>JARJHM010000256.1:0-398171 GCA_033356055.1 Carex pumila
GTTAAAACTGTTTTAACTTCTATAATCATGGGTGGCGTCTGGCAACACATCATGACCATCCAATTACACAGATGATGCTGTACTGTACAATACCACGATCCAGTAAACAATTTACTTGTGTCTGTTCTTTTGTCTCATAGCTATCAGATTAGTTTCAAGGTAGATGTGTGTCATCCTTGTAAACTTAATATTTTCTTGATCTTGAGCAGATTATCAAATATGATTACTCTTGTAATCATACCGCGCGCTGATAATCTTACTCTACCAAGGGGCCCAGTGATGCTATAGCTCGTATAAAATACGAGGGACAAATAGTATTCTTGGTAAACTATCACTTCCTCAGCTAAGCTATACATATGGAAAAGCTACCGTTATGACTGCTTTTTACGGACAGCGGTGGATAACAATCACACATACATATTTCTCAGTGGGAACGATAAATACCTCATACTGTAGAACGTGACACTGAATGAAAACATAAATGACACGAACACAATTCTATTTAATGTTTCATTCGAGGTCTGTCAAATACCATGTTCCTAGAACATGTATCTATGTGATTAAAATGACATCTCGTGTCAGGTGGTTTGTAAAACTTAACCATCTTTTAATCCACATACTAACCTTATAGCGGTAATTAGTGTTCCTGCTAATTACCTTGGTCAGTGACCTTTTAAGATTAAGAGTATATATCATCTATATTATGGAGTTTCACAATTTCAGTCATGAACTCGAAATGATCCATAAATGCAATAATACTCAAGGCAACAAAATGATATTAATCATCCAATTCATGAACAAAGCTTTATGATAAATTATCGTATTATTGACTTCTAGATTATTACAAACTAACACCACAATCGTTTGAAAGCGACATTTACCAAGATTGGGGACCACTACAGCGAATCTATATATTATTCATATCTAAATAAAGAAATATTCATATCTAAACAAATGAAGTATTCATTCTGACGATTACAAAGTATTCATACATGTTTAAAATAATTTATACAATTCAAAATTCAAAGTTAGATTCATCTCTCTCACCCTATCTCTTCCAAGAAGTATTCATACTGACGATTACGAAGTATTCATATATAACTAATGAAATATTCAATATCTAACAAATGAAATATTCATATATATAACTATTCATATCTAACTAATGAAGTATTCACATATGACACTAACAATATTAACATCTGACACTAATAATATTCACACCTGTTCAGATTGGGACAAAAAAGAAAAGTTGTTAGGGGGACAAAAAAGGAAGGTTGAAAATGGTGAATTTTGACCACGTGGGAGAACAAAAAATGAAGGTTGTTAGGAGGACAGATAGAGGGACAGATTCAAGGGGAACAACATCTTTACTCTAAAATTTATATACCTGGCAGCCTCTGCCTGGTGCCATTCAAAAAAAAAAAAAGAACATACATAAAATTTAACGGATATTTCCCATTTAAGCTGCTTAAATTAAGCATCGTTATTATGTTAAAATTATTTTATCTCTATTCTTATATTATATTATATTAAACTTATATTAAACATGTAGATGTCTTAATCTACTAACTAGGGGTTTAAACGGATCGGATATTATCAGATTTCGTCTGGATCTGAATCTGAAAAACTACCTAAATTATCCAATTTGTACCTATATTCGAAAAATTATAACAGATAAGGATACAGTAAGACTTTTAAATATCCGTATCCGACCGTTTATACTTTTAAATCACAACAAATGTGCACTATGTTCTTAAATTAATTTATTAAATTACATATTGTACCAATAATTTATTAAATTATATATATATATATATATATATAGAGAGAGAGAGAGAGAGAGAGAGAGAGAGAGATGGGTTATGGTGCATTGCAATGCATGGAGAAGTTTGTGCATTGGACCATAAATTTAAAATTCAAAATCTAAATGACCGATCCAAACCGTTCATCTTGTTCTCCATATAAATATGTGCTTGGAGACCAAATTTTACATTTTTCTGAATTTTTTTACTATTTATTAAGTATTTTACAAGTTTTTTGATCCAACGGTGGCTGCTGATTTTACTGTTTTGTTAAGCCACTGTTGGATCAACAATTTTGTAAAATACTTAATAAATAGTAAAAAAATTCATAAAAATGTAAAATTTGGTCTCCAAGCACATATTAATATGGAGAACAAGATGAACGGTTTGGATCGGTCATTTAGATTTTGAATTTTAAATTTATGGTCCAATGCACAAACTTCTCCATGCATTGCAATGCACCATAACCCATCTCTCTCTCTCTCTCTCTATATATATATATTTTTTTTTGATAAACAATATAACACTATGACATAATTAGTGACTAATACTTTAATAATATAATAGAAGTTTTGTAACCAACAGGCTAATTATGAAAAATATCCGTATCTGTCCGATATTTGATTTGTATCCGTAATATTTAATATCTGATCCGTATCCGTATCCGGGACTTACGTATTTGTATGCGTATCCAAAAAATTATAACGGATACGGTAAGACCACTATCCAATCCGTATCTGACCGTTTACACCCCTACCGCCAACGGTGCTGATTAATAGATAAAATTTTAGATTGAATATCAGTCATTCAATCAAATAGTCTGTCTTATTTGATTTAATGTATAATTTTAATGTTTTATTACGTGTAGAAGTCTAAATATATTTAGACATACTCACCACACAAATTCACATGATTTGATTTGAATTAAAATTGAATATACTTAAATTGACGGTGTTGTAATAAAAAAGCTATTTGATGTCTTTTTTTTTTTGTCTTCTTCAAATCTTCAATACGTATAATCCCACCGATATAGAATATAAAAAAAATTTATAAAACTTTAAAAGAAAATTTCAATACATATAATCCCATATCAAATTTTCTAAGAAAAGAGAATAAAAAAATATTTGACTACATCTCATTTTATATGAGAATTTTCAACGCACGGCGCACGATTCTGTTATTAAATGAAAAGAAAACAATAATTGTTAATAATAATAATAATAATAATAATAATAATAATAATAATAATAATAATAAGATTAATGTTATGTTCTGATTGTCAAAAAAATTATTGCAAATATTTAAGATAAATAAGATCTTTGTAAATTTATTGATTGTCAAACAATTTTAATACAGAATGATTCTAACTTTGTGAATTTATATATGTTCAATTCTACATTTTTTATCAAGTCTATTTTAAATATATTCTTCTCAGCTTTATGAGTAATGCATATTTAATTTTGCTTAGATTTCGTTATTATGTTAATAATTTAATATATAGAAATCAGAAAAAATGTAATTCAAGAAGACTAATTTAACATTTTCCAACGGATATTTTTGTTTCTGGTCCTGATTTATTTCTATTCATAAAAATTCTCTAAACCCTCTTATTTGTTTCTCAAATACTTGATTATGATTGATTCTTGTTTCTTTTCATTTTTAAAATATCATTTAAGAAAATTCCGCTTAATAATTCAGCAGAATTGAAATGTTGTTTCTGAAAATTCAACAAAACACATGTCATTTGCTTTAATTTAATTATTAAAAAATAGGACTGAATTGTATAGTGCACATCATGCTAATTCATATCTTATATACATAAATTTATAGAGTAGAACTAGGGTGTTCCTGAGTTCACCAAGTTCCTTAAAACCTATCAAATCAGTTTCAAATAATGAATCTGAACCGTTGAAACCCGCTTACCTTATGGGTGATGCGTCTACATGTAAAAATTTTAAACATTTGAATTAATTTAATATAAAGTCAAGCGGTCAAAAAACGTTCAAAAAATAAATGCATTAAAATTAATTTATTAATCTTCTAATTTTGACCGATTGACTTTATACTAAATTAATTCGAATGTTTAAATTTTTTACATATAAACGTATCACTCATAAAGTTAGCAGGTTTGAACAGTTCAGATTCATTATTTGAAATCAATTTAACGAGTTTTAAACTTGAATTTACCAAGAAACTTAGTAAACTTAAGAACACCCTAGTTCTAGTTCGACTCCATTAGATAAAATAAAACACTTGTGAATATATGATAACTTGGTCAGTAAATCATTGAAACCATTAAAACCACTTTGGATCTAATGGACATCGAACCCAAGCAAATCTCCTCCATTAAATAAAATAAAATACATGTGAGAACTTGGTCATTGATACACTACTTCATGGTTGTAGACCGGGTCTAGTAATAAATGCCCTTACGAGCCCTGCCAATCATGTAACCTGCCCAATCATATCACGTGCATAACCCAAAATAGACACGAGGTGGAGCAAGCAAATGACCAACTGCCACGTGACAAAATGTATGATTTTTATTGAAGCAGGGTTTGGATACTTTGCGCGCTCTCTCTTCCACGTAAATTTAAAATGTGTCAATTTTCCTCAAATAAAAAATAGGTTATATTTATGTAATCATCTGTCATAACTATTTTTATAAGATATTATGTTTAAGAAAGTTGATAATAGTTCTTCTAACAAAATTTATCAAACGTCTCTCAAAGTCTAATTATCTGAAACTGCACTCTAACTACTGTGGACAATGATCGGGTTCGAGACTGAAACAATAAAATAAAAGACATATAATGAATAAAATATCTTTTATAACAGAGGAATCAAATAAAATTAAAAACAAAATAAATTCAAAAAAATAATTACAATTGGAGAGCAAATGAAAAAGAAACGAAAAAAAATATCAAGAAATAATTACTTGAAGAAGAACAAGAAATAAAAACAAAAATAGAAAAAAAATAAACCTTCCTTCTGAGAGTAAAAAAAAAATTAATTTGTCGTAATTTATAGTTATGATTGATTAATAAATTTTAAAATTTGAGGTTTTAACAGTTGTTTCAGTCTGAGAGAAGGCTTAATTTTCGAGGAGATGGAAGAGGAGAAATTAATTGAAAAGTATCGTATATTTTGCTGACCATATATTTTGAGAATTTAATTGTACTTGTGATGTGATAGATTTTTATTTAATTGTTGTGTGTTAGACTTATTTTGATATTACTATAACCTTCAACCAAAATAACATCTAACACTTGTTGAATAATAAATATATATATATATATATATATATATGTGCCCCAGATCGGAAATAAATCTGGATCGCAGGGTTCCTGCGATTCTAATTTCAGCCGTTTATATTTTTTGAGATTTGTGTCCAAAAACTATCTCTTTTTAAGATTCTCACACTGTAACAAATGAAGGGTTGAAATTGAAATCGCACAACTCTGTGATCCTATAGGATCGCAGCAAATTCTCACCCGCACCTGATCAGTCTGCGCACCAAATGGATGCTCCAAATTGATCTGTGCACGATCCATAATTGGTACACAGATCATTCTAGTGTAGATGTTAACTTCTGAATTGTTGCAAAATTCACAGTAATGCGTGAATTTTGAAATATTAGGCTGGTAACTAAAAAGTAAAAACTCATGTCTTAGAATTTACCATCTTGATGGTAAAAATGGGGTTTTTATTTTTCGCAAATTGTTGGTAAGATCAAAATTTTTAAAATTTGGAGGTGGTAACTAAAAAAGTTTCGGGAGTTTAATGGAATGGATATAGGACAAATATCATGTATTTTACGATTTCAGATTAATTAAAAATAATGCCTATTTGGGATGGCACAATGGCAGTATAATTTGAGCTTTGAGATTCATAGCTAAGTTAAAGAACGGTTCATATCCAATAAAATAATTGTAAAAGGGAATTCTTTTAGAATTAGTGGATTCCATACCTTCTTTAACTTTGCACAAATCTCAAAGCTCAAATAATACTGCCTCTTGTGTTAGTTCGAATCTCAAAGCTGCTAAGAGTAAATCACAAACCGTGAAATGAAAAGAATCTATTATACATATTGGAGAGGATACTCTTGCAGAATCTGATTCCATGGATATATCATTATGGTATGATATGATATGATGTAATATTAGAGTAAAGCTAGGGTGTGATGTGCTCACTAAGTGAGTTTGGTGAGTATAACTCCAAAAGTTTATCGGATCGGCTTCAAACGCCGAATTCAAACCGTTGAAATCCATGTGTTTCATCAGTGATGTATGTGCATGAAATTTTTGAAAGTTTTGAGTTCATTTGCTACACAGTCAAGCAGCAAAAAAAATGAACATTTTATTAAGTTAATTTAGAAGTTGTTTTATATAGTCAATTTTTATTATTTCTTTGACCACTTGGCCGTATAGCAAATAAACTCAAAACTTTCAAAAATTTGCATGCACATATATCACTCATGAAGAACTGGATTTCAACATTTAGATTTGGTGTTTGAAGTCAATCTGATTAACTTTTGGAGTTGTGCTCATCAAACTCTCTTGGTGAGCACATCACACCCTAGCTTTACTCATAATATTAAACTTTATTTTTGTGTCTTTCTACAAGGAATTTCATGTATATCTCTAAAAAACTTTAAAATTACATATTTTCTCTTGTAAATTTTGAAATTATGTACTCCAAAAACTCACAAATTTACTTATTTTATTGTCTTTTATATTAAAACTTATTCTGGATTTATAAAATATCTATTTTACTCTTTATTAAAAGCATAAAACGCATGTTGGATTCCAATTTGAATTTGAAAAATTCCTCTACCATCCGATCTGTGCGAATCGTATTAAGATCTATGCACATCGTATTATATTTAGAATGAGTTTTAATATAAAAGATAATAAAATAGATAAATTTATGAGTTTTTAAAGTTTACATGGGAATATATAATTTTGAACTTTTTGAGGGGGCATACATGAAATTCCCCCTTTCTTTTGGGTTTTGTACAAATTTTGTTTTTCTCCGGTTCTCTTTTCCGCAGTCTCCCACCAGAGAGAGAGAGAAAGAGAGAGAGAGAGACTGAGCCATGAATCCACAGAGACATCGACCAATCCTCTCTCTTTCCAAAACCCTAACCCTAACCCTAACCCGCTCGATTTCCTCCACCACCCCTTCTCTCCTTCAAACCCCCGATGCCTCCCCCACTTCTCCTACTCCCTCCCGCCTCGCAGACCTCCGCCGCCGCCTCTCCTCAGAGATGCCCATTCCTGGTGATTTCGTCTACTCCGTACCAGTCGGTACCAAGAAGAACCCCATCAGGAAACCTGATTGGATGAAGGAAACTATACCTGGTGGTTCCAAATACACTGCAATTAAGGTAAACTTCAATCAATTTTGTGCAATTTGGTACTTGAATTTCTGTTTGGTGACCTTTTCTCTCTACTTTTTGAGAAATTTTCAATTTGCATTTTTGTTAGTAAAATTTGAAATTCAAAGGGGGTTCTGAAATTTTGTAGTACTTTGGGGCATTTTTGTGCATAGTTTTGAATCTTGTCTACTGTTACTGATGCAATGCAAATGACATGAAGTGAACTATAATTTGTCACTGAAATGAAGGCCAAATTGAGGGAGCTCAAATTGCACACAGTATGTGAGGAGGCGAGGTGCCCAAATTTGGGGGAGTGCTGGTCAGGTGGTGAAACTGGTACGGCAACTGCTACTATTATGATCCTTGGTGATACCTGTACCCGTGGTTGTAGGTTTGTTTTCTTCATATTCTTCTCTTTCAAAATTTGTAGTGCAATTGAGGAGAGAATTTGGTCAAATTGAGGGTTAATTAGGAGCAAATCAGGTTAAAATTAGGACAAATTTTGCCAGAATCACATTTAATTGATGATAGTTGCATAATTTTACCAGTACTGACCTGACTGGTATTTACTAGACATGTGTATAATTTTGTTTCTGCAAATATCTATAAAACTAACCTAAATAAAAACTCAATTATGTATGACTCATGTTTCTCCAATTTATTAGTCTTAGATAAAAAAAAAGTAAAAAACACATCATGGACAATGATGTATCTCTATTTCTAAAACCCGCTTCAAATTTCAGATTTTGTAATGTGAAGACGTCACGGACCCCACCGCCACCTGACCCAAATGAACCAACAAATGTGGCTGAGGCAATTGCATCTTGGGGTCTTGACTATGTGGTCATAACAAGTGTCGACCGGGACGACTTGTCAGATCAAGGAAGCGGGCATTTTGCTGAAACGGTACAAAAACTCAAGTTTTTGAAACCCACGATGCTCATTGAAGCACTTGGTAAGATGTGATCTTACTAATTTAAGGTTGATCCCATGATTTTTCAAATGATCGTACACAAGTTGTCTGTAATGTAGTCATGATTCTTTGTTTATGTTTTTATATGTTTTTTGTGGAGTAGAACTAGGGTGTTCTTAAGTTCACCAAGCCCCTTGGTGAACTCAAGTATAAAACCCGTCAAATCGGCTTTAAATGACAAATCCGAACCGTTGAAACTCGCCTACCTTAGGAGTGATGCGTCTACATGTGAAAAATTTTAAACATTCGAATTAATTTAGTATAAAGTCAAGCAGTCAAAAAACGTTCAAAAAATGAATGCATTAAAATTAATTTATTAACCTTCTAATTTTGACCGAATGATTTTATACTAAATTAATTTGAATGTTTAAAATTTTTCACATGTAGACACATCACTCGTAAAGTAGATGGGTTTCAACGGTTCGGATTCATCATTTGAAGTTGATTTGACAAGTTTTAGACTTGAGTTCACCAAGGGGCTTGGTGAACTTAAGCACACCCTAGTTCTACTCGTTTTTTGTGTTCTTTTATTGTTGTTAATGGAGTATCAAGCAATTAACTAATGAACAAAGGATTCCAAAAAGTAGTTGAGATTTAGGACTGACCATTTATTTTATCGGGGGAATTTCATGTATACCCCTCAAAAACTTCAAAATTACGTATTTCCGCCCCAACTTCCAAAACTCTCAAATTTACCCATTTTATTGTCTTTTTATATTAAAACATTTCAAATTTATAAAATACCCATTTTACCTTTTATTAAAAGCATAAAAAAATTGTAGCTTGTTTAAGAAAAATGTTGGTCTTATATTTGATACCCATTATACTCTTTATCTAACTTGAGGGAAAATACGTAATTTTGAAGTTTTTGAGGGGTATGCATGAAATTCCCCCTATTTTATCAATGGTTCTAACTTGAATTAATACACTTGATGTAGTACCCGATTTTCGAGGTGATGCAAGCTGTGTAGAGAGAGTTGCCACATCAGGATTAGATGTGCTTGCTCACAACATAGAGACAGTGGAGGAGTTACAGAGGAGTGTGCGGGACCACCGTGCGAATTTTAAACAGTCGATAGATGTTCTCAAGATGGCCAAGGAGTATGCCCCTCCTGGTACGCTTACGAAGACCTCTATCATGCTTGGCTGTGGTGAGACTCCTGATCAGGTATTCCATAAAGATCTCCAAAACTTGTACCCATAATACACCTATTTTGATAGGGGAGATTTCATGTATACCCTTCGAAAACCTTGAAATTACATATTTCTCCGTCTAAAATTCATAATATCATATTTACCCTTATAAATTCAAAAACTCACAAAGTTACCCAATTTATTGTCTTTTATATTAAAACTCATTTAAAATTTTTAGAGTACCTATTTTACCCCATAAAACACTTTTTGTTTTTGCTAAGTTTCTACTTGCTACTTTAGGTGTCATACTTCCTATGTGGTATCATATCATGTGATTAATATGCCCTTTTTAATACAATAAAGAGTGAGGCTATGGTACTATGCATAGCATGTATTGGTCCGTACTATGAATCCATATCTTTGTTTTTAAAGCCCAGACAGTCGATTTGAACTGTTCAACATGATTTCCATCAACTTGTAGATCAAATTTTTGCATTTTTTAGAATTTTATTACTATTTTTTTTAGGTAGGTATAAAAGAATTTGATCTAATAATTCTAGACCATTCAAAAGTAGTGATTTTCTACAACAACAACAACAACCAAGCCTTCAAAAGTAGTGATTTTCTACCTATATAAAAAAATAGTAAAAAAATTCAAAAAATGTAAAATTTAGTATGCACTTAACCTTTTCATATGGAGATTATGTTAAAAATTGATCCATAGTACGGACTAATATGTGCTATGCATAGTACCATAGCCTCACTCTACAATAAGTACCTATTTTGTATTTGATATGTTTGAGGATGCATGTTTGTCATTTTTTATCACGTCTTAGTAGAGTATAATCAATGGTATTGTGGTGGCAATATTGGTCTGAAACTGTTAGTTAAATCTGATAGACCTGTTAAGGTTAACTGGTACGGTATGTCACCTTGCGAATTGTTAAGAGTCACATCTAGTACATTACATGTCAAGTTATCATTTGCTGTGTAAATTACAATTTTACCCTACTACCAAAGAATTTGCAGAGAAGGCACATAACAGAACAAATGAAATAGTTACCAACTCATACCAATCTATGCCAATTGAAATTTCCTCTGGTACATAATAGTTCTTGGAGATTGAAACTGTACTGAAATAAGGTATTGTAAATTCCTCTCTGTGATATAAAAGAAACAAAATATCAGTCCCTGCTGGAATTCCACAGTTTCCTGTTTCAGTTCTAGATTGTAACATGCATTTGAATTGGCAAAGTTCCCATTTTACCCTTTATTAAAAAATAATAATATATAGTGATGTATAAGAAAAATGTTCAATCTTCTAATTGGTCGGTTTCCAAGGGCAAATGGTTCATTTCTAATTGGGTAAATTTTGTGAGTTTTTCTTTAAGAGGGGTAAATATGATATCATGAATTTTAGAGTGGGGAAATATGTAATTTTGAGGTTTTTGATGGGCATACATGAAATTCTCCCTTTTTTGGCATGGAATTGCTGATTTGATCCTTAATCGACCCTTGAGTATTGTAATTAGTTCTACTAATGTTATATTTGAGTACTGTTATGACCAATTGGAGGTTTTATTTTCTTATTTCATATTTTTTTGTAATCATTTTTATAGGTAATAAGCACAATGGAGAAAGTACGGGCAGCTGGAGTTGATGTGTTTACATTAGGCCAGTATATGAGGCCTTCGAAAAGGCATATGCCTGTGTC
Organism: Carex pumila; assembly: GCA_033356055.1. NCBI lineage: Eukaryota > Viridiplantae > Streptophyta > Magnoliopsida > Poales > Cyperaceae > Carex > Carex pumila. The sequence continues at coordinate 11,007 of JARJHM010000256.1, forward strand.
TGAGTATGTCTCTCCTCAGGCTTTTGAGAGATACCGTGCTCTTGGTGTTGAAATGGTAACCCTAATTTTCTGTAACTTCTTTATTCTCTTTCGTTGCAGTAACATACTTTGTTTCTCAATAGATTGTAGATATGGTTCCTCCCCAATAAAATAAAATAAAATAATTAAATGAAAACTAATCAGAATTAAAATAAAAAAATGCTGATTTGGTCCTTTTAATTCCTTGGCATAAGGGTGAAATGTTGTAATTAAATTATTAAAAATACAGCTAAGTTTTAAGCCAAATGTTTTAGTAATGAAATTACTAAAATTATTACAACTAATCTTTAACAAAGCATTAAAATATGAGAAAAATATTAGTAATTAAATGTATGATATCCACCTTTTTAATATAATGCAGGGATTTAGATATGTGGCATCGGGCCCAATGGTGAGGTCGTCATACAAAGCCGGTGAGTTCTACATCAAATCAATGATCGATGCTGATCGGAGCAAATCTGCATCAAGTGTGTGAACTCGTATAATATAAATTCATTTTTTTAATATTTTTCGTTTCTTTAATTAAATAAGCAAAATCTCAATCTCATGTGTTTGTACAAGAATAGTTCTCTTCTTCGCTACCAATGTCTTGTGAAATTATGTTAAACGGAGCAAATTTAATGTAAAGCATTTTTTTTTCTTGATTGATTGTATTTGAACCTTACTAAAACAAAAAATAATAATTCAATAAAGAAGGTAACTTTCTTTTTTCTTGGTCTCCCAAACTGTTGTGTTTATTGAGTTGCATGATATACCCACCTTTCTGAAAAGAGGGGAGTATGTCTGATGGGTTCTAGGGCCATTCGATCTGCTTTAAGATTTGTTTGCACAAAAATTGGGGTGAGTGCACATGAATATTAAAGCAGATTGCACGGATCTTAAAGTGGATCAGACAATCCTAGAGGCCATCGAGCCTACAATAAGTCTGATGCTAAGGTTTTTTCTGTGTTATGTGCTAAACATGATATAATAATCAAATCAGAGGGAGAGAACAAAATCAAATCAAATCAAATCCACATATTACAATCTTGTTTGCCATTTACATCGCACCACAAGATAATAATAATAATAATAAATAAATAAAATTGGAGATGCTTCAACAAACTTCAATAGTCGTGTTGTCATGTATCATGTTCCGTACCTTCAATACTATCTCCAAGATAATATTTTTTTTAATAATGATAATAATAATAAGAGAAATGTTCCTGTACCCCGAGCCACCAAACCCGAGTCCGTCCCCGAACTAGTTTAACTGGGTTTAACCGTCCGCTAATAACGGTAATTTATTAATTTTTCATTAATTAATGAATTGCTGTTTTAACGCATTGCAGTTTTACATTGATTGCTTTAAATGTTAGCTTTGCATGCTTTTGTCTTGCGCTTTAATTTCGTTGACAGTCTGTTAGAAACAGTTGTAATCACCAATCTCCAAATTAGTCCCCCAGATTGTTAACGGTCCTCTATTCATTAATTAACTACTTACTTGAACGTACTTTAAAGTACTTTAAAGTACAATTTAAACTCAGTTAGCTTGGGAATGCGATGGGGGATTGGTTCTAATTTTAATTATGCAAATTAACAGCTTTTTATATTTAATAACTAAAAATACAGTCTCCATTTTGAACAAGTAATCCATTAAGTGAAGATTTTTCAATGTTTGTAAACACAGGTTTATATGCTTTAAAATATATTTAAGAATAAGTTTTAAAATGTGTTTATATATTTGTAATACAAATTTTTTAATTTTTGTAAACACTGGTTTATATGCTTTAAAATGTGTTTGTAAACACAGGTTTATATGCTTTACACACAGGTTTATATGCTTTAAAATATTGTTTTCTTGCCAGTATATATTGGTTTACTTGCATAAGTTTATATGCTTGACACACAGGTTTATATGCTTTAAAATGTTGTTTTCTTGCCAGTATATATTGGTTTACTTGCACAGGTTTATATGCTTTACACACAGGTTTATATGCTTTAAAATGTTGTTTTCTTGCCAGTATATATTGGTTTACTTGCACAGGTTTATATGATTTACACACAAGTTTGTATGCTTTAAAATGTTATTTTCTTGCCAGTATATATTGGTTTACTTACACAGGTTTATATGCTTTAAAATGTTGTTTTCTTGCCACTATATATTAGTTTACTTGCACAAGTTTATATGCTTTACACACATGTTTATATTATTTTGTAAACAATTGTTGTTTCGAAGTAGTAGTTTCATTGTTATTTAATAGAGTTTTACATGCTTAGAAATTGACATTGTTGGGACAAGTTCTAAATTTATGATTGTTTTGAAGTATTAATTTTATTGTTATTTAACAGAGGTTTACATGCTTAGAAATTGTAATTGTTGGAGTTTTGACTAACATAAAATAATTGATGAGGCTGCTAACAATTGTTGTTTCGAACCAGTAGTTTCATTGTTATTTAATAGAGCTTTGCTTGCTTAGAACTAGTAGTTTTGACTAACATAAAATTCAGAGCTGTAAACATTTTGGTGGGGGACGCGCTCGGGTATTGGTACAAATTTAGAACTTTAAATTTTATGCTCGGGGACGAATTCGGGGATTCGTTTTTATTTTAAAAAATAAAAAATTAACTCATTTATAATGAAAGTTAAACACTTGAACGCAGTTGTTTAAACGCTTTCCTTTATATGTTTAAATTATCCGATTGTTTCGCTGCATTTGGTGGTGCCTTTGTTAATTTTTTTAACAGAGCGTTTTTCTTTTCATGCAGCAAAATTATGTATAATAAAGAAAGATTGATACTGTTATTGCGCTGTATAAAGTAAAACCTGATTTTTTTATTGCCGACATTCTAGAAAGTTGGGGGACGCGTGCGAGTACTTTGTTTGTGGTACAATTATCAGCTTCCTAATAATAATAGTAAATTAATTAATTAATTATATTCCATTCCTCAATTCTGGGGCGTATTCCAGTAATTTACCAGTAAAAGGTGAGACTTTGTCTTTCTGTTGGGCACGTCTACATAATTCAAATCTTTTCTTATTTCGATAATATGAAATTAAGATGCTTTTAAGTCTCTCTCTATATATATACCTATTTAGGTTGAACTTGAACACCTTGCTTCAAAGTTAAAACAATTCTTCTTTGAGCAACCAATAGTACACCAAAAAAGAAAAGAAAAATTCATTAGATTCCTTCCTTCCCTTGCAAATAAAGGTCTCCACATAAGTCTTGTTTTGCCAAGAAAATAAATGGAGCAAAAAATTTTGATGTCTAGTTGTGAAAAAGGAATGAAAGAGTGTGATATCACTAATGATTTGTTGGTGGAGATTTTGGTGAGACTTCCTTTAAAATCTCTGTGTAGGTTTAAATGTGTCTCGAAATCATGGTACCGGTTGATCTCCGACAACTATCTCCGACAAAGGCTTCCTTCAATCGCCACCGGCCTATTTTTTCGATCCAAATCTGACCAATTCAACAAGGCTAGGTATGCATACACATCTTCAAATGGTACAATTCAAGATTGCAACCTTGATTTCTTTCCTTTCAATGATAAATCGTTGGTAGTCGATGGTTCAAACGGGTTACTTCTCTATTACGCATCAACCTCTTTGACATTTTATGTCGTAAATACAGCTACTAAATCATGGGTTTCTTTACCTAAATCTAAGAAGGAAACACATTTATCAATATTGGCATTTGATCCCTATAGCTCAACAGACTATAAAGTTGTATGTTTTACTGCATGGCGGGCCCGAGGTGCAGAGCTAGAAATATATTCGTCAGAGACTGGCAAATGGGACCAGCATGATGTTGAATTTGGCATTGAGCCGGATGCAATGTCGATTACTAAGCACTATTTCGACGGCCTCCTCTACATTCTAGCATACCCAAATATGCTTGTTGCTATGAATTTGATGAAATTCTCGTGCAAGTTGATTCGGATGCCCGAGTCGATAAACATGCTTAGTCGTGTCGGTCACTGCCAAGGCCGCCTTCACTATGCGCATATTGATGGAGACAAGTTGAAGATTTGGGTGATGAATTATTTTAATAGAAAATGGGTTTTGAAGCATGAAAATATTTTTGGAGAAATTATGGGAAGGAGAGATGATGAAATTAATTACCCAAATCAAGTAAATTTGTTGGTTTTTCATCCTGAGGAGGAGATGGTGTCTGTATGGTTTCATAATTGGAAAATGATGTGGTATGATTTTAAAGAAAGGAGATTGATTGGAAGTTGGAAATTTGAGAGGGAAGAGGCTTCTGTGATTCAAATTTGGATGTTTCCTTGTTCAAACTTCTTTACAAATTGTATTGCTTAGCATGAACCAAATGTAATGGTATAATATATCAAAAATAAAAATTAGAGAATCAAATTTTGTGTTACGATGTTGTATTTTTAAAATTCAAATTAGAGATTTATTGTGAATATTAGATAGTTGGAGGGCTTGACTTTCAAATATTTCTAATTGCTCAAGAAAATTGGAAAGAAAACATAGAGCTCCATCTGACTGCATTAAATGCTAAAATAAGCCAAAAAAAAGGAAAGAGAGAGAGAGAGAGACCTACTGTTGCACTTGACAGCACCAAAATGCTTAATCCCTTGCCACAGAAAACCTCACTACATATCCGTTACTCATTTCATTTTGTGTGGCTGAAACAACTGAGAATCAGAATCCATTTTCTCAGAACCAAAAAAAATGAGCTCCAATTCTAAACCTCAAATCCAATCTCTTTCTTTAGTTGCTCTCTTCTTCTTTTATTTATCTTTCCACTTGTTTTATTTCCTCTCTCAATGCTCTCATTCCTTTCCGCAACTCTCTCTCCTTTCCAAATCCAATCATCTCACCTCTCTCCATTGCCACATAGCTGTTCTACTACATTTCCCTTTTACAAAAAAACCCAAAAAGGTTCTTTAAAGTCTCTATCTTTATCTTTCCCTACCAGTATCCAGTTAACAGAGCCATGTTCCGATTCCACCTCTGTTGTACAAAATCTGATTCAGGATTTTGTAAATATCAGAACAATTCTTGTTTCCTATCTCAGATCATGTACAACATTAGATGAGGTGAAACGGTGGCATGCGCTTTCAATTAGACTCTATTTAAGCCATTTAGGATATGTAGCTAAGGATATTATGTTTGCGTATATTGGAGTAGAAGAATTAGATGCTGCACAGAAGGTGTTCGATGGAATGTACAAGAGAGATGTTGTATCTTATAGTATGCTTTTAGAGGGTTATCGGTTAATGGGTCTTGGTGACAAGGTGTTACATTTGTTTTTAGAGATGGTAAATGATGGTGTTGGTGCTAATAGTTATACCTATGTTTGTTTGTTGAAGCTTTGTACCGAGCAAGGTGATTTTGACCTAGGTAGGCAACTCCATGCCTGTGCAATAAAAAGAGATGCTGTTAATTTGATTGTGGAGAGTATTTTAGTGCATTTCTATGCTCGATATGAGGATATACCAAGTGCCAATAAGGTGTTTGATAGAATGTCTAAACGAGATGTTGTTGCCTGGACTACAATTATAGCGGCTTACGTGCAACACGGCCATTGTCAAGAGGCTTTCTCAATGTTTTCAGCTATGGAGAATGATGATTTATCTCCAAATGAGTTCACTATCTCTAGTGTTTTGAAAGCTTGTGGGGATGAAAAAGCCTTAAAAAGCGGTAAACAACTGCACGCTGCTATTGCCAAAGGCCGGTTTAAAGATGATGTATATGTGGGGAGTTCTCTGTTAGCTATGTACGCAAGGTGTGGCAAAATATCAGATGCAAGGTCAGTGTTCGACAAAATGCACAGGAGAAACTCAATTACATGGACCTCAATGATTTTTGGTTATGCCCAAAACGGCCTTGGTTATGAGGCTATTTCACTTTTCCACAAAATGAAAAATCGGCGAGTATGGGCAGTTAGCGAGACCATATTAAGTATTTTATATGCTTGTGGGTCCCTACAATCTCTCTACATTGCAAAAGAAATCCATGCACAAGTCGTAAAGAATCTCTTCTCGGATAACATTCGATTCTCCACAACTCTCATTTGGGTCTATTGCAAATGCCATGAGTATGGGTATGCAGAGAAGATTCTAGAAAGAATGCCTGAAAGAGATACCATTTCATGGACCGCCTTGATATCGGGTTATAAGAATTTGGGACAAAATGTCGAGGCCTTAGAGTTGTTAGCCGACATGTTATGGGATGGTGTTCGACCTAACGATTTTACCTATTCATCGACCTTGGGTGCATGTGCCAAATTGGAATCCAATAGATATGGCCCTAGGATACATGCATTTGTGAACAAACATGAACAAGCGATATGTAATGTTTTTGTGGGGACTTCGCTCCTCGACATGTACATGAAATGCGGGGACGTGAAGGATGCTCAGAAGGTGTTCGATGAAATGACCGAGAGAAACTTGGTCACTTGGAAGTTGCTCATTTTGGGGTATGTGAATAATGGAATGCCGAAAGAGGCACTTGAGTACATGCGAAGAATGCAAGAAGAGGGGTGGGATGTGGATGAATTTGTCAGAGGCATTGTGATAAGTTCTTTTGGGGATGCTCCGTTGGAGATGCCAATTAGCTCTTCTGATGATGAAACATAAGAGATATAATCTAAAATGTAAATGTTGAACATTTGTATGATAATCCAAGGTTGTAAAGCCATGATTTTGATTGTAGATTTGATTATAAATTGCCTAGTGAATTTTTTGTTATACATTTATATTCTTGTTCTATTTTTTAGTTTTTTTCTTATGGGTCTAATTTTACACTTCTGATGTAATAATATATTGATATCACATTTGACATATGATATAAATATTTTCAAAACAAATGTAAAACTGTATATTGTGTATATATTGTAGTCTCCAACCAATCTAATCAAGAATTATTTGTTTTAAAATTAAATAAATTATAATTATTAGTTGCAGTCAGACACCCCAACTCATAAAAATAATCAATTTGAGATTATTTTTTATTAATTTATAATTAATTCGCACCTTCTACATGTATCTTCAATGCACATGTTATTTGTTTTAAAATTAAATAAATTATAATTATTAGTTGTAGTCAGACAACCCAACTCATAAAAATAATCAATTTGAGATATTTTGTTTTATTAATTTATAATTAATTCGCACCTTCTACATGTATCTTCAATGCACATGTTACATAGTTGGTTTTCTAGTCATACTGCTCCAACATAGTAAAGATGTTAACAGAGTAGTTTTGACTTCATGCAGCACACAGACTATAAAATGAAACCAGCACTACACATAGTTTCTGCGCTGTACAAAGCCAAAACTACTCTGTTAAAAGTTTCTCAGATGCCCAGAAACTGTTCGATGAAATGCCTAACAGAGATATCATCTCCTGGAACTCCATTCTTTCCATGCACGCCAAGGTAGGGAGAATCAACACTGCACAATAACTGTTTGAGAAAATACCCCAGAGAGACTAGGTCTCATGGACCACCATGATTGTCGGGTTCAACCGACTGGGTCGGTTCAGAGAGGCTGTTGATACATTTTTTGCAATGGTAAGGGCTGGTATTGTCCCAACTCCCAACCCAGTTCACTTTTACCAATGTTCTCTCTTCATGTGCTACCCTGGAGACAGCCCATATCGCCAATTCGTTAGTTAATTTTGTAGGGGTTCAATTGTTAGAGCCTTATTGGGCCTAGACGGGCCTCATTCCCAAATTAATCGATCTGCAACCTTGAAAGATTCCAAAAGTACCAAAGCTAATCACATGGAATAGAACGCTAGCTTTTCCTTTACATATGGAATATTGATTCAATTAAGTACGTAATCCGATGGAATATATACAACGATTTCTTTTCTTTTGATCTGTCATTGTCTTCCTGAAAGATGAGTTCATATTCTTTTTTGGTGGCTTACTTTCGATGGCTTACTATCGTACATAAGTTTAGAATAACTTGTGAACATGTTTTGGAATTAAACATATAGCCGTTAAACATTTTAATAAAAATAATCAAAATTTTCAAACCGGCTATAAAGAAGTAAAAAAATGAAAACACTAAACCAGCAGACCATATGAACCCTTGCTAAAAAATTTAGTACCAGAGCAGGACAACACATGGGTAAAGATTTTAACATAAGAGCTTTGGCTTCAGCAGCGCTCTTTTGATTCTATAGTCCAAGTGCTGCATGAAGTCAAAACTGCTATGTTAAATCTTTACCCAACAAAGTGAAAGAATAAAACACAAATTGATTATTTATGTGATTTAAATTGAACTGAACCAAAGCATATTTTAGTGTAGTATATTTTGACAATAACATAAACTCATATTTTCTTGTAATTTTAAATTTATTTCCTCAGTTCACTTAGCATACCATCTAAATTCTACATTAGTCATATTTCATTTTTTTTCATCCCTTTTTGTTCTCTATTTTTTTTTAAATCATTTATTACATACTGCACTTGATGAAGAATTAATCTTTATTATTTTCTTCAACTTATTTTAAGCTATACATTTCAGCAAAATTTGCGACAAGTGATGTTTCTCTTAAAAAACTCCAATGTGAAATAAAATTCAATTAAACAAGTCATAGCATGTGAAAATTAAACATGTCTTGATTTCTTCTATTCATAGCGTGTTGAGTATCGATGAAAGGTTGATACTTTCATTAAGGTGTTGAAAATATTAGTGCACGAAAGATTGACATTCTTTTTTTAGATTGTTGATGATGTCTTGCTTCCAACTTTTTGTTTTGTTTTTAAATTTCTCTTTCTCCTTAATCACTCTTTTCTATTGGATTCCAATTTGGCACATGCACCCAAGGTCGATGAATAGGTAAAATCGTTAGGCCGAACACCATCCCATAACATGTCGGCTAACAACTCTAAGGCCTCGACATTTAATCACTCTTTTCGTATTCCCCTCTCAACCTTTATAATCAAAACAAACTTCTCCACCACTTATACTCTCAAAATAAAAAATAAAAAATAAGAAATAAGACATTGGGTATATATAAATGTTGAAAGTGTAATATATATAAAAATAAAATAAAAGTACGGTTGGACACACAATTTGAGTTCTTCATAAAGAAAATGGTCAGCTTTAAATGACCTCAATTTGACTTAATTAATTAATTAGTTTATTGCAAGCTGGTGTGAATTTCGGCATGAACACTATTATGCTCCGCTTAGCGTTGCAGTACTTTTCTTATTTATGAATGCATTTCCAAAAGTATAATTACTAAAATCTGAATAGGCCTTATTGGTGGGCCTCATTCCCAAATTGATACATCTGCAGTCCTCAGAGATTCCAAAACTAATCACATGGAATGGAACACTTTTCTTTTTCAAAGTGAATATTGATTAACAGATTTAAAAATTGAATATTGATTCGAGTACAACTAGGGTGCTCTTAAGCTCACCAAAATTTTGGTGAGCTTAACTCTAACACTTATTAAATCAATTTCAAATGACGAATCCGAACTGTTGAAACCCGCCTACCTTACATGTGATGCATTTACATGTGAAAATTTTTAACATTCAAATTAATTTAGTATAAAGTCAAGCAGTCAAAAAACGTTCAAAAATGAATGCACTAAATTAATTTATTAAACATTTAATTTTGACCGCTTGACTTTATAATAAATTAATTCGAATGTTTAAAAATTTCACATGTAAATGCATCACACGTAAGGTAGATGGATTTCAACGATTTGAATTCGTTATTTGAAATTGATTTTATGAGTTTTAGAGTTAAGCTCACTACAACTTTGGTGAGCTTAAGAGCACCCTAGTTCTACTCGATTGATTCAATTCAATACGTAATCCAATGGAATAAAAGTATTTCTCTCATAAAGAAACTATATTGTATTTTTTAATTAAATTTATCATATCATGCAAACAAGTACTCTTGTTTATTTTCCTTATTAAATTATTTCTTACCTTAAAAAATTTAGCATTTCTTTTCTTTTGATCTGTCTTCCTAAAATATGAGCTGGAACCAAATCTCGGTGTCCCCATGTGGGATGGCTTTCTTTGATGGAGTCGAGTCGGAACCAAATCTCCTACCCCATGTGGACAGGAAATTTATGTATCTAAAGTCACTGACACGTGGGTTCTGGATGAATTTTGAGGCAAAACTATATCTAATATTTAAATGTCAAAACTCACCTCGGACCTACGTGTCAGTGACTTTGTCTATAATATCTATTTAAGGCTCTAATCGGAAACCTCTATTCTTTCACGAAATGTGATTCAGAATCGGATTTGAAAGAAATTCGCTGATCAGAAGAGAGCGATGAATGAGAGTTGAGTTCATTCTATGCGATTTGAGAGGGTCGAAATCGAGCGCTAAAATCCAACCCCAAAGCAAGAGATTTGGTGAGAAATGGATTGTCGCTGGTGGAAGCTCCTCTCTGCCCCTTTCTTCCCTTTGTGCTGCCGTCAGATGTCGAGACGGTGATCCAACAAATTCAACGATCAATCAAAGTGTCGATCAAGTTATCTTCTTCTTCGTTTCCTTAGCGAGAGTTGAGTTTATTCAATAGAAGTGTTGATCTCTTTTTTCTCCGTTGATTTTTTTCCGGCCCTAATTTTTACTGTATAATGGCATAATTAGTAAATTAGATGAATTTGAAGGTTAGTTTTAAGAAGATCAACACTGAATTCTCTTCTTCACTTTAAAGTTTTCGATCACAAAACTTCAATTCATAATCTTCTCTTTTCATCTCATATCTTTTGAATTGAACTCAATTTTTATTCATTATTGTTCCGATCAGAGCCTAAGATTTTAAACAATAACATATATATTCTTGTTTAAATCTTTTTGACAACATTGGATATATTGTCTGAATGTATGTATATGTGTTCACTTGGTCATTTTTAATGCATGTATTCAAACATTATATAACACCGAATTTTGGAAACAAACAAACAACTATCTACCAGGTTGTCTTAATGCATGTCTTCAGTATCTTAAGTCTTAGATAACACAAGGGGAAAGATTTTAACATAAGAGCTTTGGCTTCAGTAGCGTTGTCTTGATTTTAAAGTCCATGTGCTGCATGAAGTTAAAACTGCTCCGTTAAAATCTTTACCCAACAAAGTGAATGAATAAAAACAAATTGATTATTTATGTGATTTAAGCTGAATTGAAACAAAGCATACTTAAGTGTAGCATATTTTGACAATAACATAAATTCATCTTTCCTTATTATTAAATTCATTCCCTCCATTCATTTAGCATACCATCTAAATTCTACATGAGCCATTTTTCATTTCTTTTCATCCTTTTTTGTTCTCTGTTTTTTTTTTCCCCTCATTTATTACATACTGCACCTAATGAAGAATTAATATTTATAATTTTCTTTAACTTATTTTAAGCTATACATTTCAGCAAAGTTTGTAACGAATGATGTTTCTCTTAAAAAACTCTAATGTTAATTAAAATTCAGTTAATCAAGTCATAACATGTGGAAATTAAATATGTTTTGCTAGCTTCCTTCTATTCATGGCATGTGCATATGTGTTTTGGGTATCTGTGAAAGATTGGTACTTTGATTAATGTGGTTGGAAACATTAGTGCATGATAGATTGATATTCTTTTGTTAGGTTGTTGTTGATGCCTTGCTTCCAACTTTTTGTTTATGTTTTTATATTTTCCTTTCTCCTTAATCACTCTTTTCATATTCCTCTCTCAACCTTTATACCTAAAACAGACTTGTCCACCACTTATACTCCCAAAAAAAAAAAATAATAATAAAGAAAAAGTAAGACATTGAGTATAAAGGATGAAAGGAATATAAAAAGAAAAGTACGATTGGGCACACGAAAGAGATATGAATATGGAACCACCTAAGAAAATAATAATATACTATTAAATAAATATGCTAGTACACAAGTAATGAGACCATATATCTTTGCCTTTAGGATAGTAATCTGCTATAGCTAACAATTAATATCCTCTTAATTGCAGCTGCTGATGTGTACTAAAAAAAAAAGGAAATGATTAACTAAAATGTTGTAAAATAAAGATAAAGAAATCAAACAAGATATTAACAATGTATAAGATAGCTATCTTTTATTCTTATTCTTTTCTTGTGTATCAAATACAATCTTACAATCCTCTATTTATAGGTAGAAAATGTAAATAACAAGCCATGGTAAATTAATTGTATTGATAAATGAGAAGAGAATAACATAAATCTTTATGAGGAGTTTTGAAGTAATTATAGAAGAGTTGCAAATGAACATCCATCCATAACTTATTTTATTTATAACACTTCCCCTTGGATGTTAATTGTTCATTATACGCTGTTAATATGATACTTCAGGATCGATATTAACATGATACTTCAGGATCACGTACTGCCTCATTAAAAACCTTACCAAGAAAAACCCATTGGGATAAAAACTTGGTTAAGGGAAAAAGAGTACAGTGCGTATAACGCTTCCCCTCATTTTGATATCATTGAATATCCTTCAATCGATGTAGACCTATCTTCTTTGTGAGTTGTACAAAAACCTTTGTCGGTAAAGATTTTGTGAATAAGTCTGCCAGATTGTCGATTGATCGGACTTGGCAAACATCTATTACGCCTTCCTTTTGTAGGTCATGTGTCGAAAAGAACTTTGGCGCGATATGTTTAGTTCGGTCTCCTTTGATATATCCTTCTTTGATTTGTGCAGTGCATGCTGCATTATCTTCATATAGCAGAGTAGGATTTATCTTGATGTTTTCAAGTCCGCATTCTTCCTGAATGTTTTGAATCATTGACCGTAACCAAACACATTCTCGACCCGCCTCGTATAGAGCGATTAGCTCGGCATGATTTGATGATGTTGCCGTAAGAGTTTGTTTTGTCGATCGCCATGAAATTATAGCTCCACAATAGGTGAATACGTATCCTGATTGGGATCGTGCTTTATGTGGATCCGACAAATATCCAGCATCTGCATATCCAATTAAATTGGATTTTGTATCCTTTTGATAGTATAACCCCATATCTCTAGTTCCGCAGAGATACCGAAATACATGTTTAATTCCATTCCAATGCCTTCTGGTTGGTTTGGAACTATATCTCGCTAACACATTTACTGCAAATGAGATATCGGGTCTCGTATTATTTGCAAGATATAATAATGCCCCGATTGCACTTAAGTATGGTACTTCAGGACCAAGTACTATTTCATTATTTTCTTGTGGGCGAAAATGATCTTTTTCTGCATTTAGCGATCGTACGACCATTGGTGTGCTCAAAGGATGAGCTTTATCCATATTGAATCTCTTTAATATTTTTTCAACATAATTTAATTGATGGATAAATATTCCATTCTTTAGATGTTCGATCTGCAAGCCGAGACAAAATTTTGTTGCACCAAGGTCTTTCATCTCAAATTTATTCTTCATTAATTTTGCAGTATTCTCAATCTCTTCAGGAGATCCAATAATATTTAAATCATCAACATACACTGCAATGATTGTGAAACCTAGATTTGATCTTTTAATAAAAACACATGGACTAATTATATTATTTTTATATCATTCTTTTAGAAGGTACTCACTCAGTCGATTATACCACATTCGACCAGATTGTTTTAGTCCATATAAAGATCTTCTTAATTTTATAGAGTACATCTCTCTAGGTTTTGACTTATATGCTTCAGGCATTTTCAATCATTCTGGGACTTTCATGTATATATCAATGTCAAGTGAACCATATAAATAGGCTGTTACAACATCCATAAGTCGCATTTTTAGATTTTCTGCAACTGTGAGACTTATTAGAAATATGAGAGTTATCGCATCTACTACAGGTGAATACGTTTCTTCATAATCAACTCTTGGTATTTGTGTAAAGCCTTGTGCCACCAGCCTTGCTTTATATCTCACAATCTCATTTTTCTCATTTCTTTTTATGACAAATACTCATTTGTAACCTACAGGGTTAACATCTTTGGGTGTTTGGACTACAGGTCCAAATACTTGCCGCTTGTCTAATGAACTTAATTCTGCTTGTATGGCATCTTTCCATTTATGCCAATCATTTCTTTGTCTACACTCTTCGAGAGTTTTTGGCACATTATCTTCTTCGTTTATAACATCGCTTGCTATAGTGAATGCAAATATTTCATCAACATGTGTTTTATTTCTATTTAATATAGTACCATTTATTACATAATTTATAGAAACCTCATAATCATTTGGTACTTGAGTTTCTTCTAGAATTTCATCAACCTCTTCTAGGGTTTTATCGACTTTTTCATGAGTTTTACCATTAATCTCTTCTGGGATTTTATTGACTTCTTCAGGAGTTTTATCATCAACCTCTTCTAGGGTTGAACCAACTGCTTTATTCTGCTCTTTTCTTTTACGTGGATTTACATCCTTGGAACCAAGTGGTCTTCCACGTTTTCTACGCACATTAGATTCATTAGATATTTTGTAATGTCAATTCGAGCAGGTGCATTTATAGCTGGAATATGTGATTTAGTAACTCTATTCGTATCGGTGAATGCATCAGGCAATTCATTTGCAATTCTTTGCAAATTTATGATCTTTCGAACTTCGAGTTCACATTGACCACTTCGGGGTTCAAGATAAGATAACGATGAATTCCAAGTTACTTGTTTATTCAGTTTTTGTTTTTCTTCCCCTAAATTTGGGAATATTGATTCATTAAAATGACAATCAGCAAATCTTGCTGTAAAAACATCTCCTGTTAATGGTTCTAAATATTTAATAATAGAAAGAGAGTTAAAACCAATATAAATTCCCAGCCTTCTTTAAGGTCCCATTTTTGTGCGTTGTGGAGGAGAAATTGGAACATATACAGCACAACCAAATATCTTTAGATGAGACAAATTTGGTTCTCTTCCAGAGACCAATTGTAACGGGGAATACTTCTGATCAGCAGTTGGTCTTAATCTAATGAGTGCAGCGGCATGTAATATGGCATGTTCCCATGCAGAAGACGGTAGACTAGACCTCATAAGTAATGGTCTAGCAATTAATTGCAACCTTTTAATCAACGATTCTGCTAGACCGTTTTGTGTATGAACATGGGCCACTGGATGTTCTACCGTAATTCCAATAGACATGCAATAATCATTAAAAGTCTGAGAAGTGAACTCACCTGCATTATCAAGCCGGATTCTTCTAATTTGATAATCCGAAAAATTAGCTCTCAATTTGATAATTTGTGCTAATAGTCTAGCAAATGCAACATTTCTTGTTGCTAACAAACTCACATGTGACCAGCGTGTTGATGCATCAATTAACACCATAAAATATCTAAACGGTCCACATGGAGGTGTAATAGGTCCACATATATCTCCTTGAATTCTTTCTAAAAATGAAGGAGCTTCAGGTCCAACTTTATTTGGAGATGGCCTACTAATTAGTTTTCCAAGAGAGCATGCTTCGCATGTCATATCTTTTGATAATAGGATCTTCATGTCCTTTAGGGGATGCCCATTTGCACTTTCAATTATTCTCATCATCATTATATTTCCTGGATGACCCAATCTATCATGCCACAATGTAAATAACTTTGGATCAACTAACTTCTGGTTAGTAACCATATTTGATTCTATTGTACTTATATAAGTTCCATATAGTCCAGAGGACAATGCTTGCATCTTTTCCATTATGATTTTATGGTTATTCTTAATAGATGTGATATGAAGATATTCGCAATTTCTCTCATTCATAGTTTCAATATGATAACCATTTTTTCGAATATCTTTAAAACTTAGCAGATTTCTTCTGGATCTACTTGAATATAATGCATCATCTATTATTAATTTTGTTCCTTCAGGTAACAAAATATAAGCTCTTCCGGAGCCTTCTATTAAATTACTTGTGCCAGATATGGTGTGAATATTAGTCTCACCAAGATACAATTGTGAAAAGTATTTCTTACTTTTCAATATGGTATTAGTTGTTCCACTGTCTACCAGACATGAATCTTCATTACTTATCATTGCGTCAGCCATTTTCCTTTAAAATAAAAGAATGCAATGACTTCCACTTATTCATTAACTTTATTTGCATAAAAAAATTGAAATGTAAATTTAAACCTTTAGTAAACATAAACATAAAATTGTACATTTTATTTTTCTCCCTTAGTAAAAGTGTTTATTTTTTCATCCGCATTATGGAATAAATCTGATACATCAAGATGTACATCCATATGGCATTAATTTCCGGGGTCATTTTCAGTAAAGTTAGTTTCCACATTTTTCCCCATTTTTTTTTTTTTTTTAAAGTGACATACAACAGGTACAACCAATAATTTGTCATCCCACATGTGTGACAAACATCTTCAAGATGTTTCCCTTTCTCATTTCTATTAATATGTATTTATAACAAAATACAACTTTAAGTAATTAATAACATAACTTCAAGTTATGATAAATGAAAAGGGAGATAAATTCAAGTTTTGTGAGATTTACCAAAATAGATACATATCAATAATTTCAGATTATTAATATCATAATTTCAGGTTATTAATGCCATAAGTTTAGGTTATTAATATCATAACTTCAGGTTATGAAAAGGGAGATAAATAAATATAAATAAAAGAATACGTAAATGCATGAATACATAAATTTAAATGTATTAATAACTTCAGGTTAATATTATATAACTTCACGTTATAATAAAATATTTTATTTAATAACTTCCGGTTATTAAATTGCTTGACTGCGCAATTGTAGAATTTAAGTTGAATTAACTTCGGGTTATATTTTCATCCAATGACCTATAATAACTGCTGGTTATTATATTAATTTTATATGAAAATTTCTAATCAACTTTAAGTTTTAATTGGGAATAATTCAGGTTATTATTCATCGAGTGGCCTATAATAACTGCTGATTATTATATTAATTTTATAGTAAAAATTCTAATAGAACTTCAGGTTCTAAATAAACATTTAGTTTTGATAATAACTTCAAGTTATTATTCCATCATTCACTTGAAGGAATGATTCTTATAAACTAAAACAAATATAATCAAAAATTTAAATGAAATTTAAATTAATGAAAGATATAAAAATTAATCACATAAATTACTTACAGGATTACTTTGCAACTTCCGAGCAATTCGTGCTGATAACGTGTTGTAAAATAAAGATAAATAAATCAAACAAGATATTAACAATGTATAAGATAGCTATCTTTTATTCTTATTCTTTTCTTGTGTATCAAATACAATCTTACAATCCTCTATTTATAGGTAGAAAATATAAATAACAAGCCATGGTAATTTAATTGTATTGATAAATGAGAAGAGAATAACATAAATCTTTATGAAGAGTTTTGAAGTAATTATAGAAGAGTTGCAAATGAACATCCAACCATAACTTATTTTATTTATAACATAAAACAAATTATATTTTAGCTGATTAAGAAAGAAATTAAGTGAAATTGTAAAGTTGAAAAGTTTAAATTAAGTTTTGAATTTTTACAGTCATTTTGAATTCTCAATTCATTTATGATCCAAATTTTTATTAAAAAAAAAGAAAGAAAAACATTTCAATGAGGAAACACCAAAAAACACTTCTGTCAAAATATCGGTTGATTTAGTAAAGCTCCGCTGGTCATGTTTGACTAATCTTTGACTTTTGACATACCATATATAATTGCGCTGCATGATTAAATGTGGTATTTATGTTGTTTTAATTCTCATCTTATGGCGCATTTATAATCTTTCTAATTACTACCGTACTTGAATAAGTGGTGCCATAACTTCCTAATCAAATTTGAATTTAGCTCAAATTTGAAAAAAAGTTCTTAAATATTTGGTGTGAATAATTTGAATCAAACAGATGAATTCACCTATTATATAATTAATGAATTAGACATAACATCAATTGAAAAATGAATTAAAATAATTTTGCAATTAGACAGAGCATCAGTTTGCTTTCCAGTAGCTCGCCTATATAAACACATTATCTTTGCCTAGCATAGTCATCTGCATTAGCTAATAATATTCTCTTACACTAGTGCACATTATTTCCAAAGAGGGAGAGAGAGAGAGAAATGGCTGAGGGGATTATTGTGAATATTGTGGTCGGCAAGCTTGCTAATATCATCGAGAAAGAAATTCAGTTCTTGGGTGGGGTTGGAGAGAAACTCAAAAAGGCGCAGCGTGAGCTAACCCGAATCCAGTCCTGCCTGAGAGATGCGGATTCAAGACGAAAACGGGATGAGAGGGTGCAGAACTGGCTCAATGAGCTCCGCGATGTGGCATATCGCATCGAGGATGCAATCGACATATTCTTTATCAAAGTTGAATGTAACCAAAATCATACCTTTTTGCAGAAATTCAAGAAGCTGTTGAACAAGCCCCGGGAGGTGTATTTGCTCCACAAACTTGGCACTCAGCTCAATAGCATTCAAAATGAACTTGAAGAGATCTGGAGCAGCAAAGTGCACTATGGAATCGTAGCCCTGCAAGACATAGTGGTGGGAGAGCCAGTCATATTGCCTGTTCGGAGAGCTACTTATTCTGAAGTAGACGAAACAGAAGTCGTAGGCCTGCGTGCTGATAAGAACAACATTCTGAAGTTGCTGCGCCGTGAGGAAACACCAAGGCGGGCCGTTATAACCATCGTGGGTACCGGCGGTCTAGGAAAGACTACCCTTGCACATATGATATACAAGAGGCAAGTGCAGATATTTCTTATTCAACTATGTTATAATAATGAGATAAATAATTGCAAGACTATCAAGGTTGCAATGTCATTATTATTAACAGTGTTTCCTAAATTCCCAATTTAAATAATAATCGTAATAATAATAATAATAATAATAACAACAATAATAATATCATTTTATCAGTATTTATTAGCGGTTAACTTATTTGTTAATCATAATTATCAATATGTTTCGCTATTGACATTCATATATTGAAGTGGTTCTGAAAAATTTAATTAGATAGTTATTAATTTCTAAGAAATAATTGCTCATATCTTAGAATGCATAGTTGCCGTGATGACTATTGTTAAAAATTGTGCTAGAAATCAATCTAATAGTTTATTTCCGTTTGTTTGTATATGCAGTGCGAGGGCAGAGTTCGAGTATCATATAATGCTGTCAGTTTCTCAACAGTTCAGTCTAATTGAACTCTTGAGAAGGATGCTACGTCAACTCATAGGTTCTGTACCGAAGGAGCTAGATGTGGAAGATTTAATGATGATGTATGGAAGGTTGATGTGTGGAATCAACTAAAAGATGCCTTGCCTGATGTAAATAATGGGAGTCGCATTCTAATTACCAGCAGATCTATCAATGTTGCAATATCTGCAGACGCTAATATCTACAAACTCAACTTGTTAGATGATCAGCAAAGCCTAGATCTCCTCCTCAAAAAGGTTCACTCTAATCAAGAACCTAGCGAAGAATTGCCTAGTGATCTCCTGAAGCTCGCCGACGAACTATCAAAAAAATGTAAGGGGTTACCTCTAGCTTTGATAGTAGTAGGTGGTATACTTATAACTAAAGGCCGAAACTATCATGCATGGGAGAGAGTGTTGCGTACAATGGATTGGCACTTAGAGGGCAGAGAATGCATGGATGTCCTCGCCATGAGCTACGAAGATATGCCTTATTATCTCAAGGCATGCTTTCTATATCTTGCTTCTTTTCCTGAGGACAATCAGATCTCTGCAAGATGTCTGATAAGAATGTGGGTAGTAGAGGGGTTCATACCACAAGAAGGGAGGAAAACGATGGAGGACATAGCCGAGGATTACCTCTACGAACTTTTTCAAAGGTTATATGATTTATTTTTATTTTCTTTTATATATCCTTTAACTTTTTTCAGTCTTCTATACAATATTATTCCAATTTTTTTAGGACAAATTAACTATCATAGAACACATTTCAGGTATTCATGATATATACTCCATTTTCGTTTTTATAATAGAGTAGAAGAAGTAGAGATCTACCATATATATAAAAGTATATAAAAGTGAAATGAAAATCGATATTTTTTGCAATAAAATATATATAGTTTCGTTCATCTATTATTATTTATTACAAGTATCATATATACACCCCTTTGTATTTTATTATTTCTTCTCTAATAAATAGCTTCTTCCTGAAAAAACTTCTACCAAGTGTGCTTTAATTTTTTTTTTTTTTTAAATAGTGCCAGCAAAAGCTTTTTCTAAATTAGATATCTTTCACTTCCGTTGCAAAAGAAACAATAGATACGGTTTGATACTAAAACATGATTCTAATGATAAAATCAAAATTTGATATTTTAGAGACTAGAGGGTGCAAAAGTATTATTTTGTGTCAGGAATCAGAATTTCGAAATTAAAAATCAAAATTTTTTAATATTATTAATTCCAACACTTTTTAACTGAAATTTAAAAAAATATCATTTCTCCAAAAAACCACGATTTATTTATAATTATAAATCTAGTGAAGTACTGGGGACCGTATCCGCTAGATACGGCCATATTTTTTTTTAAGGGATGCAGATTCAATTACTGGGGACCGTTCTGCTAGATGCGGCAATATTTTTTTTTTTCAGAATATGAGATTCTCAGTGGATACGAATTCAAATTTAAGTTATAATATATTATTTTATTTTATGGTTATTTTTCACCGAAGACCTTAGAAGTTTATTCCCTGACAGCCTTAAATTAGTTTTTATTACAAAGAAGTCCAATTACATATATATTATTTTATTTTATGGTTATTTTTCACTGGAGACCTTAAAAGTTTATTCGCCGATAGCCTAAATTATTTGTTATTACAAAGAAGTCCAATAACATATATATTACTTTATTTTATTTTGTGATTATTTTTCACCGAAGACCTTGAAGTTTATTTGTCAATATCTCTAAATTTATTTTTATTACAAAGAAGTTCAATAACATATATATTAATTTATTTAATTTAGTGATTATTTTTTCACCGAAAATCCTAGAGGTTTAATCGCCGATTGCCCTAAATTAAACTTCTAGGGTTATCGGCACATAAACTTCTAGAGTTTTCGGTGAAAATAATCATAAAATAAAATAATATATAAGTTATTGGACTACTCTGTAATAAAAATTAATTTAGTACTATCGGCGAATAAACTTTTAGGATTTTCGATGAAAAATAATAACAAAAAAGTCCAATAACATATATTATATATATATATATATATGTTATTGGACTTTTTTGTAATAAAAATAAATTTAGGAATATCGACGAATAAACTTCTAAGGTCTTCAGTGAAAAATAACCATAAAATAAAATAATATATTATAACTTAAATTTGAATTCGTATCCTCTGGAGAATCTCTAAGACTTTGAAAAAAGAAAAAAAAAAATAGGACCCCATTTAGCAGATGCGGATCCTATTATGGGGCCACATCTCCTAGATGCGATCCCCAATAATTGGCTCCCCATCCCATAAAAATAAATTGTGCAGAATCCGTGGTTTTATGGTTTATTTTCTTTTTAAGAAAATAGAACATTTAAAAATTTCGGACTTTTTAACCAACATATATACATACATTAAAATAATCTCTTCAAAAGTTGTTATTTATACTAGTACGTACAGATTGCATTAATTGTTTATTTTAATTTCAATCATCCTAATAATCAACATATATAACTTAATTTTAACATTCAATGTAGGAAGTAATTAACTAATCTATTATGATTACAATATTTTTTATATTCCTGACTTGTTTATAAATCAAAATTATTTCAGGAGTATGATTCAAGTATTAAGCCGACACGTGAATGGTTCAATCAAATACTTCCAAGTGCATGATGTTCTCTGTGACTTAGCAATGCACAAAGCCAGGGAAGAAAACTTCGTTATGGTATTCTCAGAAGAATCAGATTCCAAAAAGCCGAACAAAGAAATCCGACGTGCTTCGTTTCATTTCTTGAAATATGGTGATGATTCCCACCTGCGCAATAACCTTTTGTACTTAGAATTAATATGCCCGTTCTTTATTATTGTTTGGGGAAAATGGCTGGAGCCAAATACCCAATTTCCGTAAGTTTAGGCTACTGAAAGTTCTAGTACTTGAGGGAGTTGACAACGATGATGTTGACCTGGTCAGGGGATTAGAAAAGTTGGTTCACCTAAAATACTTGGGGTTAAGAAGATGTGATATTCCCATCTCGAAATGTTCCTTTCATCGTATGAAGGCTCTTGAAACCCTTGATATGCGAGGAGCTTATGTTACAAAAACACCGAATGGTTTATGGTCAATTGATACATTGAGGCATGTGATGTGTGATTCTGGTACTATTTTAAATCTACCAAAAACAACAACTGAGCTAAAAAATATCCAGACCATGCAATGGGTGTATTTTAATAAGAAGATGCCCCTTTTAAGCAACCTGTGTAAATTAGGTATTAATATTCCATCATGGGGTGATCCGATTGCATTCACCAGTAATCTATTTGCAACGCTACCTTCTCTGGTCTCCCTAAGTATCAATTCATGGCAAAGTCTAACAATGGAGGTTGTTTACCCAAAAGCACTCCCAAATTATCAACATTTACAATCTCTCTATTTGGGTGGAGAGTGGTCAGAGAATGTCACCTTAGATGCTAGCTTGTTTCCACCACACCTCCTCAAATTGACACTTGTGGAATCCAGATTTGCACAAAATCCAATGCCGGAGCTTGGAAAGTTGATAATACTTTTTGGAAAGAGAAATGATGAAAATAATTGTGTTGATTTTTCTAATTTTACAACTTATTCTCAAGGCCTTTTATAGGCTGAGAATGATATGCTAAATGATATAGCCGTTGGCTATTTCCCTAAAATACAATATTCTAGATTTGTCTAATCTCAGGAAATTATGCTAGGTACTAAATTAAGCTTGACAGCTAAATCAAGATGCTAGTCTAATTTCCTTCCTAAATGGTCAATGATGATTTTCTGAGACCTAAACTCTATTTCTCAACACTCCCCCTCAAGTTGGGTTCGAATAAATTTATAGAACCCAACTTGTACAATATATTTTGAAACATCCCTTTATCTAATGCTTTGGTGAAAATGTCAGCTAGCTGGTCTTGACTTCTCACGAAAGGAGTTTCGATTTCTCCAGCTTGAACCTTTTCTCGTATGAAGTGACAATCCACCTCAATATGTTTAGTTCTTTCATGAAACACTGGATTTGAAGCAATGTGTCTGGCGGCTTGATTATCGCAATACATTTGCATTGGCCCTTCACATGAAATCTTCATATCTCATAATAATTGCTTGAGCCATACTAGCTCACTAGCTGTTGATGCCATTGCTCTGTACTCTGCCTCCGCGCTTGACCTTGCAACTACATTCTGCTTCTTACTTTTCCATGTCACGAGATTCCCGCCTACAAAGGTGCAGTATCCTGTGGTTGATTTTCGATCAAAGTTTCCAGCCCAATCTGCATCAGAGTAAGCGAGAATATTGTTAGTATTATTTTTCTTCATCCATATCCCTTGTCCAGGAGAACCCTTTAGATACCTAATAATTCGGTTCACTGCATCTAGATGAGTGTTCTTGGTGCATGCATGAATTGGCTTACAGTAGCAACTGCAAAAGCTATGTCTGGTCTAGTAACAGTTAAATAAATTAACTTACCAACCAATCTTTGGTACTGTCCTATATCCTTTAAAGGTTCACCACTTTCTAGTTTGAGTTTATTATTAGTATCCATAGGGGTATTAGCAGGTTTTATACCGAGTTTACCTGTCTCCTTTAAAAGGTCAAGGATATATTTTCTTTGAGAAAGTAACAAACCTTTGTCGGAATGAGCAATTTCAATGCCTAGAAAATACTTGAGTATTCCTAGGTCTTTGATGTCAAACTTTTCTTTTAGGTTTCTTTTAACATTATCAATTTCTGCATTGTTATTTCCAGTTATAATTATATCATCTACATAAACTAAAACAATTGTAGTTGAAGTGTTTGTGTGTTTAATGAACATAGATGAGTCTGCAAAACATTTTGTAAAATTGTGAAGTAAAAGAGAGTGACTAAGTTTGGCATACCAGGCGCGAGGAGATTGCTTTAAGCCATAAATTGACTTGTGTAATTTACATACTAGGTTTTTGTCAAATTCATGTTTGTGATCTGGAGGTAAAGTCATGTAAACCTCCTCTTCTAAAGTACCTTGAAGGAACGCATTCTTAACATCCATCTGAAATAAGCTCCAACCCAAGTTAATGGCAACTGATAAAAGAACTCTAACAGTGTTCATTTTGGCAACAGGAGCAAAGGTTTCTTGGTAGTCAATACCGTATGTTTGGGTAAAACCTTTTGCAACGAGTCTAGCTTTGTATCTTTCTATAGTACCATCACTGTTGTATTTTATTTTGTAAATCCACTTACATCCTACTGTTTTCTTTCCATTTGGCAAATGAACAATAGACCATGTGTTATTTTTTTCAAGAGCCTTGAGCTCTTCTTTCATTGCTTTGTCCCAAACAGGGTTGTTTTTTGCTTCTTGAAATGTGATTGGTTCAATTTGTTCATTAATATGGCTCAAAAAAACTTTGTGTTGAGAGGATACCTTGTCATAAGAAATATAATTTTGAATTGGATACCTTACATTGTATGTGACGAAATCACGTAACCTGGATGATGGTTGTGTTGTCCGATTTGATCTGCGAGGGTTTTCTTGACTTTCTCCCCTTGTGTGTTGCTCCTCTGCCTCATTTATTTGTTCTTCATTTTGATTTTCTCTCCCTGAGTGCAACTCCTCTTCATTTGTATTTGTGTGACTTTCTTGAGTTCTTGTACCTTCAAAAATTGTTAATTCTGGAAGAGCAATATCATTTCTAGGTTGTTGATCCTCCTCTTTTTTATAAAACGGCACTTTTTCAAAAAAAGATACATTTCTAGATATATATAATTTTTTGTTAGAAGGATCATAACATTTATATCCTTTTTTTTGAAAAGAATATCCAACAAATATAGCTTTTACTACATTTTTATCTAATTTATCTTGTCTTTTAATATGTACAAAACATGTGCATCCAAATACTCGAAGATGATCTAAGTTCATTTTTCTTTTGTTTAAAATCTCTAATGGACTTTTATTGTTTAAATTTGTGCTAGGTAATCTATTAATAAGATATATAGCAGTTAGAATAGCATCTGACCAAAATCTTTTTGGAACATTTGATTGAAAAAGTAAAGATCTAGTAACTTCTAATATGTGACGATTTTTCCTTTATGACACTCCATTTTGTTCAGGTGTATTTATACACGTTGTTTGATGAAAAATTCCTTTTTGTTTTAGAAACTCTAAAAAAAATTTATTAATGTATTCAGTACCATTATCAGACCTAAATATTTTAATTTTTGTATCATATTGATTCTCAACAAGATTTGAAAATTCTTGAAATTTAGAAAATACTTCATTTTTTGATTTAAGTAGGTAAATCCAAGTGGTGCGTGAAAAATCATCAACAAATGTAACAAAGTATTTAAAACCATTGTAAGACTCTATAGGTGCGGGTCCCCAAACATCAGAGTGTACTATTTCAAATATTTTTGAGGTTTTATTGATAGATAAAGAAAATGGCAGTCTGGTTTATTTTGAAAACCGACAAATCTCACAATGATTTGAATCTAAATTGGAAAAAGAAAATAACTTTTTTAAAACATTATCAGAGGGATGACCAACCCTCCAATGCCACAATTTATTTTGTTCTACATTATTATTAGCAACAAAAGCTTTATTTGGAAAATTTAAAACATAAAGGCCATTTTCTAATCTTCCTTCACCAATCATCCTCCCGTTCATTTTGTCCTGAAATTTCACACCTTGAGATGAGAAAATAACATCACAATTTAAATCTTTTGTAATTTTACTAACAGACAACAGATTAGAATTAAATGCAGGTAAGTATAGTACATTTGGAATCCTTTTTCCACATAAATTCATTGTTCCTATATTTTTAATTGGTACTTGGTCACCATTTGCAATAGTCACATTTTGTGAGTTTTCATCATTTTTTTTTACATTCTCTAAAATTTTAATATTTCCTGTCATGTGATCAGTTGCGCCAGAATCAATAATCCATTTTCTATCTGACTGTTGAACAAAAAAGGATTTAATATGAGATGCAATACCTGTGTAAATACCTGTTATTCCCAATTTATTGGTTATCTGGGCCACAATGAGATAACTCAAATTCTACCCTATCTTGAAGGATTTTTTGATCGCAAGTTGGTGGAAGGTAAACAGATAACTCATCCCATTTTCTTTTCAAATTCCCATAGTACTCAGTATTTGGCCTATTTTGTTGTTTTATTTGAGCAATTTCTTGCTTGATCTGAAAAATGTGTGCAAAGTTTTGTTGGTGCCCAAACATTTCTTTGACTGAATCCCACATATCTTTGGCAGTATCACAAAGCAAAAAAATTTCACTTATGCTTGGTTCCATGGAGTTAAGAAGCCAAGAGCATACAATATCATTGTTCATTTGCCACTGTTCTAGTACTTGAGGATCAACCTCACCTTCTTTTGGGGGTTCTGGTTTTTTTATCTTGCCATTGATATAGCCTATCTTACCTCTGCCACTGAGAGTCAGTGATACCGATCTTGCCCAGGACAGATAGTTGTTTTCATTGAGTAGAGTGGCTGTGAGCCTCAGGTTTGGATTAGCATCGCCATTGAGCGACTGTTGACCACCTGTTGTTGCTTCTGCCATTCTTGTTGTTGTTTCGGCTATGTCTGTTGCTTTTGTCATTTGGGTTTTGTGATTTTGTTCTCAGGTCCTTTAGACCTGCTCTGATACCATAATACTTTTTGGAAAGAGAAATGATGAAAATAATTGTGTTGATTTTTCTAATTTTACAACTTATTCTCAAGGCCTTTTATAGGCTGAGAATGATATGCTAAATGATATAGCCGTTGGCTATTTCCCTAAATACAATATTCTAGATTTGTCTAATCTCAGGAAATTATGCTAGGTACTAAATTAAGCTTGACAGCTAAATCAAGATGCTAGTCTAATTTCCTTCCTAAATGGTCAATGATGATTTTCTGAGACCTAAACTCTATTTCTCAACAGTTGAAGAGCTTAAAGAAACTTTGCTTAGAACATACCGTGCTAAGCAACGAGCTGTACAACTCTGGTCCAATATTCTGTCCAGCAGGATTCCCTGTCCTACAATACTTGAAATTGGGAAGGACTTCTGTGAAGAGTTTAACGGTGGCAGAGGGGGCCATGCCAAATCTTAATAATATTTATTTTTTATGCATGAATCTCTAAACAGATAAATGGATAGATATGGAATAACAGGGTTCTGCGATCCCTTTAGAATCACAGCAGATTTATTTCCGTTGAGTTCTATCAGGCAAATAAGCTGAGTACTTGCAGTATTTCCACCGATAGATACCAGCACCATAGAACACTAGTTTCCCTCACTACCGATAGAAGAGGGGTAGTTATCATAACGGTGGTTACCTCTCTACCTATAGAAGAAACTGTAATCAAATTAAAATAAAAAATTAATTCAAATGCATGATCAAGAGACCCAAAGTTGATCAAAACATATTTGAAAACTTGATCAAATGCATTCAGAATAGGTCCCGAGACAAATAATCGGCTTGTCTAAACAAGAGAGATGCAATGAAAGGCAAGGACACATTACTAAACCTCTGCTCGTAAAGTCGGTAATTTCAGTTAGCATTTTCTTTCAAATTTACTAATTATGTCATGAAATGAAGTTTTAATTCTGCAATTGGATTTACTGTAATAAAAAGGATAATCTTTTAGAAATACCTTCTCTATGATATCAAACTGCGCCTTACAATTCATCCACGTGTGGAGCGCGTGCTGTCCTTTGTTGTATCGGATGCTGACAACTGGTCGGAGGCACCGACTGCACTGGTGCTGAAAATTATAATGGGCTTAATTATACTGGGCCTATGTCAGTAGTTAGTTTCAAATGAACTTGGAAAATAATTGGGCTTGTTCAATTTGGGCTTTTTATAAAGGAAATGGTCAGCTTTAAAGGACCTCATTCTGACTTAATTAGCTTGTTCAATTTGATCTCATTCCCGTTTCGTAATGGAACAGGTGGTCAATACCACTTTTGCAAAAAAGAAAAGAAAAGAAAAAAAAAGGAATAATTTCTTCCACTTGTAGGGAATGGAATAAAGAAGCTAAAGTTTGGAACAGATCAAGGAATTAAAAAAGAACAAGGGGTTAGATTGAAAAGAACAGATCAAGCTAAAGTTTGGGCCTCATTAATTCCCAGATCGATACATCTGCAGCCTTCAAAGATTCTAAAAATACCAAAACTAATCACGTGGAATGGAACGCTTTTCCTTTGCAAATTGAATATTTATTCAATTAATTAAGTACGCAATCTGATGGACCAAAAGTATTTCTCTCATAAAGAAACTATATAGTATTGCTTAATTAAATTTATCATATCATGCAAACAAGTACTCTTATTATTTTCCATATTAAATCATCTCGGAACTGAATCTCCTGCCTCTCTGTGAACAAGGAATTATTGTTCCTAAAATCACTGACACGTGGGTCCGAGTATTGTCCTAAAATCTCGGAACTGAATAATGTTTTGACTGATGTGCTCATCAATGCATATATATGAACCCTTGCTAAAAAATTAAGCCTTGGACTAAATTCCAGATAAACTAGTACAGAGCAGGACAATACAACGGTAAAGATTTTAACATAAGAGCTTTGGCTTCAGCAGCGCTCTTTTGATGATATAGTCCATTGTGCTGCATGAAGTCAAAACTGCTATGTTAAATCTTTAATTACCCAACAAAGTGAAAGAATAGAATCAAATTGATTATTTATGTGATTTAAACTGAACTGAACCAAAGCATACTTTAGCGTAGTATATTTGACAATAACATAAACTCATCTTTTCTCGTAATTTTAAATCCATTTCCTTCATTCACTTAGCATACCATCTAAGTTCTACATTAGCTACATTTCATTTTTTTTTCATCCTTTTTTGTTCTCTGTTTTTTTTTTTTTTCTCTCATTTATTACATACTACAGTTGATAAAGAATTAATCTTTATTATTTTCTTGAACTTATTTTAAGATATATATTTCACCAAAACTTGTAATAAGTGATGTTTCTCTTAAAAAACTCCAATGTGAAATAATATTCAATTAATCAAGTCATAGCATGTGGAAATTAAATATTCCTTCCTTCCTTTTATTCGTGGCGTGTGGATGTGTGTTTTGAGTATCTGTTAAAAATTAATACTTTGATTAAGGTGTTGGAAACATTAGTGCATGAAAGATTGATATATATTCCTTTTTTAGGTTATTGTTGATGCCTTGCTTGCAATTTTTTGTTTTATTATTTCCCTTTCTCCTTAATCACTCTTTTCATATTCCCCTCTCAATCTTTATACCCAAGACAGACTTCACCAACTATACTCCCCGCACCCCCCCCCCCCCCCCCCCCCCCCCCCAAAAAAAGAAAAGAAAAGACATTGTGTATAAATGTTGAAAAGGTAATATAAAAAGAAAAAAAAGTTCAATTGGACACACAATTTGAGTTCTTCATAAAGAAAATGCTCAGCTGTAAATGACCTCATTCTGACTTAATTAACCTATTGGAAGCTGGTGTGAATTTCGGCATGAACACTATATTATGCTCCACTTAATTAGCACTGCAGTACTTTTCTTTTCTTATTTATGAATGTATTTCCAAAAGTATAATTGGTAAAATCTGAATAGGCCTTATTTCTTCAATTAAATACGTAATCCGATGGAATAAAAGTATTTCTCTCATAAAGAAACTATATATATAGTATTGTTTAATTAAATTTATCATATCATGGAAGAAATACGTAATCCGATGGAATAAAAGTATTTCTCTCATAAAGAAACTATATATATAGTATTGTTTAATTAAATTTATCATATCATGCAAACAAGTACTATTGTTATTTTCCTTATTAAATCATTTCTTACCTTCAAAAATTTAGCATTTCTTTTCTTTTGATCTGTCTTCCTAAAAGATGAGTAGGAACCAAATCTCGGTGTCCTCATGTGGGATGACTTACTTTCGGTAGAGTCGAGTTGGAACCAAATCTCCTACCCCATGTGGACATAAAATTTTTGTCTCCAAAGTTACTGACATGTGAGTTCTAGGTAGATTTTGAGACAAAATATATCTAATATTTAAATATCAGAACTCATCTCAAACTCACATGTCAGTGACTTTGCCGATAATCTCTATTTAAGATTTTAAACAATAACATATATATTTTTGTTTAAATCTTTTTGACAACGCTGGATATATTGTCTGAATATATGTATATGTGTTCACTTAGTCATTTTTAACGCATGTATTCAAACATTATATAACACCGAATTTTGAAAATAATCAAACAACTGTCTACCAAGCTGTCTTAATGCATGTCTTCAGTATCTTAAGTCTTTAGACAACACAAGGGTAAAGATTTTAACATAAGATCTTTGGCTTCAGTACCGCTGTCTTGATTTTATAGTCCATGTGCTACATGAAGTTAAAACTGCTCCGTTAAAATCTTTACCAAACAAAATGAAAGAATAAAAACAAATTGATTATTTACGTGATTTAAGCTGAACTGAAACAAAGCATACTTAAGTGTAGCATATTTTGACAATAACATAAATTCATCTTTACTTGTTATTATTAAATTCATTTCCTCCATTCACTTAGCATACCATCTAAATTCTACATTAGCCATATTTCATTTCTTTTCAACCTTTTTTTTCTATGTTTTTTTTTCCACATTTATTACATACTGCACTTGATGAAGACTTCATCTTTATAATTTTCTTCAACTTATTTTAAGCTATACATTTCAGCAAAGCTTCTGACGAATAATGTTTCTCTTAAAAAACTCTAATGTCAATTAAAATTCAGTTAATCAAGTCATGGAATGTGAAAATTAAACATGCATTGCTTCCTTCTATTCATGGCGTGTGAATGTGTGTTTTGGGTATCTATGAAACATTAGTGCACGAAAGATTGATATTCTTTTTCAGGTTGTTGTTGATGCCTTGCTTCCAACTTTTTTTTGTTTTCATATTTCTCTTCCTCCTTAATCACTCTTTTCATATTCCCCTCTCAAACTTTATACCCAAAACAGACTTCTCCACCACTTATACTCCAAAAAAAAAAAAATAATAAAGATAAAATAAAACATTGAGTATAAAGGATGAAAGGGGAATATAAAAAGAAAAGTATGGTTGGGCACACGAAAGAGATATCAATATGGAACCACCTAAGAAAAGAATAATATACAAGTAGATTTTTCCATTCATTCATGATTCATTTTTTTATTAAAAGAAAAAAAGGAAAAACATTTCACTATGAGGAAAACACCAAAAAGCACTTCTCTCAAAATATCGGTTGATTTAGTAAAGCTCAGCAGGTCATGTTTTACTTTTTGGCATCTAATCTTTCAAATTAGTACCGTACTTGAATAAGTGATGCCATAACTTCCTGATCAAATTTGAATTTAGTTGAAATTTGAAAAAAGTTCTTAAATATTTGATGTGAATAATTTGAATCAAACAGATGAATTCACCTATTATATAATTAATAAGTTAGAACATGGTAAATTAGACATATATAGCATCAATCGAAAAATGAATTAAATTTATTTTTGCAATTACACATAGAATCAGTTTGGTTTCCAGTAGCTCGCCTATATATATAACCATGCACATTATATTTGCCTAGCATAGTCATCTGCATTAGCTAATAACATCCCCTTACACTAGTGCACATTATTTCCAAAGAGAGAGAGAGAAATGGCTGAGGCGATTATTGTGAATATCGTGGTTGACAAGCTTGGTAATATCATTGCGAAAGAAATTCAGTTCTTGGGTGGCGTTGGGGAGAAAGTCAAAAGGGCACAACGTGAGCTAACCCGAATCCAGTCATGCCTGAAAGATGCAGATTCAAAACGAAAACTAGACGAGAGGGTGCAGAACTGGATCAATGAGCTCCGCGATGTGGCATATCGCATTGAGGACGCAATCGACATGTTCTTTATCAAAGTTGAATGTAAAAAAAATCATACCTGTTTGCAGAAAATCATGAATAAGCCCCGGGAGGTGTATTTCCTCCACAAACTGGGCACTAAGCTCAATAGCATTCAAAATGAACTCGAAGAGATCTCGAAGAGCAGGCTGAACTATGGAATCACAGCCCTGCAAGACATAGCGGTGGGAGACCCAGTTATCTTGCCTGTTCGGCGAACTACTTATTCTGAAGTTGACGAAACTGAAGTCGTAGGCCTGGATGCTGACAGGGACAAAATTCTGAAGTTGCTGCACCCTGAGGAAACACCAAGGCGGGCCGTCATAACCATCGTGGGTACCGGTGGTATAGGAAAGACTACCCTAGCACATATGATATACAAAAGGCAAGTGAGATATTTCTTTTTCAACTATGTTATAATGAGATAAATAATTGCAAGACTAGCTAGGTTGAAATGTCATTATTATTAACAGTGTTTCCTAAATTCCGAATTTAAATAATAAAATAATACTAATAATAGTAATAATAATAATAACAACAACAACAATAATATCATTTTATCAGTATTTATTAGCGGTTAACTTATTTGTGAATCATAATTATCAATATGTTTCGCTATTGACATTCATATAATTAAGTGGTTCGGAAAAATTTAATTAGATAGTTATTAATTTCTAATAAATAATTGCTCAGATCTTGGAATACATAGTTGCCGTGATGACTATTGTTAAAAATTGTGCTAGAGATAAATCTAATACTATATTTCTGTTTGTTTGTATATCCAGTGCGAAGGCAAAGTTCGAGTATCATATAATGCTGTCAGTTTCTCAGCAGTTCAATCTAACTGAACTCCTGAAAAAGATGCTACGCCAACTCATAGATGATGTACCGAATGAGCTAGATGTGGAAGGTTTAATGAGCGAGCTCAAGAAAAAATTAAGTAGCAGAAGATATCTAATTATTCTTGATGATGTATGGCAGGTTGATGTGTGGAATCACTTGAAAATTGCATTGCCAGATGACAAGAATGGAAGTCGCGTTCTAATTACCAGTCGGTTTATCGATGTTGCGAAATCAGCAGACCCTATTATGGCACCATGCGAACTAAACTTGTTAGATGATCAGAAAAGCCTAGATCTCCTCCTCAAAAAGGCCCTCCCTAATCAAGAACCTAGCGAAGAATTGGCTAGCGATCTCCTAAAGCTTGCTAATGAACTATCAAAGAAATGTGAGGGGTTACCTCTAGCTTTGGTGGTACTAGGTGGTATACTTTCAACTAAAGATCGAAATTATCATGCGTGGGAGAGAGTGTTCCGAACAATGGATTGGCACTCAAAGGGCAAAGAATGCATGGACGTCCTCGCCATGAGCTACGAAGATATGCCTTATTATCTCAAGGCATGCTTCCTTTATCTTGCTCTATTTCCTGAGGACTATCAGATCTCTGCAAGATGTCTGATAAGAATGTGGGTAGCAGAGGGGTTCATACCACAAGAAGAGAGGATAACGATGGAGGAAATAGCTGAGGATTACCTCTACGAACTTTTTCAAAGGTTATAATATGTTTTATTTTTTTCTTTTATCCTTTAACTTTTTTCAGTCTTCTATACAATATTAGTACAATTTTTTTAGGACAAATTAACTATCATAGAACACATTTCAGGTATTCATGATATATACTTCATTTCTTTTTTTATAATAGAGTAGAAGAAGTAGAGATCTACCATATAATAGTATATAAAATTGAAATGAAATATCTAACGAACAAAATAAGCTACAACGCCTAATCAATACTCTTTACTACAAAATCGATATTTTTGTAATAAGATATAGTTTCCTTCATCTATTATTATATAATACACCCCTTTATATTATGATTTCTTATCTAATAAATAGCTTCTTCCTGTAAAACCTTCTACCAAGTGTGCTCTAATTTTTTTTTTTTTAATAGTGCCAGCAAAATCTTTTTCTACATTACATATCTTTCACTTCCGTTGCAAAAGAAACAATAGATATGGTTTGGTACTAAAACACGATTCTAATGATAAAATAAAATTTTGATATTTAGAGACTAGAGGGTGCAAAAGTATTATTTTGTATATAAGGAATCAGAATTTCAAAAGTAAAAATCATTTTTTTAATATTATTAATTCCAACACTTTTAACCGAACTTTTTTAAAAATATCATTTCTCCAAAAAAAAAAAACTAAAAAACCATAATTTGTGTACAATTATAAATCAACCACGACCGCATTTAAAGAATATGGATCCAATTACTAGGTACCGCATCCACTAGATATGGCCATATTTTTTTCCAAAGTCTGATATTCTCAGAGGATACAAATTCAAATTTAAGTTATAATATATTATTTTATTTTATAGTTATTTTTTACTGAAGACCCTAGATGTTTTTTACTGACAGCCCTAAATTACTTTTTATTACAAAGAAGTCCAATTACATATATATTATTTTATGGTTATTTTTCAGCAAAGACCCTCAAAAAATATTCGCCGATAGCCTAAATTATTTGTTATTAGAAAGAAGTCTAATAACATATATATTATTTTATTTTATTTTGTGACTATTTTTCACCATAGAACTTGGAGTTTATTTTCTGATATCTCTAAATTTATTTTTATTACAAAGAAGTTCAATATAACATATATATTACTTTATTTTATTTAGTGATTATTTTTTCACTGAAAATCCTAGAAGTTTAATCGCCGATAGCTCTAAATTAAACTTCTAGGGTTATCGGCTAATACACTTCTAGATTTTTTTGGTGAAAAATAATCATAAAATAAAATAATATATACGTTATTGGACCACTCTGTAATAAAAATTAATTTAAGATTATCGGCAAATAAACTTTTAGGGTCTTCGGTGAAAAATAATCAAAAATAAAATAAAATAATATACATGTTATTGGACTTTTTGTAATAAAAATAAATTTAGGGATATAGACGAATAAACTTCTAGGGTCTTCGGTGAAAAACAATGATAAAATAAAATAATATATAACTTAAATTTGAATTCGTATCAACTCTGAGAATTTCTCAGACTTTGTAAAAAAAAATAGAGCCACATCTAGCAGATGTGGACCCTACTCTAGGGCCACATCTTCTAGATGCAGTCCCCAATAATTGGCTCTGCATTCCATTAATGCGGCCGTGATGGATTTATAATCGTACACTAATCGTGGTTTTATGGTTTTTTTGTTTTGAGAAAAATGGTACATTTAAAAATTTTGGACTTTTTAACCAACATATGTACATTCAATTATTTCTCTTCGAAAGTTCTTATTTATATTAGTACGTACATATTGCATTAATTGTTTATTTTAATTTCAGTCATCCTAATGATCAACATTTATAACTTAATTTTAACATTCAATGTAGGAACTAATTAACTAATCTATTATGATTACAATATTTTATCTATTCCTGACTTGTTTATAAGCCAAAACTATTTCAGGAGTATGATTCAAGTATCAAGCCGACACGTGAATGGTTCAATCAAGTGCTTCCAAGTGCATGATCTTCTCCGCGACTTAGCAATGCACAAAGCCAGGGAAGAAAACTTTTTTATGATTTTCTCAAAAGAATCAAATTCCAGAAAACCCAGCAAAGAAATCCGACGTGCTTCGTTTCATTCCTTGAAAGACAGTGATGATTCCCACCTGCGCAATAACCTTTTGTACTTACAATATGCCCGTTCTTTATTATTGTTTGGGGAATATGGCAGGAGCCAAATACCCAATTTCCGTAAGTTTAGGCTACTGAAAGTTCTAGTACTTGAGGGAGTCAAGAACCGTGATGTTGACCTTGTCAGGGGATTAGAAAAGTTGATTCACCTAAAATACTTGGGGTTAAGAGGATGTACTATTCCCATCTCGAAATGTTCCTTTCATCGTATGAAGGTTCTTGAAACCCTGGATATGCGAGGAATGATAAATGATGTTGAACTACCGAATGGGTTATGGTCAATTGA
Source organism: Carex pumila (assembly GCA_033356055.1). Taxonomy (NCBI): domain Eukaryota; kingdom Viridiplantae; phylum Streptophyta; class Magnoliopsida; order Poales; family Cyperaceae; genus Carex; species Carex pumila. The sequence goes on from JARJHM010000256.1 coordinate 47,017, forward strand.
TACATTGAGGCATGTGATGTGTTATAAGCCTTTCGAGCTACCAGAAACAACAGCTAAGCTAAAAAATATCCAGACCATGCAATGGGTGTATTTTAATAAGAAGATGCCCCTTTTAAGCAACCTGTGTAAATTAGGTATTTATATTCCATCATGGGATGATCCAATTCTCAACCTCACCACTAATCTACTTGCAACGCTACCTTCTCTGGTCTCCCTAAGTGTCGATTCATGGTATCTCACAATGGAGGTTGTTTACCCAAAAACACTCCCAAATTATCAACTTTTACAATCTCTCTACTTGGAAGGAAAATGGCCAAAGGATGTCACCTTAGATGCTAGCTTGTTTCCACCACACCTCCTCAAATTGACACTTGTGGGATCCAGATTTGAACAAAATCCAATGCCAGAGCTTGGAAAGTTGAAGAGCTTAAAGAAACTTTGCTTAGAACATGAGGTGCTAAGCGACGAGCTGTACAACGATGGTGAAATATTCGGTTCATCAGGATTCCCTGTTCTACAAAACTTGAAATTGGGAGTTTTGTCTGTGAAGAGTTTAACAGTGGCAGAGGGGGCCATGCCAAATCTTAAATACATCAATTTATTTAAACGCAGCATGAAGTGTCACCTGCCTCCTGAACTACTACAGCACGTGAGCATTACATTTGAACATAATTTTTAGATATAGGGTGCACTGTAGGTTGCATTTCTTATGAAATTTCTAGTTGTACACATGGTTGATCTTCATCCTACAATTTTTGTATAGTTTTAATTTCTATTCCTTGGATAAAATATAGTTGCATTTTGAGTGGTAAAATAAATTATTGTTTGGAAGCGACATCTGCTGCCTAATTCTTCTCTCATGCCCAGATACTATTCGATGAAATGCCTAACAGAGATATCGTCTCCTGGAACTTCATTCTTTCCATGCACACCAAGGCTGGCAGAATCAACACAGCACAATAACTGTTTGACAAAATGCCCCAGAGAGACTCGGTCCCGTGGACCACCATGATTTTCGGGTTCAACCGACTGGGTAGGTTCAGAGAGACTGCTAATACATTGTTCCAACTCAGTTCAATTTTACCAATGTTCTTTCTTACATGTGCTACTATTGGGGCAGGTTGTATCGGTCAATAGCTCCATTCCTTTGTGGTTAAATTAGGACTCAATAACTGTGTACCGGTCACCAATTGGTTACTTAATTTTTATAGAAAAAGTGGTGATGTTCAAACATCTGAAATTATGTTCGATAAATTGCTTCTAAAGGATGTTTATAGCTGGAACACTATGTTCTTATTATATGTTCAAATGGGCCAATACGCATGGGAAAAGATGCACTCGAACTGTTTGATGAAATGCTCAAGGGAGGATTGAAGCCTGCTCATATTACATATGTATGCGTTTCAATTATCAGCATGTATGTACTCCTGCTGGTTTGGTATTGAATGGGAAGAGGTACTGTTTTACCTCACAATAGCAATGTTCTTCACTATGCTCAACTGAGATATCCAATTTGATTAACGGGCCAGTATATTATGCTTTTCATATAAAGGGGGCCGATTCGATGGATCATTCTTTGTTAAAAATGTGGCCCATAAAAGAGCTGCTTCAAGTATAGCACTAAAATATTTGATTTTAACTCAAAAATGTGGCCTGGTCCAACAATTTTAGATTTTAAAGTCCACTAGAAACCTAATAATGAAGAAGAGAGAAAGTTCATTTTTGGGCCGGGCCTGTTGGATGCATGGTTATTGTTTATAAAAACGTGGCCCATTAAAGAGCATATTTGTTAGTATCGCCATAATAAATTAAACTTAATATCATATTTGATTCTTACTTAAATTTAAAAAGAAGTAACTTGCTTTTCTTTTTCGTTTTCTATATCTCGTTTGATAAAAATAAAAAATAAAAATTCACAGACGCCAAAAATGAAAATTACACATAATTGATGCATGTTTCAAGGAGCATGAATTTGTGTATTATTCATACGAGCATGCGTTATATGTAAAGGTACCGAAAAACGTTATTATAGAAATGCAATCTCCTAACGGTTCAAAAATGGTTCTACTAAAGAGTATTCCTACCGTTAGAGACCGACGTGATATTATCTATGTCGATTACGTAATGTAACTTGTATGTTGTGTGATGTAATCATTTGTACAGTGTTGTTTTTCACTATTTTAGTCACATCACGTAAATTAATTCGGTTTATATTATGTGACATATTACGTGATCAATTTTTTAAACATTATTTCTTAATTATAATTAATTATAATTATTTTGTAACATTTTTTTTGTTTTTAGGTACATTTTGTTATTATTATTTTTTAATTAACTTAAACTTAAAAATAATAATTAAACGCAATCTGTCACGGCATGTCACGTGTCTCGGACAACATAACATGACTCACATGTTGCATGACTTGACTATTTTTCACTATTTTAGTCATGTCATGTCACACAAATTGATTTGGTCACGTCATGTCACATGACCAATTTTTTAAACATTATTTCTTAATTATAATTCATTATAATTATTTTGTACGTTTTTTTTATTTTTGATACATTTTGTTATTATTATTTTTTAACTAACTTAAACTTGAAACTATAATTAAACACAATTAATATGTCACGTGAATACAATGCAACTACACGTGACTTGATTATTAGCTTAACGTAACTGTTCTCAATTACTTTAGTAAAAATAAATTTTGATCACATGCTATGACCAAATCACAGCATCACATTATGTTTTTTCTTCTCTATCAATTCTATCAAGTTTCATTGGAAGAATTTTTTCTTTTTTTTCTTTCCAAGGAAGAATTTCTGATGCAAAGCTTGTGTGGTACTTTTGTGCGGCTGCAAGAAAATTACCCGCGGGCATGACAACATAATTGATACAAAGGTTCTTGCCACAGAGAATCTGTATAATGGTTTAGCTTTTAAAATTTGGGAAGGTGTATAGCTCATCTAAACAAGACTAGATACTGTTAGTTGATCTCCATTCCCCACCTTAATTTGTTTTAATTGTTTAATGTTGTAGTTAGACTTCTTTGGTACCTGGTTTCTCTCACATTCCCAGTTTGGCTGTACCGGTCTACCAGACAAATGTATCCAACCATACCAATACACATCAGACCTTTTCTAATTTAAAATTAATTTTAATTTATGGGTCAAGTATTACTAGAGATTTTAAAGTTTATTTTTAAAATATTTTTGTTAAATAATCTTTTAGCAATTTCATGTTTTTCTTTTTACACTTTTAATTGGATGTTATTTTTAATTTACCAATAAAAATATAAAATTAGAGGTTTGATCCCTATCTAATTTGAACCCTCGTTAAAATATGCTTGGAGACCAAATTTTATATATTTTTTTAATTTCTTTACTATTGATTAAGATGGTTTGAAAATCACTAATTTTAATAAGCAATAACAAAAAAATTTGAACCAGTGAAAACAACAATTTTCAAACCATCAAAAATCACTAATTTTAATAAACAATAACAAAAATTTCTGAACTAGTGAAAACAACAATTTTCAAAACATCGAAAATTACTAATTTTAATAAACAATAACAAAAATTTCTGAACCATTAAAAACAACAATTTTCAAACCATCTTAATAAAATTATAAAATTTCAATAAAAATGTAAAATTTGGTCTCTAAGATTATTTTGATATAAATATCATGTGTAACAGTTCAAATCAACTATTTGGAATTTCAAAATTGTAAAACCAAATTAATATGACCAACTTTCAAGATCTATTATTTTGATCTTAGCCACCCACTTTAAATGTGTACATGTTTGCATTTAAATACAATTATATTTATTTCATTAGCTAATTATTTATTTATTTTTTGGAATTCCATTAGCTAATTATGTATCTGCTAAATACCAATTACAAACTTGACAACTATTAGAGAGAGAGAGCAATTCTCAAAAGTTGACAACTTCTCTCTCACAGTAACATCATTGCATTGGCATCAACTAGAAACAGGAAAAATAAAAATAAAATATAATAAATAACAGCATGCAATTAATAAACAACTACTTCAATTAATGCCATTACGTGAGTACCATGTACCTCATCACCTTTCAATTTATCTTTATTCTTTACTGTCATTGTCTAAAATCCATTAATAAATCTCCATAGATAAAGAACCCCCATTCCCTCTCCCCTTATATCGAATTCGTTTCCTCTGCATTAACTAAAAAAAGAATCTTTTGAGTTAACACATCTGAACCGTCCGATCAGCTTTAAGATTTGTGCTAATTTAAATCCGCACTAATATTGAAAACCCCCTATATAATCGGACGGTCCATATCTATTAACTCAAAAGATGCACTTTTGAGTTAATGCAGACGATGCGGACTTCCTTGTATCTATATCTCACCGCCTAATAACTGTTCTCTTATTCCTACTGCACACGGCATTGCTATTATTAAATTCTCTCAAGTCTCAACCCACTCTAACGGTCTACCAAGCACTATCGTCAACCTCCCAAAATAAGGATATATATATATATATATATAGAATCTTTGAGGACAGTTCATAATATACGACTATTTACTATAACTTGTGTGTTGATTGTTTATTAATTACCTGGTATTTACTTATTGAGGAAAGGAAACATGATCTGGTTTGAAAAAGTAAAATGTTTGTAAGAATTACGTGTAACAATTTGTCACTATTTGTATGGAAATTATAGCAGCGGGACCCACTTGTATTCTAGACTAAATACCAATTACAGATTTGATAGTAATTCTCACAGTTAGGCAGCCTAGCTCACCTTCTCATCTGTCTCCTTCCTCTATAAATTTAGACTAAGACTCGCATCCATTTGGAAGTTAAACACAACATATATTTATCATGGCAAGGTTCATTGACAAGTTGCCATTTTTGGAGGGTGCAGATTCACCCGATAATGCCGCTTTTAACAACAGTCGTAATCGGGAGCGGGAGCGGGGGCCGTCCCTCGGTGAGCTATTCAAACTTGTGGGCGACACACGAGACACAACCAATGTCAAAGCGGATGATGCCATGCTACCGCCGACGGATTACACCATAGACCTAAGTGATACCGAGGTCTCTCGTCCGGTGCCTTTTGTGCTATCCTTCTCCAACCTTACCTACAGTGTGAAGACCAAACGACGCAAGAACAGCCACCTAGAAGCAAATTTGGATGCTCTAACACCGGTGGATCCCGACTCTGACGGTCGTACCAAAACTTTACTTGACTCCATTTCAGGTGAGGCCAGAGATGGTGAGATACTAGCTGTGCTTGGTGCGAGCGGCTCTGGCAAATCAACCCTAATTGATGCCCTTGCGAACCAAATCGCTAAAGGAAGTTTAAAAGGATCAAGAACCCTCAATGGTGAACCCCTCGAGAGCCGGCTTCTAAAGGTAATATCGGCATATGTCATGCAAGATGATTTGCTATTTCCAATGCTAACTGTGGAAGAGACCCTCTCTTTCTCTGCCGAGTTTCGTCTCCCTCGAACACTCTCTGCCTCAAAGAAGAAGGCACGTGTGCAAGCTCTAATTGATCAGCTTGGTCTCCGTGCTGCAGCGAATACAATCATCGGGGATGAGGGGCACCGTGGTGTGTCAGGTGGAGAGCGTCGTCGTGTTTCTATCGGCACCGACATAATCCATGACCCGATATTATTATTCCTCGATGAACCAACCTCGGGGCTTGATTCAACTAGTGCATTTATGGTGGTGAAGGTGCTTCGCCGGATCGCACTTAATGGAAGTGTTGTGATCATGTCCATTCATCAACCATCATACCGAATTCTGGGGCAGCTAGATCGATTATTGTTCCTCTCTCGGGGTCAAATGGTGTATAGCGGTACACCCGATATGCTACCATACTACTTTGCACAGTTTGGGCGGCCAATGCCAGAGAACGAAAACCGAACCGAATTTGCACTCGATGTAATCCGTGAGCTCGAGTCATCCCCGACGGGTTCAAAACCATTAGTCGATTTCCACCGTACATGGTGCCTCCTCAATCCATCTGCCACCAACCGATCATCTATTCAAAGCCCCACCTCACTTACTCTAAAAGATGCCATAAGTGCAAGCATTTCACGTGGCAAGCTTGTCTCCGGCACTGACGGTCCTGTTGCTAGTGATTCCACCATGCAAACCTATGCAAACCCGTTCTGGGTTGAAATGGGCGTGCTAACCAAGCGATCTTTCATCAATACATCCCGCATGCCAGAACTCTTTATCATAAGGCTTTTTGCAGTGGTAGTCACAGGCAGTATTCTCGGCACAGTGTTTTGGAAACTTGATGCTTCACCCAAAGGAGTGCAAGAAAGGCTCGGGTTCTTTGCCTTTGCCATGTCAACAATGTATTATGTGTGCGCCGATGCATTGCCTGTGTTCATCAATGAGCGGTTCATCTTCTTGCGGGAGACGGCCTATAATGCATACCGCCATTCATCCTATGTGCTTTCTAACATGATTGTTTCCTTCCCGCCACTCGTGCTACTCTCCATAGCATTTGCTGTCACCACTTTCTTTTCTGTAGGTCTTGATGGAGGATTAGAAGGTTTTACATTTTATGTACTTATTATTCTCGCTTCTTTCTGGTCCGGGTCGGGTTTCGTTACTTTCCTTTCAGGCGTAGTTCCTCATGTCATGATTGGATATACTGTGGTTGTCGCAATTTTGGCATATTTCCTTCTTTTCTCCGGCTTCTTTATAAACCGTGACCGGATCCCGGACTATTGGTTATGGTTCCATTACCTCTCACTTGTCAAGTATCCATATGAAGGTGTTCTACAAAATGAGTTCGCTCGGGCCGGTGAATGTTACGTAAGAGGTACTCAAATATTCGATAACTCTCCTTTCGGAGAACTGCCACATCAGATGAAAGAGAAGGTTCTGAGTGCAATAAGCGGGGCTCTCGGTGTGCAAATTACAAATCAAACATGCGTCACGACGGGTCAGGGTGTTCTGAAAGAAGTTGCGGTGACGCAAATGGGCAAATGGGATTGCCTCCTTGTAGCTGTTGCGTGGGGTTTCTTGTTTAGGTTCTTGTTCTATTTCAGCTTGTTGCTTGGTGGCAAGAACAAGAGAAGGTAAAAAAAATTATACAGTGAAATTTTCTCTCTTTTTTTTTTTTTTTTTTTTTCTTTTGTCCATTTTTTGTTGTGAGCTCTTTATGTGAATGGAGATGTATGGATCATAACCAATTACAAGTGATGAAGATAGGAGCTTTTGTATGATATATTGTTGTAAGTTTTTCATAAAATGTGATTTTAATTTGGATATTGTCAATGGATTTCAGCTGTATTTGTGTCACATTTATGTAAGTTTGTTAGCCCATTAGTTAAGAATGTAAGAGAGAGAGAGAGATCACACACAAGTCTACTAAATTCTACATACTAGCACCATTTGGATATTTTGTTGTTGGTTGTTCAGATGTTGGTACACCTGTAAAGTGGTAGCCAAAAAATTGAGCTGTGAAGTTTCTCTGACTATTTCTCAAAAAAAAAAAAAAAAAAAAATTCTCTGACTTATGATTCTTAAACAATAATAAAGTTTGGTAAGGGGTAGCTCATCTAAACAAGAGACTAGATACTGTTTTAGCTGATCTACATTCTCCACCTTTGTTCTAATTGTTTAAGGTAGTTGAAGTGTTGAACCATACCAATTTTGATAGTAATCTAATACATGTGTGACCTTTCCTAATTAAAAATTAATTGGAATTGATTGGTCAAGTATTAATTACTAGAGATTTTTAACATTTTTTTATTTTTTTGTTCAATACTCATTGAGCAATTTCATGTTTTAATTTGTTTACACTTTTGATTGTATGTTATTTTTAATTTATCAATAAAATATAAGATTATATGTTTGATCTCTATTTTATTTACAAAACAAATCAAAAAAAGTTACACAAAAGTTAATTTACATTGTTACTTAAATTATGAATTAAATTATTTTTGTTAGGTTGGGTTATTTAAATCATACCTTAAATTGTTTGTTTCAATGTTATTTTTAATGACTTATTTAACATCTAAGTCGACAAAATATTTTCCAAGTTACACAAAAGAATTTAAAAGAAAATTAAGGTTTAAGAATATTATAAAATAAATTTAATAAGTGTATATATTTGAACTTTATTTTTTTATTACTTATTTAACTTTTACTTCAATAAAAATAATACCAATACTAGATTATAAGGATTTCTAAATCTCTAGTAAAGAGCAATATTTTTGTTACAAAGTTTAAATAGTCAATTTCAACGGTTCAACATGATTTTCATATGGAAATGTACTTGTAAATTAATTTTATATTTTTTAAAATTATTTTACTAATTTTTTAAATAGATAGAAAATCATCGTTTTTGAAAGGTCCATAATCTTCATATTATTATTTTTTTTTCTCATTTCCTCACATCAGAACAAACTATATACTAATCCTCATATCCACCTGGTAAACTCACTAGGAATTTAATTCATAACACAGACAAATATGCTTCCACAAAATTTGATTCCTACTAAAAAGAGAATAAATTAGACTATTACTAATATACTCAACCTTCAATAGGTTTTGATCATGGTATGCAAACTCGGTCGAGTCAGATCAGAATCAAATCAGTTGAGCTGATTTCGACCGAATCGGGTCAAAATGCGAGTTTCTGACAATATTCTTAGACTAATTTCTGAATTCAGTTTCCAATCCAATTCGTCTGATTTCAACTGATTCATATGATTCTGATTATACGATCAAATGACTGATTTAGATTCCGATTTTACAAACTATGTTGGTATGTCGACATGAATTTCTGAGCTAAGAAAGAGACATCTAAAATACTTTGTTGAGGGAAAGAGCATCCAAAAATTGGATAGAATGGGGCTAGTATAGGTTAATTTTGTTTTAAATATAAAGGAGGCCTGTTGAATGGATGGTTGTTGTTTGTTAAAAATCTGGCCCATTGAAGAACTGCTTCAGTTTGTAAGTTGTAACAATTAAATTTGATTCTTCTCACCTGTAAACATTTATGGATGAGTTTAGCTATGTTGTATTGCAATATATAGACGAGGAGGGATCTAATTATATTTTTTTTTTTGTCATATCGGATTATATCTTACAGTTTTAAATTTCAAACAGTCGATTAAAACCATTCAACATGATGAATATATTAAAAAATTCAGTGGTCTGAATATAGTGATTTTGTTAAATACTTAATAAATAGTAAAATAAAATAATAAAAAATGTAAAATTTGATCTGCAAGCACATTTTAATATATACATCATGTTAAATGATTTGGATCGACTATTTGATTTTTTGGAAACTTTGTAAATGGAGAGTGTAATTTGGTGTCATAAAAAAAGGTGTAATTGGATCCCTCCTTTAGATAGATATTTATATTGGACATTAAATCATTGGATTCAAAGTCCAAATAATTGATTCCAACTGTTCAGCTGATATAAAGATCAAGTTAAATGATTTAGATTGACCGTTTAGATTTCGAATCTAACAATTTCAAGTCCCAATGTACAAGAACCTCAAATTCACGCCAACCATTTACTTTTCAATGTATTATATTATTTTATTTCTAAATACATATTTATTATAATATTAATGCATTATTTTCTATTTCAATTAAGACATAGTTATTTATAATTATCACCCCGGTGTGGTTGTTGTTAATATTTTTGAACTTCTTAAATGCACATTTAACTATTACAAAATTTATACATCAATATAGACTTGACTATTTACGCTAATACATATTTGACAAGTTAGGACTTCTAGTCTTCTAGAAATGGCAAAATAATATTGAATCTGTTGCTGCTAGATAAATGAGCTTGGTGATACATTTTGAGTTTTTGTAGAAATTTGTAGTGTAGTTTTTGAAGCAAATGAGGCATTTTGAAAGGATTCAAATCAATTGAAATCTAAATGCATGAACAGTACCACTGAAATTTCTGGAATTTCAAATCCAATCATTCAACTTTTTCTATGCACAGATCTTGGAACAGCTGATTTTTTTGTGCATGCATCTCGGTTCAACGGTTGGATTTGGAATTCCAGGAATTTCAAGGTTACTATTCATACATCTGGAATTTCAGCTGATTTTAATCCATTTTGAAAGAGAATAATTTGGGTTCGACACCCATCTACCAATAAGTTTTGCATCTGTTCGATCTGCTTTAAAATGTGTGAATATTGGTTCAATATTTGTGCAAATATGCTTTAATATTTACACGCACAATTTTTAAAACAGATCAGACAGATGCAAAACTCATCAGATTCAAATTTGAGTTGATGGGTGTCAGATCCAAATTGTTCCCTTTTTTTAAAAGTAGATGGTGAAAAATGATTTAACAGTGGCAATTAGAAAAAAAAAATGAAACAGTGTTAGACCCAAATTGTATGTCCCAAGATAAAAAAAAAAAAAAATTGCTAAGTAAAACAACAACAACAAAACATTTAATTGTTTTATAAAAAAAATATTTCTTAAAATTTTTAGATAATTAGTACATAAATAGCTGCAAAGATCCGGTACACACATTAATAAAGTTGCCGACAGTACTGCCAACAAATTATAGAGGCTTTTAATATTGGGTCCATATGTAACCGTTGTACGCCATGACTATGTAATGTTAATATCTAACCTCGATTCCCGACTACCGCACCAACGGTAAGCTCCCGAAATTAGAATATAATCTCTATCGACAGGTCATAATATACGATTATTTACTATAAGTTGTGTGTTGATTGTCTATTCGTTGGTATTTACTTATTGAGGAAAGAAATCATGATATGGTTTGGAAAAGTAAAATGTTTGTAAGAATTAAATGTAACAGTTCGTCACTCTTCTAAGGGAACAGTTAACTTCTCTGATAATTATAGTAGCGGGACCCACTTGTTATCTAGATTTTCAAGTTTTTCACTTTCACCCTCATATTTTTCAAATATTGATATTATTTGTTGTATATATTATTTCTCAATATGTCAAAAAATCTTTGAAAAATGTAAACACATATTTAATTACTTTCAATCAAATAATATTTGCAAATTAAACTTGACTTGTTAATTATGATAGGTTCAAATTTATGTTGTTAATCAATAATTACTCCCACTACTTTAGTCATTGTTAATCAATAATTAAAATTAATGTTGTCAATAATTTCACCTGTTGGGTCAACAATGAAAATATCTTGAATTTTAAATGCAACTGTAGGAAAATGTACTTGTCAAAAAGGAGAACTAGTTTAATAGATCAAGCAATGACAATATTAAAATAAACTTATCTCAGAGAGTCAAAGCCTTTTCCTTTCAATTAATTATTTGTCAAAAAAATAATTATTATAGCTATTTGTTATAAAGTACAAATATTGAAGAGTCAAACCTACTTTACATCTTCTTTGGAGCCACAAATTCAAAACAAATTTATTTTCATGATCTACCTTATCTTTTAAGTTTCAAGAAAACTTGCAATAATAATATTGTTTTTAGAGTAGCAGCAAAATTGTGTCCAAAATATGAACTTTATTGTTCACACATGTTGATTGAATAAGGGGAGGAATTAATATCTCTAGTAGAATGGGATAAAATTTAGAATTACATAAAAATAAAAGTATATGTGGGAGAAAAATTTTAGGGTGAAGTAGAGTGGGAAAAATGGCACGGCAGAGCCGCCTTCATAACGGAACGGCACCGTTACGGTACAAAACGGTATGTCACGTGTAACTGTTCCGTGTTGTGATTCACGTATCCCGTGTTGTGATTATTTGATTGCCGTGACCAGCTTTTGAAAATTTTGGCACGGCACGTCACGTGAAAGATCCGATCATGGTACAGCATGTAATCACGTGAGTCATATATAATTAAGACTGTTAGGTCTTAATTAAATGGTGATTCTTGAATAAACTAACTTAAATTATGAAAAAAATAGTCAAACGTGAGAAACGTAACCAGCTACATTTGGACAGGGCACACGAGTTATGACGTGAATCGCATGCCGTGACCACCCCTCAATATTTTGATCACGTCACGACACGTGTCATTTTTCACTTTTGTCACGTTACGGCATGACACGAGACTAAAGTTACAGCGTGTTAGTCAAGACACGACACGTTTTTTCTACTCTAGGATGAAGCATAAAATTTTGTAATTATTTTAATTTCAATTATATTCTTTATATATATATATATATATATATATATATATTTTAAAGTACAAAAATAGAATATTATTTTTGAATTTCTTTTAGGAAGAGGACTAACATGGAAGTTTGTGGACAATATTTTTAAGTAGAGTTCTTCATTTTTCTGTATTAAAAAAATATACTTTCAAAGCTGAAATATAATAAGTTTCCTATTCCATAAATTTAAAACTATTGTTGTAAGTTCTAAAATCAGTTTAAAACTTCTAATTTCATATTTCATTTTAGTTATGTTGCACCAAGAACATGCAATAATTACAAAGCAGTCCATTTAAGAAGAATGAAACTGTTTCACACAACCTGCTTTCTACAAACTCCTCCGGTTAGAAAAGTGGATATGACTAATTGTGTGATATATTCTACTTTGTAGACAGTTGTAGTGCAAATCGTTATGACTTTTTCTAATTAACTGGCCGATAATTTCTAATTATGACCGAATATTTTTAATTATTTTTGATTAATCACTTAATAATACTCTATTTATCCGAGAAGTGCATACCATTATTTACAACACTAGCACTGCAAACTACTACACCAAGTCACCAATATCTCAAATTATCTGACTCTTTAGTACAAATTAAGAGTATCGGTACCTTCATTTTTTGTACCTCCTTTATACATCCAATTTTAAAATTTTAGTAATATAAATTTTAAAACTTATATGTCAAACTAAAATCATTAGGAGGGATCCAATACCTCATTTTTTCATACCTCATGTTTTATATTTTTATTTTCAAAATCCAAACTATTGATTCTAACCGCTCAATATGATATTTATACTAAAATATGCTGGGGATGAAATTTTATAATTTTTAAAATTATTTTACTATTTTTTTAAGATATGTATAAAATCACTGTTTTTGAACCGTTAAAAAAGTGATTTTCTACCCATCTTAAAAAGTAGTAAAATTTTTTTCATGTGTACAGTAAAACTTTTTACTTCCACCAAACATGCCCTTAGTGTGAGATAAACTTTGGAATTGCCCTTAGTGTGAGATAAACTTTGGAATTACATAAAAATAGAAGTATATGTTGGAGAAATCTTTTAAAGTTCAGCATATTTTGTAATTTAGAAGTTTTAGGATACAACATAATTTTGTAATTATTTTTAGTTAAAGTTATATTTTATTTTATTTTCTGAAAAATAATAAAAATAGAAGATATTTTTTAAATATTTTTGAGCAAGATATATCATAGAGAGATGAGCTATGGTGAGCCATTAAGTAAAACTCATTTGTACTTCACGCCATATTTTCATTTTGAAAATCCAAACGACCGATCCGAACCGTTAGATGTTTAATCCATATTGAAATGTGCTTGGAGACTAAATTTTATATTTTTTTGAAATTATTTTACTATTTATTAAACATTTTTCAAAATTGCAGTTTTGTTGTGAACAGTAAAATTTTCTGGACCATTGGATTAGCGATTTTCAAAATTGCGTAATAAATAGTAAACAAATTCCAAAAAAATGTAAAATTTGGTCTCCAAGCACAATTCAATATAGAGATCGTATTGAGCGGTTCAGATCGGTCATTTGAATTCTCAAAATGAAAATATAGTGTCATGAAGCACCAACGCGTTTTACTCCATAGCTCACCGTAACTCATCTCATATCATAGAAGTTTGTGGAAGCATTCACAATTTTATATTTCTTAGAATTTTCTTAAAGTTTTACATGGAGACACGTGTTCATATAGTATTTCTAAATGAGGAGGGATCTAATTACATTATTTTATATTGACATACCTTGACGTGATATATTTATAAGACTTTTCTATTATTTTGAAAACCAAACAGTAAATTTGAACCCTTCAAAATGATATTCATATTAAAATGTGTTTGGAAACCAAATTTTACATTTTTTTGGAATTTTTTAAAATTATTGTTTTTCAATAGTCCATAATTGTCTGAAACAATAAATTTGTACACATCTTAATAAATACTATTTTTTTTTTCAAAAAATATAAAATTTGATTTGCAAGCACATTTTAATATGGAAATCATGTTGAACAGTTCATATCGACTATTTGAACTTTGAAATCATATAAATAACAGATTAACACAAAAATGGATATATACTTGCAACATTTAACAAAATGTTATGATCGATAAATTTGAACTATCGTTGCAAATTCGAAAATCAGTTTCAAACGCTAATCATTTTAATTATGTTGCACCAGGAAGGCAGGAACATGCAATAATTACAAAGCAATCCATTTAAGAAGATTGAAGCTGATTCACACAACCTGATTTCTACAAATTCCTACTTCTCAAAAAAAGTGGATATGAATAATTGTATGATTTTAATATTTTATACTTTATAGCGCTATCTACTTCACCAACCCGTCAAAATATCTCTCGTATGTAAATAGTAGTAGAAATAATCAAGTGCAGCAATCATAGAAACGGTAGGTGGTCTCCCCCTTTTCTTTCCCCAACTCATCAGGCAACTTACTTAATGCCCCCTAACAAATCATTAAATGTGTACTAGAAGTCTAGCATATATGTAGTACATCTTTTGACTAAATGTAAAAAGTAATTTATTCTCTGACAATTTCAGAAGAAACAACAAAATTAATATTTGCACGAATCTTAAGGCATCAGCAGATTTGAGTTCAAATCCTTCCCCACCGGTTATTTCATGCACAAATGCTTGATAAAAACCCTAGTTGGACATGGCTCAAGAGTCCAAACGTAGAACACAATTGAGGAACAAAGAAGGGGTGTTCAAACGATCGGTTCAGTTAAAACCGAAGCAAAATAGTCAAATTAAACTTTTCTTTTTCAGTTTTTAAAAACAAAATCAATTCAAACCACTTAAATATATCAATTAATTAAGAACCAAATAGAACATACTGATGTAAATTTTTATTTAATCAGTTGAATTGAAATAAGAAATTAATTTAATCATAGAAATAAAAATCAATCACAGATCAGGGCTCTTCTAATGGCACAGTTGCTCAACACCTAAGGGTGTAAATAGAGCAGATAATGCTAATACTATATATCTGTATTCGCCTTTCAATGAGCGAATACAGATAAACGGATATCAAAATTTAAAACCATATCCGCCTTAAACGGATAGGATACAAAATGGATAATCTACGAATACAAAATGAATAATTGTCGGATAATTGAGTTATGCACTTTAAAATACAAAATAGTGACTTGTTATTGTTCTAAAACAGTAGCTAAAACTAATTTAACATATACTAAAAACATACTACATTGACGGGACTAAAGCCTTAAATAAAAAAGAATGGAGAGTAAAGAAATGGACCGAACTTCTACAGTTCGGTTTAAAACCAAATAAACCGAACCGTTTGGACAGCTCAAAAGATGAGCACTGATTTTTTATACATTGGTCTTTTACTACGGTATGCACCAAGTTCAGATAAACACCCAACCTATCCCGGAAATAGACGTTGTAATCTTATTATTATATTTTGTAGGGCACCCGTGAAATTACCCAGTTTTGAACCTCAATTACTGAGAACCTTCTTTTATGAACCCGGCTCACCACCTCAAAACACCGTACCGCCACATTAGAGATAAGATCCCCCACATTTGCCTTGTGACACCCGAAACACGTGGTGAACCGAGCGCATGAAAACATTTCTGAAGTTGACCCCAAGCCTCTCCCTATTTCTACGGGCAGCAGAGCTCAGTTTCTCTTCACACCACATACCTGACCGCTGTACCCGTCCTGACCGAATCCTATTTCTATCACCAACTGAAATAAAAGAAAAGAAAATATAGTACAGAATTATCTCTGCTTCCCTTCGTCTTATATCAGCCGTTCAGATCTTAATCGGACGGCTGTGCTTCTTCCTCCCCCTCTTAGAAGTAGTGCCTTCCTCAAGCTCCGTTTTGCCTCAGAATTTCACCAGATCTGCTTCCAAATCTCTCTCTGGTAATCTCTCCTTCTGATATCTCTCAATTGTTACTGTTTCTCTGCTTGTTAGGGCGTCAAAGCTTTGTTCTTTTGGTGCAACTTTCAGTTAATTTGGAAGAAATTTTATCAGTTCATGAAATTTTCAATTTTTGAAAATTTATGCTTATTTTTGTTTTTGGTACTCTGTTTTCTTCTTGGTTATAGCTTACAAAGATTTGCTTGTATAGATTAACAGAGTAGTTTTGGCTTCAAGCAACGCACAACTCATATGCAGGGCTTGTTTAATTCTATAATATGTGCGCTGCATGAAGCGAAACCTACTCTGTTAAAATCTTTAGCCATTTATTCCCTAGAATTCCGTCAAGAAAGATGCTGTTTTTAATTCGATTAGCAATTAAAGATTTTGTTTTTTCACATATTATAACAGAAGATTTGGCTTCATGCAGCGCAAGATTCATATACAGCGCTTGTTTAATTATAATCTTTGTGCTGCATGAAGCAAAAACTGCTCTGTTAAAGTCTTTAGTAATTTACGCTTTAAAATTCTTTTAAGAAAGATGCTGAGGAGCAATTAAGATTTTGTTTTTGCAGTTATAAATTATAAACCCCAAAAGGTTTTTTTATTTCGCCTACTCGTATTTATTTCTCTTTATAAAAACAAATTTTTTTGCATGTAGACCTCAAATTTATGGAATAAAAAAATCTTCAATATTTTATTCGTTATATTTGTTTTTGTGCATAGAAACATAATTTTAACAGGGCTGTTTTGGCCTCATACAGCGCATGGACAATAAATCAAAACACTGCTGCATACGATTCATGTGCTGCATGAAGCCAAAACTACTCTGTTAAAATCCTTACCAGAAAATCTGGCTCTTTTGTCTTTTTTAGAAAAATTAGATATTTTTTTGCCTGGGAAAGTGTTCCTCGATAGATAAGATAGATTGATAGATCTAACGGTGTCTGATGTCTTTATTGCAGCTGAGAAATCGTGACCGTAGAAATGGAGACTGCCACTCCCGCTACCTTGGTGCTACCCTCTGAGGTAAATTTCACGCTTTTGCCCCTCAAATCTCTGTAAATTCACCAAGTAGGGGTCGTCATCTAGGTTTTGCTAGGGTTTTAACTTTTAAGGTGCTTGAACAACTTTTTCAAATATCTCCTCCAAATTTGAGAAATTTTGTTTTCTATTCTTGGGTCTAGAGTAAGGGGCATGTTTTGAATAAAATAATTTTCATAAAGAAATTAGATTTCTTTTTTGTTGTTAATCTCAAATAATAAGTTAATTTACTTTAATTTAGAATTCTTTTTTGTTGTTAATTCTCTTTTCTTAAAAAAATAAACCTTACAAATATGGGTTAAGGTTTTAACAGAGTAGATTTGGCTTACTGCAGCGCCAGAAACTATAAGATTAAATCATTGCTCCATATAATTCGTCCGCTGAAGTCAAACAGACCCTGTTAATAACTTAACCCAAAAATTTCATGTGGATCAATAAGTGAACTTTTTCAAAGAGGGAAAATATCATAACTGTTGGAGTTTGTCGTGTAGCGTGCTTGGTGCTCCCTTGTGCCGTTACGGAACTGAAAGGGACCGTTAAATTGCGTTTAAATCGAGATTTCAGTTCCGTGGCTGTGGGTCCCAGTGGGGGGAGGCATCGATAGAAAGAAAAGAAAAGAAAAGAAATGCGTTGCTTATATTTGCCGCATTATTCGATTCTTCTCGAGTAAACGAATATTCGCTCTTCTTTATTAAATTAAAAATTATTGGTCCTATTTTCAGATGTGTCCTCTAATAATGCTGAAATTTCTTTCTCCGTTTTTCTCTGTCTAGACATCCTTTTCAAGGGTTTATTATTATAGAGAGAAATCTTTAAGATAGAAAAAGCAAATTTATATTTATGTAGATAGACGTAGAAAGTTTGTAGTACAAAAAGTTATAAAAGATCTTAAAAATAGATTTCTTTTTAAATTAAAGATTTTGAAAAGAGCTTGCTCATGTTATGTGTGGGTCATATTCATATAACTCAATAACTCCTGTTTACTTCATAGTCCCTTATCTTCTATTTAATACAATTTTCAATTTTTTTCTTTTTGGTTTTTTTCATTTGTGAAGTTTTGTCTAACACTCTTGATTTGTTGAAATTAAAATTGCTAAATTATCTTTTACATCTTATCTAGGAACCTCTTTACAAGATGCCGGAGTTTAGGGCTGCTTCGAAGAAAGACGAAGACATAGAACCGGTTGATGGGAACGATGAAGATGATGACGGGGAGGATGACGGGGACTTTGGTGAAGGTGAAGACGATGAGGAAGAAGGGTTTCCAACCCCTGACAAAACAAAATCTGATTCCGGCAAGAAAAATGTCGAGAACGGTGATGATGAAGATGAGGATGATGATGGAGTCGAGGATGGCAATAATGATGATAATGATGACGACGACGATGATGATGGCAATGATGACGAAGATGATGAAGATGACGAGGAGGATGGAAATGATGATGATGAGGAAGAGCCGGCTGATGAGGAGGAAGTTGAGCCAGATGAGGGAAACGAAGATGACGAGGAGGATGAAGAAGAGGAGGAATTGCAACCACCAAAGAAGAGGAAGAAGTGAATGAAACCCTAACGGGTTGTCGATTTGCACGTCA
Organism: Carex pumila; assembly: GCA_033356055.1. Classification (NCBI taxonomy): domain Eukaryota; kingdom Viridiplantae; phylum Streptophyta; class Magnoliopsida; order Poales; family Cyperaceae; genus Carex; species Carex pumila. Next base: position 65,765 of record JARJHM010000256.1, read on the forward strand.
TCATGCTCTCTTTTCGGCTTCTGTAGTTTGTATTCTCGTGTTGTTGTCGTCGTCGTCGTCGTCTTAGATTTCTTTCTTTCACTTCAAATTTTTCCTTGTCCCTTTTTCTCTCTTATCTAACAATTTGTGTTGTTGGTCTTTAGGATCTTTTTTTTTTTTTTTTTTTTTCTCTTTCTCTTTTCTATGTAGAAGAGTTGGTGTCTAATGGAAATGTCTGAAATTTTAAACAGTTAGGCAACTTAAATTATGAGTAAATTTTTATTTTTCTCATGCAAGAGTTTATCTGCTTTGTAAAACATAAAACAGGGAACAACTGATTGCAATTAAGCTTACTTTCTTTTCTCCAATCTACATTTAAGGAGAAAATGGATTCATTTATACTGTTTTTATATATAACAAAAACATTATTTAATTTCAATAATTTGATAAAACATGGTTACAAAATTATCAAAATAAATAACTTTTATATTTTAATATTGTACTGGAAAAACCCAGAGCCACCAAATGTGGACCACTTAGCAGTGAACATATTTTTATTTCCAGTGAAGATTTTCTGTTACTCACTTTTATAGGCAATCCATGCGTCTCCTCCAAATATTTGAATTAAACGGATTATGCAAAAGGAAACACGGATGTACATAAAATCCGGTGAGGAAAGCAGAATAGGACACGTGTCACACAGGCATTCGTGGTCGGACGAAAGTGGATCCCCATCAAGCGGGTCTTAACCCAATCAATCCACTTAGAGACGAAAATGTTAACACTTCCAAAATTTGCACCAAATTTCATAGTGTATATAAGTGTTGTAAAAAACGGTTTTAATGGCCTTAAACGTCAGTTTAATCATTAACAATGGCCAAACAGTTACAAAGATACTAGTTGGAAGTATGTTTTTAGACTTTTTCTGATTATTTGCAATTATTCCAGTTTATTTCCATTAATTTGTTTGTTTATTCTTATTTATTTCAGTGAATATTTGTTTACATATTGCATTTTTTTTATGTGACAATAAGGTTCATAAATTATATATTGTAGTTTTATTTGTATTTGGATATACATCTAATATTTTTTATATATGTTTTTTCATTTTACTTATTTTGAAATTGATTAATTCTTCTATTATTTATATAACATATATTTTTCTTACTTACTGATGTAATTTTTCAATTAGGACGTCATGTTCATATGTTAAATTAAGTTGTTATCATAAATTAAATTTAGTAATTTTATATTGAATTGCTTCATTATTTCAAATAATATTTTAATAGCATTTGAAGAAAATTTAATTCTCAAATTTATTTTTACATTAAATAAATGTATACTTACATATGTAAAGTGCATAGGTGTTATTAAGAAGAAATAAGAGTAGTAATCATATTATAATAATAAAACTAAGTTAAATTAAGTTGATTTGGTAAGTTTGATGAGTTAAATAAATTCTTTTTTTAATAAATTTTTAATATATACACATAATTTTAATGAAAATGGTTAATTGCTTGTATAATTACGATTAATTGGCCGCATACCGACTTATTGCTTGGCGGTACTTCATCTGTCCGACGACCGCATATTGTTATTTACATTACTAGTGTATATAGAGTGAGTCTATGGCACTATACAATATTTTTAAATACGATTTACATATGATATGCAGACTTATATATGTAGATTTTAAAATAAGAATTCTTATATAAACAAGTATGCGGTAATATATGGTATCATACAAATAAGTATGTTATAATATGCAATATTATATAAACAAGTATCCGGTAATATGCAGTAATATGTGATAAATATGCAATAATAATATGTGGCTGAATACATGAACTGCATAAGGATTTCTATGCAGAATCCAACCGCATACGCATATGTAGACACATATAGTTCATTTTACTTCATAGTGTATATAGAGTGAGTCTATGGTAATATATAATATTTTTAAATACGATTTTCATATGATATGCAGACTTATATATGTAGATTTAAAATAAAGAATTCATATATGATGAGGGATCTGATTACCACAATTTTGAGTTACCACAACCATTTTTTTACATTTTTAAATTCCAATTCATCAATCCAAACTGTTCAACATTATCTCCACAATTAAATGTACTTCCATATCAAATTTTACATTTCTTTTTGAATTTTTTACTATTTATTAAGATGGGTACAAAATTCAATGGTCTAAATTTGACTAGTTTTTGTAAAATACTTAATAAATAGTAAAAAAGTTCAAAAAAATATCAAATTTGATATGAAAGCACATTTTATTGTGGAGATCATGTTGAACGGTTTGGATCAATAATTTGGACTTTGAAAATATAGAAAATAGTTGTGGTAACTCAAAATTGTGGTAATCGGATCCCTCAATATCTTCATATATATATATATAGAGTAAGGCTACTACCATACATTACAATGCATAGGCATTTTTGTACATTGGACTATAAATCACCGGATTCAAATTCCAAATAACTGATCCAAACTGTTCATCTTATTCTTCATATTAATATGTGTTTAGAGACCAAATTTTATGTTTTTTAGAAATTTTTTACTAGTTTTATAGATTTATTGAAAAATCGTTGTTTTTCAGACAAATCTAGACCATAAAAAACAACAATTTTCAATAAATCTAAAAAAATAGTAAAAATTTGGTCTCCAAACACATATTAATATGGGTCATGTTTGGTTGTGGACTAAAGTTAATGAGGCCTAACTTGATTATTCCAACTTATGTCGATTTAAATTATTCATGTTTGGTTGATATCTAAAGTTATACCTTGACTTAAATTATTCCTTGTTTGATAAGAATTTGATGGCTTAAGGCATGATTTGATATTACAAATTATTTTATTCTACAAGATTTGTAATAACAATAATAAAACTATTCTTTGTATTTTTTTTCTTTTCATTTTGATTGAAAGAAATTGTACAAGAAAACGAGTTATGTAAAAATTAATTCTATATCTTAGAGAAGCACATTGTATTTAATGAATATTATTTAATTAAAGTTATATGTGTACTAATTTATTTGTGAAAAATGTGTTAGGTTGATGAACAAAAAAAATATTATTTTGTAGTACATTTTATTTAATTATTTTCTAGATTGCATATTTTGTTGATTTAGAAAGTTATGCTATTTTAAAAAAAAATATTGATTTGATAATTGATAAAGTTATAAGTTTCCTTATATGTAAATGAAAAACAATAATTGCTTATTTTATATTTCTTAAAAAGTGATTAAAAATAATAAAAAGTTAGGTCCCATACTCAATTAAAATTAAACCACTTAGATAGCTGGTTTAATTTATTCCAATTTAGTCTGACCTAAAGATCGGTTTATTCTGTCTTAGTCCAGCTCAATTAAACCATGTTTGGTGGAATAAGTGAGGCCTAAAGCCCTTATTTCACTGTTTAGTCGACAACCAAATATGACTAATGGAGAACAAGATGAATGGTTTGGATTTGTTATTTGGACTTTAAATCCAATGATTTATAGTCTAATGTACAAAAATGCCTATGCATTGTAATGTATGGTAGCTTTACTCTCTCTATATATATACACACAGACACAAGTATGCGATAATATACAATACTATATAAATAAATATCTGATAATATACGGTAATATAATATGCAATAATAATATGCAACTGTATTTGCAAAACTGCATATATAAATTGCATAAGAATTTATATGTAAAATTTAACTATATACACATATATATAGATACATAAACCGTATTTTATTACACTGGTTCTATACATAGCACAAATTAGATCGACCATCATAATTTTGTATCAATTAATAAATTAACTCCTACTCAATTTATACCATTGCTTAATAATTAATCAAGAAAAACAAATTCTATATAACATAAAATCCAACAAATATATTTTATTTACACCACAACAATTAATAATGAGATAATTAATACCCATCCCAGAGAACCAACGTGGCTCTCATGCAAAAATTGATCTATGCCACATTAGCATCCTCTTTTGGCGTATTATTTCATAATTTTTCTCCTCTGGAAGGTTCTAATTTGAATGATATGATATCGTTGTCGTTTGCATGTGTGTATATACATAAAGATGAGCTATGTTACGTTGCAATGTATAAATATCTTTGTACATTAAACTAATAATTACTAGATTTAAAGTTCAAATAACCGATTCAAACTATTCATTTTGTTCTCCATATTAATATGTACTTAAAGATCAAATTTTGTATTTTTTGGAAAGGTTTTACTATTTTTTTAAATTTATTAAAAATCGTTGTTTTTAAACAAATTTGAACCATAAAAAAACAGCAATTTTTAATAAATCTAAAAAAATAGTTAATAATTATTAGTCTAATGCACAAAAATTTCTATACATTGCAATGTATCATAGTCCAACTCTCCCTCTCTATATATATCTATACTATAAACCTATATATAACATCTGAGGAAATATCTACATAAGATATATATTTCTCATAGCATGCACAGAGCTCTGTAATTAACAGTACCCATGTCAGAAATGGAAATAACCAGTAACACCTCACAAAATGAACTACTAATGGGTGATGCTGTAGTAGTACTTGAGAGTAAAGAAGCAGAAGGAGATGAGGATAGAGAACTGCATCGGGATTCGGATAGAGATTTCACGGTGCCAGTCATGTCGGATGACGACTCAAACTCGGAGGAAATCGATATATCTGAGCTGAGGAGGATATGGAAGAACCAAATGCTCCTCAGAAAACTTGAAGAAGGGATCACATCATCAAGTGATCAGGTACTTCTATGAAGATTTTTTTTTTATCAATTAATTATGTATTTTTAGAAAGTTGAAAATCAAAATTTTATCTTTGAAATAGTTAATTTTTAATACAGAAATTCGTACATATATAGGATTCAATTATTTTTTTTATTTTTAGATAAAAATATAAAATAAATTATTTTCTTTTAATACTAGTCATTTTACCAATAATTATGTTATATGTTATATATTAATTTGAATTATTGCCAATTATCTGAGTTTAATAATTATTTACCAACAATTATGTTGTATATATGTTATGTATTAATTTGAAATATTCTCAATTATCTGAGTTTAATAATTATTCTAACATCCAAGCAATACTGTTATCAACTTAACCATTGAAATTGTTATTTCAAATGTAACAGTAAATTTAAAATTTTGTTATTTTTGAATCCGTTTACACTGCTACCTCCTCGATCGATCGAACGGTACAGGCTAATGGCCAATACATGCAGTGCACCAACCCGTTCCAGTGCTCGCTTCAAAAGCATCGATGATCATCAAACCGAAAAACACTGCAACGTACGTGCCGAAGATGGTGTTCTCCGGTGAATGCTTAAATTAATACGAGATTGCAATTCACGTGGATTCGTCTATGGAATCTTACCTAAAACCAGAGCACCAATCACCGGTTCGTCTGACAGCATGCGTGCCTGGTGGAAGGACACCGTGGCATTTGACCGGAATGCCCCTCCTGCCCTTGTGACGAACCCGGACACTATTTTGCCGATTGTTGAACAGACCTTAGTTTCCTATTTATACATGCTACAAGACATGAATGATAAAACCATTGGGTCGATTCTATCCGCTTTGATACAACATTGCGAACCGCCACAAAGAAGCTTCCCGTTTGATCAAAAGACGGTGCCTCCGTGGTGGCCCACGGGTAAGGAAACATGGTGGGGCCTACAAGGAAAACCTCAGGCAGAGTTGGGCCTGCCACCTTATCGGAAACCTCATGATTTGAGAAAGGGATGGAAACTTAGTCTGTTAGCAGCAGTTATGAAAGACATGAGCCCCAAATTCGATCATATGAGAAATTTGGAATGGCAATCTAAGAGGTTACAATGTAAAATGAGTGCGAAAGATGTCGATACTTGGTCGAGGGTTTTGAACCAGGAATAGGCTCTTGTTGAACACACCAAAAAATCACTTGTTATCGCTACTTCCGGGGATGACACGACCGTCGACACCCGTAGTATGAGGCGGAGGCTTGACAATAGTAGAGAAAACTGTTCAGAGAATGGGGATTGCTGGGAAGGAGATTTGCTAATGCATGATATTGATATCGATATGAACTCAATTGATGAACTGATGAGGTTGTATCAGCAAGAGAACTCAAGTGCAGATTCGAGCATTTGTTTATGAGTGTTGTTTCTATTATTGTTGTGTAATTTTCTTTTTATTAGGTTTTATAGAAAGGTTGTGGTATAAAAATTATATCCACTTGTAGAAATAATATATTAAATACCGATTTTTTTATTTATATCCAAAATAAAATATAAATTTAAAAAAACTAACCAACTAGCCAATGAAATTGCGTAACTACCCAAACCGGTTAACTATTAACCGGACTCAAATCAAATTTCCGGTTAATGGTTAACCGGAAATTTGATTTGAGTCCGGTTAATGGTTAACCGGATTTGTGCTTTTTCCTTTTTTTTTTTTTTTTTTTAAACAGAAATTCTTTATTTTTTTTATTTTTTGTATTAAAATATTAGAAATATTGAATATATTTCTTTGAAAATAGATGGAATACAATATAATTTGTTTTATTAGAAAGACTGCAACAAATAACCCGGATCAATATTTTTCAGATCGGATTTTTCGCGGCTGTAAGAAAAATTAATATATTTCTTTATGTGTTATTGGAAAAAAATAAAAATGCTTAGATTCCGAGTTATTGATCCCGGTTCAAAAGTCACTTCTAGGTAATCTAGAAAATATTATGATCTTTCTAGTACATTTAATTTATTAAAAGTTGTATCTATTTTGAGAATTATTTGAATAAAAATCATTAAATAAATTAAAGTTTTTATTTTTTTTTTCAAAATAGATACAACTTTTAATAAATTAAATCCATTAGAAAGATCATAATATTTTCTAGATTACTTAGAAGTGACTTTTCAACTGGGATCAATAACTCGGAATCTAAGCATTTTTATTTTTTTCCAATATTACATAAAGAAATATATTAATTTTTCTTACAGCCGCGAAAAATCTAATCTGAAAAATATTGATCTGGGTTATTTGTTGCAGTCTTTCTAATAAATCAAATTATATTGTATTCCGTCTATTTCCAAAGAAATATATTCAACATTTCTAATATTTTAATACAAAAAATAAAAAAAAATATAATTCTGTTTTTAAAAAAAAAAAAAATAAAACGGGTTCACCATTAACCGGACATATACATATAATTTTTTTTTTAAAACATAAATTCTTTATTTTTTTATTTTTTGTATTAAAATATTAGAAATGTTGAATATATTTCTTTGAAAATAGACGGAATACAATATAATTTGATTTATTAGAAAGACTGCAACAAATAACCCAGATCAATATTTTTCAGATCGGATTTTTCGCGGCTGTAAGAAAAATTAATATATTTCTTTATGTAATATTGGAAAAAAATAAAAATGCTTAGATTCCGAGTTATTGATCCCAGTTGAAAAGTCACTTCTAAGTAATCTAGAAAATATTATGATCTTTCTAATGGATTTAATTTATTAAAAGTTGTATCTATTTTGAAAAAAAAATAAAAACTTTAATTTATTTAATGATTTTTATTCAAATAATTCTCAAAATAGATACAACTTTTAATAAATTAAATGTACTAGAAAGATCATAATATTTTCTAGATTACCTAGAAGTGACTTTTGAACCGGGATCAATAACTCGGAATCTAAGCATTTTTATTTTTTTCCAATAACACATAAAGAAATATATTAATTTTTCTTACAGCCGCGAAAAATCCGATCTGAAAAATATTGATCCGGGTTATTTGTTGCAGTCTTTCTAATAAAACAAATTATATTGTATTCCATCTATTTTCAAAGAAATATATTCAATATTTCTAATATTTTAATACAAAAAATAAAAAAAATAAAGAATTTCTGTTTAAAAAAAAAAAAAAGGAAAAAGCACAAATCCGGTTAACCATTAACCGGACTCAAATCAAATTTCCGGTTAACCATTAACCGGAAATTTGATTTGAGTCCGGTTAATAGTTAACCGGTTTGGGTAGTTATGCAATTTCATTGGCTAGTTGGTTAGTTTTTTAAATTTATATTTTATTTTGGATATAAATAAAAAAATCGGTATTAAATAACACTATGATTCTTGAGGAAATTTATCCTCATATATTTTGTATAATATAAATTGGGTTTAGCAGTTCATAGCTTCAATATGGTGAATATTGAGCACTCTCAATTACCAGTTCATACTGATTTGGTTTTAATTAGTCTTAAGTTTACTGATTCACTCTGAATTAACTATAAACTTATTGACTCAATATTTGAGCTTCAATTTGTACAATTGTTTTTAGTTTAGAACAATTTGTTGCAACAAAATTGATTTTAGAACGTTTAAAATAAATATGATGTTACCGATGTACAAAAAATTGATTGTAATAATACATTAATACAAAAACCAAATTGTTTCATTTTTTTTTGGCTATATTCTCTTTCTCGATGTAGGACAAAATTATCGTTTTTTAGACTGAATTCTTTTTCAGATCTGGGATATTTTTTTTCTTTATTTTTATATTTTTGATTATTTATATTTTTATATGTAGGGACAAATAATACACATTAAACTGCGATTATTAAGTAGTTTGATCATTCAATATTAGATGATGACACTGTGAGGGACAATTTGATCCAATCAATATTATATAATCATCCAGTATTTTATTATGTATAAATATTTTTAGACAAGTATAAATACTTTTTGGTGCTTTTTTTTTTTTTTATAAAAGAAACATATTTTTCTTGAACTGGCACTAGTGCGACTGGTACAACACAATTTTGGTGTTATGTACATAGAAAAGATCATACTTTGTGGAGAACACTATAGGAGAAAGGAGAACTTTACAGGTATGTTTTGATGAAATGAGAATTGCTAGAATAGAGGGCTATTCTAGAATAGAGATTATTTGAAATAGCAATATGTATTTAAATAATATTTTTGCTATTCATAATAGTTAGAATAGTTATTACTTTCTATTTCTTGTAAATGTTAGAATAACTAATATTTGAAAGTGTGAAGAGAAAAAATAAATGCTTTCTTTTTAGAATTCCGTTAACATTTGAAATTATAAAATTAGCACCACTTTTGTTATCTCCACATCGTGACAATTCATTTAAGATCTCACTTGTCTATCTTTCGTCTTAATTAGCATCTTGTTGACACAATTCTTTATTGGTTACAGCTATTTATTATTTCAAATGTACAATTCAAACAACATTTTTACTAATCCGAATAGCACAATTTTATACTAATTCGAAAATCACTATTTATTTTTTATTATTAAATTTCACTATTCTAGCTTTTATAACTTCCATTCAAACGTATCTCTAAGTTAAATAAATCTATTTTTGAACCATAATTGTTTCGTCAATTTGGTTTTATAGTTTAATAAAACCAGCCGGTTAAACCGGGGTCCACTGGCTCAAATGATTAGAGGTGTTTATTAGATCCGGTTTAATCTGTTGTAAGTTTGGTTCTATTTGGTTTAGTAATATTTCAAAATTGATCAAAAATCGAGCAAATCGAAATTTTTAGACCTATCTCTCGTCTGAGCCAAATATTTAAAGAGAAAAAATTACAACATAATGTATATCATTTGGTTCAGTTTAAATCCAGTTAGATTGAACCAAACAAAGTTTTAAATTACTCTTAAAACAATTCAAAAATTAATGAAAAGTATTTGTTTTTACAATCTATCTTTCTTATTACGGTTCAACTGAACAAACTGAAATTAATTAGTTTGGATTGTTCAGTTTGATTTTAATGTGGTTGATAAGTTCATTTCGATCAGTTCGTTTGTACTTTTAAAAACTGAACAAAATGTAGTTTGTTTATTTTATTTCAGATTTACTTCTAACCAAACCGAATGGACAAAAAAGGGTGTTCAAACAGTCGGTTCGGTTTAAATTTTAAACCTAAGTGAATTACCAAACTCATTTTTTTTCGGTTTTCAAAAATTGAGCTGAACTAAACCGATTAAACATATATATCAACTGATTAAGAACCTAACCGATCCGAACAAATTAATGTAATATTCGGTTTGTTCGGTTCAATCCAAAGTAAACATATTGGTACCACTATTAGCGAAAAATAATAATTTGTCATACACAACAATAGAAATTTAGTTTTAATTATTAATTGTTAGTCAAACCAATATAAACCGATTGGTTCAGTTTATCAGTTTTGAAAAATTAAACCGAACTGATTCATTTAAATTAAAATAATTTAAAATTTCAACAAAACCAATTCATTTAAACTGAAAATTTTCTAAATTAGTTAGAAACCGAACCGTTTGAACACCCAGCCGATAAACTCCCCCTCATACAATTAAATACAACAAAAAGATCGATTTTATCCGGTTGAATAAAAAAAAAACGGCGCTATATGACCTTTGAAAGGGTCGAAAAGCCTATGTTTTCATGTCCCAACACAAAACTTAACGGAACCCATGACATGACCATTCGGCCAACCCAAAAACCAGCAACCATGCATGCAAACAACCATGCAACAAAAATATAAGACCGCCTAACCAAAGCCCAATCGTTGGTGTAAATTTCTCAAGGAAACAGATTGAGGTGGCGTTCATGCAGCACAACCGCTTGCTGCACTCGCCTTCTTTCAAGCCTTCTCCTACGCTTCTCTGCCGACCTCTCTATATATGTCTTCTCTGGATCCTACTATATGCATCTTTGTGTAGAGGCGAATTCAGAATTTTCGTGAGAAAAGAATAAAAAAAATTGAATCGAATTTAAACCTATTAACTAATATTAATTGGATATTTGATAAAAAAAATAATACATTGACTTATATTTTTTAATGCTCTGACTTGTAATTCTAATTACGTACCAATTATAATTCAAAAAAAAATATTTTAATTTTAACACTAAATTTAATCTGAAATACAAATCGAAATCCAGAGGGAGGCACAAATATTTTTAGAAAGATCAAAATTAATTGGGACCGAAAGATCACCACTAGAACTCAAAATCCATAGAGAGCGGCTAACCACCTCCTAGGACTATATGGGTCCACTCCTGCCTTTGTGTGTCTACGTATTCTTTTACATTGATGGCAGAGGAATGTTCAAATTTCCTACCTTATAAAATTCTGACTTTTAACTTTTAAATTTGAGTTATTAAAACTTTTAAAGATGAAGACATAATGAAGATACAAAAAATAAAGGCATTTGAACCCTCTTCTATTTTTATTTCTTCTCAAAATTTTCAAGTTTAAGTGCATTGTAGGTGATATTGTATCTTTACACTATATATAACAATGAGGACTCATAAAAAACATAAAATATATTTAATTTTTTTTTTCTTCGGCACTTTGAACTTTTCGCGAATTTTATAAATTAATTGTGCGTACGTACAATATAATATTTAAATCATATTTCTGGTAAAATTTATGATCTTTTCAATCATTTTGTTAAAATACAAATAATTTGGTTGTTATTTAAATTTTAAATGATAACTTATTCTCACATTAAAAAATACAACCATTCTTGATATTTATAATTAAAATCGAGTTATGATTTTTGGATCTTGTCAAATTATGAATTTTATAATTAAAAACCATTTTGCTACATGCGGAGGGTTCAAATGCCTTCATTTTTTGTGCCTCCATCATGCCTTCATTTTTAAAAACTTAAATAATTCAAAATTTAAAACTTAAACGTCAAAATAAAACTATTAGAGATGTGATCTATGTTATTTTCTCTATATGTCCATAAAAAATTATCACATTTTTATTTTTCTTTTATGTGAATCAATAAGTTGAAAAATCAACGTCTAGAAATTATCCACATTAGTATACATTTTTACAAGATCAAGATGACAACCAAAACAAAATTGATATAATTCATATTCAACGGTTTTATTTTGAATTTTAAGATTTAAATTTTAAGTTATTAAAGTTTTAAAAAATGGAGGCATGATAGAGACACAAAAAATGGAAGCATTTGAACCTTCCTCTTGCTACACACAAACCTACTTTCTTTACATCACATGCAGGAGATCACATTCGCATTTAGTGAGTGTGGCATGGCAACAAAAATATGTGCATATAGATATCAATAATACCGTGAAACAAATTTTCCTCATGATCTCCTCTCAATAATACCTCCATATCCAACCATCAAAAAAATAATACCTCCATATCAAGAGTCAAGACTACTAGCTAGTTGGTCCATTCTAGCACTTATATATATAACCTTAGTTACACCAATGGAACAATTTGCTACAACCTTTCATGATGAAATTCCTAGTGAACCAATGCAAATCATGGAAACAAAAGATGAGCATACAGTGCCCAACAATTCAAACCAAGAATTCTCTGTGCTGAGCGGATCCGATGGCGAGTCGGACTCGGAGGAGAAAGAGATATTTGAGCTCAAAAAGAGGATGTGGAAGGATCAAATGCTTCTCAACAAACTAGAAGGGACATCAAATGAGGTATGTCATGAAAATCATATAAAAAATGCATGCATCAAGTCATTGAAACAATTAAATCCTAATTCTTACAGAAGGAAAACATTTTAGACACTTTTATGTAATTGTTTGTCAAATTAAGGTCTTGAGAGGTTGCTCCAGAACTATAACATTAAAGAAAAAGAAAAGGAGGAAACGAGAGAAGAGAAGGTAGCGAGTTCACCTCCTTTACACCCAAATCGGTATTGTTAAAGCTTTTTTTTAGCATCAGGAACAATTTTGTAAGTTAGCAACTAATTAGTTTGAGGCTTCAATTTATTAATAACACTTGAATTATAGGGCAAAAAATTCAGGAGAGATAAGAATTTGTTAGTTCAAACGATAAGGGATTACACTTGTAATCGAAAGAAAACTGGTGCAAGTCATAGACAACATCAATGTTAATTTATTAAGCATCTGATTGGCATAAAACAGGCTGCGGTGGAAAGCAAGCATGGCACCACCACATGCCACTGCTCGATTGTAAGGCAACCTCGACCGAGTAGAAAAGCAGAGCTCCGAGCAGAGGATGGTGTGCTACATTACATGATCAAAGTGATGCGAGATTGTAATGCACGTGGCTTTGTCTATGGTATCCTTCCTGACAGGGGACCGCCAATCACTGGTTCCTCTGACAGCTTGCGTGCCTGGTGGAAGGACACCGTGGGGTTTGACCGAAATGCCCCTTCTGCTCTTGTGAACCCGGAAGCTATTTTGCCGGTTATCGAAGAAACCCTAGTCTCCTATTTATACAAGCTCCAAGACATGAATGATAACACAATCGGGTCTATTCTCTCGGCTCTCATCCAACATTGTGAGCCACCACAAAGGAGCTTCCCTTTCGAGCAAGGATTGGCGCCTCCATGGTGGCCCATAGGTGACGAGATATGGTGGGGCCTACAAGGCCAGACTCATGCTCAATTGGGCCCACCACCTTATAGGAAGCCTCATGATTTGAGAAAGGGATGGAAGTTGAGTTTATTGGCGGCCGTGATAAAACACATGAGCCCGAGATTCGATTACATGAGGAGTTTGGTTTGGCAATCAAAGAGGCTACAACATAAGATGAGTGTGAAAGATGTTGACACATGGTCGAGGGTTTTGAAACAAGAAGAGGCGCTTGTTGAACAAACAAAAAGATCACTTGTTATCACTCCTTTGGACGATGATGGTAGCGAAGGCAGCGGCAGTGGAGACGATGGTGAGTATGTCGGCGATGGCATGATCAACGATACCCGTAAAAGGAAATGGGGGTTTGGAAATGAGAATTGTTCGGAAGGAAATTTTATATATGGAGATTTATATCCGAATGTGGAGTTTGATCCGACGCTTCATAGAAAACTAGAAGGGACAACATCGAAAATGGTACTTTATGAAATATTTGAGAAAGGCATCAAATTTTCTTTTTAACTTAATTATAGGTTCTTACAGAAGGAAGTGTTTATAGCTCTTTATCTATAACAGTTTGTCAATTAGGTACTTATTTTGAGGAAATTGGTCATGTTGACATATAATTTTGGCGGTTGAACTTATTTTGAAGCTCTTTATATATTTAGATATTTATTCATGTTAAGGTTTAATTTGAGTTAATTAGAATTCAAGTCATGTTGTTTTGAACTTAAAACTTTTCAAATTATTTGTTTCAACAATAACAGTAATAAACTTTATTAAACCTAATGGTTATATATAATTCTCTTATGTTACATTATTTCTGATCCGGGACGTAACAGGCTGAAAAACAAATCATGCAGTGCACCAACACTTATCAGTCTTATGTCAGAGATGGTGGTGGCACAAGCGGAGATGGAGGTAGCGGCGACAGTAGAAGCGATGGTACTGATTATGCCGGTGATGACAACACTGGTACAAGGAGATTATGGAGGTTTGAAAATGGAGAAGAGAGCATTGAAGAAGGTTCAATATCTGGGGATTCATGGCCTAATCTGGAATTAGATTTGCATTCTATAAATGTATTCATGAGGTTCCCTCCAAAAGAGTTCTCAAATGCAGATTTGGGTTCTTTAATCTAGAAGTGAGGTTTAATTAGTGAAGAGTTGGAATAATAATTATGTCTAAGTCTTTGTTATGAACCTAAATAAAGATTTCTGGTCCTTTGATCTGAATCCCATGGACCAGACATGTTTTCATTTTGGGAAATTTTTTTTATGCCACTCCAAAACATGAAAATTAGAAAATTGTCACCCCAAAGCATGAGATTAGTTATTTGCCACTCTAAAGTCATTAAATTTATCAAATTATCACAATTATACATTTAATCTGCATATTTGATTAAAATTATTCTGAAAATACAATAAATTTACATACTGACTAAAATACCCCTGAATTTTTTTTTTTTTTTGATTAATAGCCCATAGGCATCCTCATTTACCAGTAATCACAGTACATAGAGACTTGACAATACATTCATGTAATCCTGTCCCCTAACTATTGACTTACCCCTGACATTTAACTTACATGAAATCTACGCACCTATTATTCATCTAATAGATTAGAACCAAATCAGGGTTACTGGTAATGAAGACAAATATTCATCCTCTGCCAAAGAGAGGATATGTATGTCCCACATATGTGATCTGATGAACCCGAGCAGTATTAGTTAGTTGGTGTGCTCTTTGATTTTCCCCTCTTGGAATCTTTTTGCAATACAGATCTGGATATGTTGTTGTAACAGTTTTGCAATCTGAATTATCTCCCCCATAAACTCTAAAAAAAAAAAATCCCAATTAATTAATAAATTATGATAGAAAAGCAAAGGAAGCCTAACGGAAGCGCAAGCTGCTGCGAGCTGCGAGTTTCCTTCCCCAATCTCTCTTTCTAATTTATTTCTATTCGAACCAAACCAAACCATCATCAAACTGTGATAATTCTGAGAAAGAGAGCTCTCAGAGTTGGTTGGTTGTGTTGTTCTTCCCCTTCCCCAACCAGACACAGAGACACCTCCCTGTCTGGCTACATTCTCTTCTTCAAATTGAAACTAATTACAGGTTTTTTATTTTTATTAAATTGGGATCTCTCTTTCTCCTTTCTCAACCCTCTACCCCAGCAGCTGCTACCCTTCTTCTTCTTCTTCACTTCCCAAGCAGATAAGTCAGGGGACAAGGGAAGAAGGATCCCTTCCATTCATTTCTTCTTCTCTTCTAAATTTAGGGGTACTTCAGTCAGTGTGTAAATTTATTGTATTTTCAAAATAATTTTAACCAACTATGTAAATTAGATGTATAATTGTGGCAATTTGATAAATTTAATGACTTTAGAGTGACAAATAACTAATTTCATATTTTGGAGTGGCAATTTTCTAATTTCTATGTTTTGGAGTGGCATAATTTTTTTTTTCCCCTATTATATCCTGAATTTTCAATTGACAAAATAAAGACTTACTAAAAGCTATCTACCTCGCTCTCATCCCTCTCTTCCACCTCAGAGATGCTATAACATGACAACGAAAATGAAGAACAATGAAGCAATTGAAATGCACCGGGCGGACCTTCCACCGGAACTTCTATCTCTCATCCTCAAAAAGCTTCCTGAAATTTGTGATTTCGTCCGATCTCGAACAGTTTGTAAGTCCTGGCATTTGTTTCCTCCTTCATCGACTTGCCCCCACAATTCCCTTGCATCCTTAGACACAACAATGGCGCTGATCTAGAATTCTACTCCATTTTCAACAAAGTATACACAATTCGTGCTCATTATTCCTCTGACAAGAGGCTTTTAGGAACTATCAACGGTTACTTGCTCAATGGCCAAATTGGTAATGACAATAGCTTTTCTCTTTTGAATCCCCTTAATAATAAAGAGGTTCATCTGATCATCTCCCTGTTCTACAAGATTGTCATAAATTTTTGTGTAACTTTTCTTGGATTAAGTCTCCACGTTTTCATGGATTAAATTTTCTTGGAGACAACAAGTGGAGCATCATTGGACCTGGATACGATCGTCAATACAGATGTTACTATATAAAGGGTTTTCTTTTCAGGGTTGATTGTCAAACTAGGGTTACAAAAGAGCATATATCTCAAATCCAGCAATTGAAATTAATTGCTAAATAACAATTATAAATTTTTTTAAAATTAAACAATCAACTCTTACATTTGTGCAATCAACCAAATAATTGAGAATTAAACATTTAGTCAATAAAAATTAAACATTTGACCAACTCATTTTTAGAAAATGATTTTTTATCAAACAATTTTTTTCAATAATTGTTAAATAAACAATAGCCATACAACTCAGTAATTACAAAAACAATTGACACATCAGCATAAGCAATCATTGTTGGAGATGCTCTAGTGACCGTAGATAGCTCTGTGCCATACCACCACCCAAATATGAAGAAATGTCCAACATGTTATTTCAAGGTCCTTTCCTTGTTGAGTCCTGTGGTGAGATTTTGACTGTTTCTTTTCATCAGTCTTATAGTATGACAAATTATAAAGTTTACATTCACCGTCTTGAATATGAAAATGGAAAAGAGAAACCTTATTGGATCAAGCTTAGTACCATTGGAGATCGAATATTGTTCCTCGAATTTCCTCTTGGTTATAGTGGTGCTTTCTCTCTCAGAGCGAGTAATTTTAGTGGGTTCAAAGGAAACCGCATCTACTTCATAAATAATTACGTTTATGTGATCAATATGTATGATATAGAAAATGATGAAACAATATTTATCGACACCCCTTTTAATCAATTAAGCCACATTACTTGGTTAATTTACGCCTACGTTAAACCATATCTGACATCGATGCATTTTAAGATAATTGTAAAGGGAACTTGATCGAGTTGGCTGCTTCTTGTGATATTACTTTCCCTTTCTTTTATTATTAGAGTATGATGATGTTTTTTAGCTTTCGAGTATATAGATATATTCTCATTGTGTCTGTACTAATCCTCTTATTCTGAACTTAAGGGTTGTTTAATGTAATAAAGCAATGATGTGTCAAGAATGACAATTGTGGATGTTAAATTAATATTTATGAAATTTTAGTGTGTTTTTGACTAGTTTTTGTTGCACCTTGCAATTGTTTGTCGAATTTTACAAATAAGTAATTTTACGGAGAAAATTTTCCAATGTCATGTTCCTTATCTTTTATATCATATATAAGGAGTAAGGCTTGGATGCTATGGATATCATAGAGGGTTACGATGCTACGGCTCAATATTCGAGTTTTCAAAATTTTAGCGGTCGATTCAAACCGTTCATCTTGTTCTCCATATTAATATTTGTTTGGAGACTAAATTTTATATTTTTTGGAAATTTTTTATTATTTTTTTAATTAGGTAGAAAATCACTTGATCTAAAAAATTCTGCACTATTCAGATATTTGATTTTCTACCTAGCTAAAAAAATAGTAAAAAATTTTCAAAAAATGTAAAATTTGGTCTCCAAACACATTAATATGGGGAACAAGATGAATGGTTCGGATCAATCGTTAGAATTTTGAAAACTCCAATATTGAGCCGTAGCACCGTAGCCCTCTATGCTATCCATAGCACCCAAGCCTTACTCCATATATAAGTAATGCTCTTTGCTTTTCTAATAATTGATCTCATATGTATTGGAGATTCGTATCCTCTGCATTAATTAAATCAAAAGGGAATATTTTGAGTTAATGAATCTTAACTGTCTGATGTACACTAATATTGAAAGGTCCCCAATGTTATAAGTAGGTGCTGGATTGGCTCTGTTTAAAATCAGACGGCTCAAATTCATTAACTCAAAAGATTCCCTTTGAGTTAATGCAAAGGATACGCGCGCATTCATGTATTGGCCTATCACTTGAGAACTCTTGCGGAGAGAACCCTAGAGATTTTAAGTCCTTTGATCTGAAACCCATGTACTTTGTAGTCCACTTAATAAGATTAAACTTTGTCTCATTTACTTCAAAGATTAAATTTGTAAACCTACATTGAACATTTGTCTCTGTGTGTGTTGTTCAATGCCTCAGGATTTTCTCTCCTGAGGATTCTTGATTTATAGGGAAATATGGAAAAGAGGCGATATACTGATATACCAATATATATAATAGTATCCCCTTTTGGGAGCGAAACAACTATATAAATAAATGAATGATATGATGGAATCAAAATTATAACATTCAAATGTTGGAATCCTAGCATTTATTTTGCTTGGTATTACGTGTAAACGGATCCGAATTATACAGTCAGAATTTGCTCATAATTCGCTCCGAATCCACTTACTATCAATATCTAAATTCAATGGAACGGATAATTTGCAGATTCGGATCCGGATATTTATTTGATCCGAAAATTATAACCGGATCCATTATTTTCTTTGTTATTGTTTGTACATGTATACATGTGTTATGCCTGGATTATGGGCCTGGAAGCCCATAATTCCCCACAGTTACCACAAACGCATTTTTTATTTATTTATTTATAGACTATTTAAAAATAATATATTACAACAGATGGATAACCTTCAGATTTTGATTCCAAAGAAGCAAATGAAATTTTTTCTGGTATCTTTAATATTTCCTAAAGAAACAAACTCCTTTTATGCGATCAAAATTTTCATGCAATTTATCTATTACTTTATATTATTTTTATATTACTTTTATAAATAAAAATTTCTACATGTCTATGTTATATGAATACGGGTACGAATTAATACAGGTATTATATCGGATACAATACGTGATACGATGATATGACAATTTTCAACATAATACATATAACAGGCGGTACAATACTGATATCAATGCAACAATACAATACTAGTATATATCAATACAGTAATACAATACGTATTGAATACGAATACAGAAGTATTATGAAGTATCAGAGTAACATAGCTGCAGCATGTACATGCCACAGAAAACCTAAAACCCATAAAGACATTTATTTATACATGGAATCCTAAAGGACCAAGAACTAGTGGTCACATTGGTGTCCACGTGGCAGCCAAAGAGAAGCACAATTGGATGTAGAGATCACTCCCATTGGCCAGTAATCTATCCTCCATGGCTCAACCCAGATTTCCACTTTAGATTTTGTGTCTTTATCTCTCTCCACCTTCTCTTACCAAAGTGCTACTCTAATACCTCATAACACAACTTACACAAAAAAGAAACTAACCTTGTAGAATCAATCAATTAATCATGGCAATGGCTTCTAGCTCTGCAGTTGTGCTACAAGGGATTTCTACACCCTTCATTTCGGGCTCACGTCGGAACCTTTTTAACGTACCAATTGTCGGTACCAAGAATGGCAGTGCACGCAGATCAGTCGTGGTCATGGCAGCCGTTACCACCAAAAAGTCGTGGATTCCAGCATTCAAGAGTGACGCCGAGTTTATCAACCCCCCATGGCTCGACGGATCGTAAGTTATATTACATTTTTACTTTTGATTTTGTGCAAACTAAATATAATATTTGAAGCCCTCTTATGTGAATTTGTTCAAATATTTTATCTATAATCAAATGTGGTTACAAAGCTGTCCAAAATGTAAAACAAGACAGTAAATCTTCTAGGCTTTAAACTTAAAAATTAGATTATTTTTTCAAAACAATATGCTTCAAATTTAAACAAGTAACAAAATTTCAAGAGAAAGTTTGTCTGTTAACAACTAACACTAAGGTCTAAACTTTTGACACTCTAGACTCCCGGGCGACTTCGGATTCGACCCGCTTGGCTTAGGCAAAGACCCTGCCTTCCTAAAATGGTACCGGGAAGCCGAGCTAATTCACGGCCGGTGGGCCATGGCAGCAGTTCTCGGTATCTTCGTTGGCCAAGCCTGGAGTGGTATTCCTTGGTTCGAGGCCGGTGCCGACCCAGGTGCTATTGCTCCTTTCTCCTTTGGTACTCTCTTAGGAACCCAACTCATCCTCATGGGATGGGTCGAGTCGAAACGTTGGGTCGACTTCTTCAACCCGGACTCACAATCCATTGAGTGGGCCACACCCTGGTCCCGCACGGCAGAGAACTTCGCCAATTCCACGGGTGAGCAAGGTTACCCTGGAGGAAAATTCTTCGACCCATTGTCTTTTGCCGGGACCATCCAGAACGGCGTGTACGTGCCAGATGAAGAGAAGTTGGAGAGGTTGAAGTTAGCTGAGATCAAGCACGCGAGGCTCGCTATGGTCGCCATGCTCATCTTCTACTTCGAGGCCGGGCAGGGAAAAACCCCTCTTGGTGCCCTAGGGTTATAAATTTTTAATGTGAGAAAATCCTAAAAAATTCTTTCTCAAGTTGGGCATTGAGGTGGGGTTTTTTTTTTTTTTTTTTTGTTCTTCTTTGTGTGGCATTAGTTTGGCAAACACACAGGGGATGTGTATGATCATGTACAATATTGCAATGTAATTTATAATTAAGCGTAGAGTATGATACTATGATGGATATATATACATCTCTTGTGCAGTAAGTAGTATTTGGTACTTTAAACTGTTATCATAGTGTTCATATTTCTTTCTTTAGGAACCAGAGGCGTTCCGATGGCCACTAGATTAAATTCCGTCTGATATTTGCTCAAAAGCCGTTATATTTGCTTTAAAATTGGTGCATGCGATTTATATTAAAATTATCCCTTTTAGTTTAAACAGATAAACGGCGCCGAACAGACTTACTGA
This sequence comes from Carex pumila, assembly GCA_033356055.1. NCBI lineage: Eukaryota > Viridiplantae > Streptophyta > Magnoliopsida > Poales > Cyperaceae > Carex > Carex pumila. The sequence continues at coordinate 86,897 of JARJHM010000256.1, forward strand.
ATTTGTCTTCCCCTTTCTTTAACTTGAAATTTTAGGAAAAGGAAATTATGTGAATACAAATCATACATTGTACAAACTTATGGACATGGTTCCACATCACTGGACCAAGTTACTTGAACTGGTAGGATGTAAACAAATTTACCAGTTCAATTTGTTCTAAACGGGCCTTGGGCTTTATAAATTTGGACACTGTAATAGACTCAAATATACTGTTTAAATAAATTGAATGAGGCAGGACTGAGATGGACTGAAACTAAAAACTTTGGAAAACGCATTTTACCAGATTAATTGGTTACATTATATAGATAGGAAAAACCTACTATGTACAGTTCAAACACATTATTGAGCATGTAATAGAATTGTTTGAATCAAAACATTAGTAATACATACATAATTGTCCATTCTTTTGCACTCCTAAGTACTTACAAAACACCAATAATCATACAAGTTCAGTTAATTATAACAGTGCCAATTTAACTATATTAAATAAAAGAATGGAAATTGAACAACATAGCATGATTTATCAATTGTGCTAGAGAACCATATTGAACATTTCCCCATTATTTTCATAAGAAGTACAAAGACAAAGACATATACTAACATTTCATTACTCGTCTATAGAAGTGATCCCTAATAAACAACGGGAGATAATAGAGAATGCCAAAAATAGTTGAAAATCGGCCATAAGAGAACCAAGGAGGAGGGTTTCTTTTTAGTACTGATGCAACCGTCTTTTTAGCAAACACATCAGCTGCAGTTGATTTAGGGCCTTGTGAAATGTCCGTTCTAGCCCTGAGTGCCGAATCAAATCCTTCATAGTACTTCCAATCAGCTATCTTGTTATATCTTTCTAAAGAGGAATTCCCGAGATTTGATTTTATTGCTCCGGGTGCAACTGTCGTCACACTAATACCAAAGCTTCTAAGTTCCAATCTGAAAAGTAATATCAGAATTAGAGAAATTACCCATTTCCCCTTGAAAACCGACCAAATTACAAGACTACATACATAGTTTTTATTTGTTAATGAAGGGTGAAATGGGTACTTCATAAATTTAGAATGAGTTTTAACAGAAAAGACATTAAAATATGTAAATTTGAGAGTTTTTGAAGTTCAGAAGGGTAAATATGATATATTATGAATTTTAGTTGGGAAAATATGTAATTTCAAAGTTTTTGAGGGATATACATGAAATTTCCCCTTACAAAAACTGTTTGCACCATAACAATTTTCTGGTGTTACCTATTTTTCAAAAACCTACCCGATTCTTTCCCTTTCCACCAGAAAATAATATTTTATTTCTAAATAAAAAAAAATCCATATTAAGTGTTATGATGGGTCAGGATGGATCAGGCTCGGGTAAGTCAGAAGCTCGTAGCTATGAAAACAATAACAACTCTGATTAACCAAAATCGACACAGTTCATCAGCAAGTCAAGAGTTCAAGACCTATGGTACTATGCATAGCACGGATTGGTCCGTACTATGGATCAATATCTCCGTTTTTAAGGTTAAAAAAAGTCGATTTGAAAAGTTCAACATGATCAATATCTCCGTTTTTAAGGTGATCATTTTTAAAAATGAAGATATTAATCCATAGTATGGACCCATCCAAGCTATGCAGCCTCACTCATTGTTCTCTATGATTATACATCTCAATAATTTTTTTGCAATTTTTCAGCCTACTGAGTGTTGCCCAACTTTGGAGGCCAAGATATATATATATACATATTTAAACACCACCTAACTTGGAGGCATAAGTGGGGAAGGTTTGGATCTAAATTACACCACCTAACTTCTTGAGTGTAGAACACATTCTATATTTTACTTTATATAGGTTGTATGCTATAAATAAAGCAACCAAAGACTCTCATTTTAAGTAAAGAGTAAACTGTACTTCATGTGATAGACAAAGAAGAAAAATGTACAAATAACATATGATGCATTTAAGGATTTATTCCACTTCCAATTTTTTAATTAATGAACCAAAAAAGTTTTAAATTTCATGAGCATTTCATTCAATTTATTATCGCTAAAATTGCTAAAATTGGTACTGCCTGGATGATTATTTTTCATTCAATTTATTATCGCTAACCTTAATGTGTCACTTAGAGCGTGAAGTGCGGATTTTGATGCAGAGTAAACACCAGCCCACGGTCCAGGAGCCAAAGCAGTAATACTTCCTACATTTACGATTTTACCCTCCCTTCTCTCTATCATGTGGGGCACAACAGCTTGTATCAACCTCATGGGGCCTACAAATTTACAGCAAATGCATACCAGTATATAATTAACAAGGAAGTGTTGAGGCACTAACCAATAAAATATCACTTGAATGAATCAAGGAGTTTAATTTTTGGATTTATTTTTTATATATTTTGGTGCATTTACATCCAATTCTCTACCAATATGTGCCTACTTTTTATACTGATGTTTCTTGGGTAATTTGTACCAGTACATGCTAGTTAGTTCCAGTAAGATCTCCATGCAATTATATAATTAAGTACGAAATGTTGAGTCAAGGAGTTAAATTTTTTATTTTTTATTTCGATTTGTTTCAGTGCATTTACATCCAATCTCTACCAGTATGTGCCTACTGTCTATACTGATGTTTCTTGGATTGTACCAGTATGACCAGTACATGCTAGTTAGTTCCAGCAAGATTTCCATAAGCTAGTTAGTTCCAGAAAGATTCTAACAGAGCTTGTTTGGCTTCATGCAGCGCACAAACACCGTTTTAATTCCACATACCATGCGCTGCACGAAACCAAAACTACTCTGTTAAATCATTACCCCAAAAGAAACCCTTAGTTCTTACCATAGACATTTGTATCGAAAACCATGTGAAAGGAATCCATAGGCGCTTCAATCAATGGCGCCACAAGATGAACTCCTGCGTTATTAACCAACACATCGATTCTACCAAAATCCTTGATCACACTCTCCACTGTCTCTCTTATGTTCTCCAGTGACCTCACATCCAGTGCCTTCAGTGAAACCCTAGCCTCTCCTTCAAGTCCCTTCATCGATTGTAGAGATCGAGATGTCGCTATCACTTCGCATCCTCTGGAGGCGAACTCGAGAGCAAGAGCGTGCCCGATTCCTCCATCTGTACAGCCCGTGATGAACACGACTGGTCCGGATGGAGTATGAGAAGGAGACATTAATGGAGAAGAGAGATCTGGCGAGGCGGAGGTGGTTTCTGTGGTAGCCATTAATGGAGACAGGCTAAGCTAAAGAGTGAAATTCAGGATTATATATCTTCTATTTTTTTCTACTCTTCGAATCTTCGATTATGTCGCCTCCTGTAATCCAGGAATTTTGATCCTAAGGTAACTCAAATTTTGAGTTTGAATCAGCACCGTTTGATCTGCTTCAGCACGAATATTAAAAGGATCCTTACATTCCATCTTGGACCTAATCGGCCCAGATTATGATCAGACGGTCCATATCTAATGTCAAAATTTGAGGTACTTCAGAGGATCTTGTCTCCTAAGAGTATCTACATCCCTTAAACTCAAAAGAATTTTCTAAATAACTGTTAACTATTTTTTAAAGTTTCTAATTCTCACATTTCTGAAACTCATTTTAGAGTTTCTATTAAGCCACGTCAGCAATAAATTAAAAAGGAAAAACAATTTGAGCCAATCATTTGACCAACATAGAGTTTATAAACAGTTTCTTAATAAGAAATTTTTCTGCATAGTTTCTAAATAAGAAACTCTCTTATATTTCTTAAATTAAATTAGAAACTATCACGTCATATTAGAAACTCTAAGGCAGTGGAACAGTTCCAATTACCACAGATAAATAACCACTAAACTAAGCATACCTCAACAATACCTCAAAATTTCTATTTGAACTTGGACCGTTCGATCAGAATAGGCAGGAATATTAAAAACACCCAAACTCAGGAATATTAAAGAGGCCCTAACTAAAAATTTGAGGTACAACAGAGGATTCGGACCAAAATGCTGTGGAAATTTGCATGGGTTCGTTCGTGTGGTCAAATGCTGCAAAAGGGTTTGTTGGTTCCTGGCTCTCTGACAAAGTCTTTCTATTTATTTCGGCCCATATAAGCCCAAATAAATCTCTTAACAAAGTTTCAAAATAATCCATGTAAATCACTAATTCAACATTATCAAAAGCCTTCTTAAAATCCATCTGACATAGTCACATAGTAATATTCATTCTTAACTAAACCAAAAGTATAATTTTGTTTGTGTCTAAAATGATACAGAAAATAAGCGGGATCAAACGATTCAAGTATAAAAAATAAGAGGAGGGATATAGCTACTCGCACCTATTTTATGATATCCGATTATACTTTATATTTTCAAAGTTTTTAAAATTCAAACAGTTAATTCAAAACGTTCAACACGATGTATATATTAAAATGCGGTTGCAGATTAAATTTTACATTATTTTGATTTTTTTTATTATTTATTAAGTATTTTATAAAATTATCGTTTTTAGATCATTGATTTTTTGTATCCATCTTAATAAATAGTAAAAAAAATTAAAAAAAATATAAAATTTGATTTGCAAGCGCATTATAATATATTCATCAAGTTGAACAGTTTTGATCAACTATTTGAATTTTAAAAATATATAATTTAATCCGATGTCATAAAAAAAACATTATAAGTCAATCCCTCAATACATATAAAATACCCCAACATTTTTCAATTTGTTCGGATTAATTCGAGTTATCTAAAAGATACGCCATATTTATATACACTGCGGAACGCAGATAATTAGGTACCACATTATTTATTTAAAGAGTAAGGCTAAGGTGCTATGGGTTACATGGAGGGACTTTATGTAACTGTTCAATATTCGAATTTTTAAAATTTTAACAGTTGATTCGAACTGTTTAACATGAATTTGTATTTGCAAACCAAATTTTATATCTTTTAGATTTTTTTTACTATTTTTTAAATAGATAGAAAATTAAATATCTGAATGGTGCATAATTTTAAAAACTAAAATAAAAAGTTGGTTAATTGGAGAAAGAAATGAGAGATGGATAGGTGAGAGAAATTATAATATTACCCTATGTATAAATCCTAAGTGTTAAATGACATATCTCGAGGTGATCTACTCCATTTGTTTAATTCGTTTGATTTAGTCAAGTTCAAATTGTATACATAAATGTATATGTATGTATGTGTATGAGTAGGGTTAAAATGCATTATTAGTTTTGTGTCTCAATTATACTCCACGTCTTTATTTTCATTTATAAAGTTTAAATAATTGATTCGAACCGCTCAACATGATATACGTATTAAAATGTGCTTAGAGATTAAATTTTATATTTTTGGAATTTTCTTACTAGTTTTTTAGATAGGTACAAAATCACTGTTTTTGGATGATTTAGATGTAGTGATTTTGTACCTATCTAAAAAAATAGTAAAAAAAAAATTTCAAAAAATATAAAATTTAGTTTCTAAGTACATTTTAATATGGAGATCATGTTGAGCCGCTCGAATCGACTGTTTGAATTTTGTGAATAGAGATAAAGAAATGAGATATGATTGAGGTACAAAATCAATTATGCATTTTAATCCTACTCTTTCTATTATTACTTATTATCTGTAATTAATGGATTACCTATTTAATTTACTTATTATATAAAATAAAGTAAGCAAATTAATTTAATAAGATATTAGGGCATCTTTTTCATTCTTACATAATATTATCTATTATTATATAATTAATGGGGTACCTTTTATACCTACCTAAGTCAAGATTTTAATGATAATAAAGTCAATTACTCAAAAGGATAATGGTCTGCGAAAGTGAAGAGAACCTCTCTCTCTCTTCCTTTGTCTCCCCTTTGCTTCTTTTCCCAATCAAAGCATATCTCTCTCTCTCTCTCCATCCCATTTCTCTCCTCTTTCGCGCCGCAAAATCGACAACTCCTTAAATTCTCTGATCTGGAGTTGGGTTTTCTTCCAGATCCAATCCTTCTTCATAATATCTACTTACTTCGCGCCGATCTGAAGTTGTTTTGGGTAATTTTAGATTCATCTTTTTTTTCTCTTTTTTTTTTTAATTTCTCATTGATTCAATTAAAATCTCGTTTTGGGTTACCTTTAATTTGAACTTTTACTTGTGAAATTAGTATGGTATTCAACGAAAATCAAACTTATGTGATTTCACCTATTGTAATTATGATCATAAGCATATTATAGTTGATATTTGATATTGTCTGTGTAAATGCTTTACCTTGAAATATATCATGGAGTTGAGTTGGGTAATTTTAGATTCATCTTTTTTTTTTTTTTAATTCCTGTCTCATTGATTCAATTGAAATCTCGTTTTGGGTTACCTTTAATTTGAACTTTTACTTATGAAATTAGTATGGTATTCAACCAAAATCAAACTTATCTGATTTCACCTGCTGTAAATGTAATTATGTTCATATGCATATTATAGTTGAGATTTGATATTGTTTGTGTAAATGCTTCATAATCTGGTCGACGGGATTAGATGCAATTTGTGCCCGATCGATTCGTTCCATCGAAGCTAAAGTGCTATCGGGTTTTCCCCACTAATACAAACACATCTCTATAGAATAATTTTTTTCTTTAGAGAACAGGGAATTCGAGTACATTTCTGTTCATTTTTATTTCATTTTCATTGTATGTTAATTAACTATAAGCTTCCTTTCAGCACATTAGGTACCATAAATGGTTATAGTTGAAATTCTCATTTCAGAATTGAAGCCAATGAATGGTTAGAGTTCAAATTCGAGATACTGATTTTGAATTTTGGTGCCTAAGGGATTTCAGAATCCCAAAATGGGCTCAGTAATGAGCACGAGAAGCTATTTCAATTCTCAATCCTCTGAAATACATCAGAATTCCAGTATAACCCTAATAAAAGAGCAGAGAAATCAATTCCTCTCTCTCATCTGGAGTTGTTGCTGCCAGATCCAAAATTCTTCATTATTTCTAGTTCAGAAACACCAATCTACCGATCTGCGATATATTTTGGTAATTTTAGATTCCATTGAAAGCTCGTTTTAGATGGCCTTGAATTTGAATTTTTTATTTGTTACTTGTATTGTGAAATTAATACGGTATTAAACCAAAATAAAACTTATCTGATTTCACTTACTGTAAATGTGATTTTGTTAGCTATGGAATTTATATCTCATAATTTTGTTGATATGCAAATTATTGTTGAGATTTGATATATTGTTTGGGTAAATGCTTCATAATCATATCGACGGGATTTGAAACAGTCGTGCCCGATCGGTTCGACCATCGAAGCTACAGTATAATCGAGTTTTCTCCAAGAATTAATTGTTTCTATGGAGAAAGGAGAACTCGAGTACATTTGTACAATTTGTTTTTAAACATTTTCTGTTCTTTTTTATTTCATTTCATTTCACGTTAGCACCTTTATTGTCTTTATACTGTGTATAAAACTAATATTTTCTATGATCTATTTATTTTTTAATTAAAGTATGAAGCATTTGTACTTAAAGATACTGAAGTATCCTATGATTTCATTTATAACATCGTCGCTATGGTCAATAACAATTTAATCAAAGAAATTTTTTCTCTCCTAACTAATTGAATTTTCATTGTCATTTCAGAATTGAAGCCAATGAATGGTTAGAGTTGAAATTCGAGATAGCCATTGTAAATTTCGGGGCCTAAGGGATTTGAAAATCCCAAAATGGGCTCGGTAATGAGTACCAGAAACGATTTCAATACTCAATCCTCTGAAATACATCAGGATTTCCAGTATAACCCTAATAAACGAGCGAAACTATCTCATCCCGACATGTATGCCGAAAACCCTAGATTGATCCCTTCTCTCCCTGATGAAATCTCTCTCCAGATACTGGCACGAATCCCGAGAATACGCCACCTCACTGTGAAATCAGTCAGCCGCAACTGGAAATCAGTTTTTGCCAGCCGCGAGCTCTTTGATTTGCGAAATGAGTTGCATGTAACTGAGGAATGGGTCTACATCCTTACAAAAATTGAATCCAATAAGTTATGCTGGCATGGGTTTGACCCGATTTCAGGCCTTTGGCAAAGACTCCCCCCCATGCCTTATTTCCTCCACGACGAAACAAACAGTAGACTGAGAAGAGGCTCTAATGGGTCGCGGATGTGGAATGTAATTGGATCCACAATCCGCATTGCTGATTTTGTCAGAGGTTGGTTTTTTAGAAGAGATGGAGGGGAACAGTTACCGTTTTGTGGATGTGCTGTGGCAGCTACTGGTGGGTGCCTTTATGTGTTAGGTGGTTTTGCTAGATCATTGGCTCTGAGTTGTGTTTGGCGTTATGATCCCCGCAGCAATTCATGGGATCAGGTGGGTCCCATGGGATCAGGGAGGGCTTTTTGTAAGACGGGTGTTTTGGATGGAAAGCTCTATGTGATAGGAGGGGTTAGTAGAGCCCGAAATGGGCGGTTGAACCCATTAAGGTCAGGAGAGGTTTTCGACCCGATAACTGGTACCTGGGATGCTGTACCTGACATGCCTTTTACTAAAGCACAAATTTTACCAGCAGCATTTCTGGCAGATGTGCTCAAGCCGGTAGCAACTGGCATGGCTTGTTTTAGAGAGAGATTATTTGTTACACAAAGTTTATATTCGTGGCCGTTTTTCTTTGACATAGGAGGGGAGGTGTTTAATCCTCGTACCGGTACGTGGGGTCCAATGCCGTCTGGGATGGGTGAAGGGTGGCCCGCCCGGCAGGCAGGTACAAAACTAGGGTTAGTTGTTAATGGGGAATTATATGCCTTAGAACCTTCTAGCACATTAGACAGCGGTATGATAAAGCGTTATGACTCCCAGGAGGACACGTGGAAGGTCGCAATTAGCCGTGTACCAGTACGGGATTTCACGGATTCCGAGGCGCCCTTTTTACTAGCGGGATTTCATGGGAGTTTGCATGTTATTACGAAAGATGGGGAGAACAATATAGCAGTTTTGCGAGCTAGAGCAATGGATGTAATTGCAGAGAATTGTAATTCTGGTGCCGGCTCAAGTTCTAGTTCAAGCACAAGCTCAAATTCGAGTTCAACCGGTTCACAAGAGAACAAAGTAAATGAAGAAAGCAATAGAAACTGGAGGTTAATTGCAGCAAGAAATTTCGGGACGGCTGAACTTGTGAGTTGTCAGGTTCTTGATATATAATATGTTATTATATTTTCATGGGTAGCTATATGTTTATGTATTTTTTCGTAAAAGTTCTTGAACAGGTTTTATGGAAATGTTTAGTTAATTGCGGGTACCTGGTCGTAAATACCGGTACAAGAAGTGCAATCCGTATTAGAAATTAAGTGTGTATATGAGTTCAGTAAGCTTAACTGCTATTAGTTTTTATTTCCCATGGTTTAATTTTTACCTTCCAGTTGAGATTTTTTACATTTTTTTCTTCCAGAAGTTTTTTTTTTATTATTGTTTTTTTCTGTATGACTACTTTCATATTTAATTTTGTTTTTATATTTGTGGGTTTTACAAAATAGAAAAGGTTCTCTCAGCAGATAAGAAGATTAAATAAAAGAAAAATTGGCTGTTATGGTTTATGGATTTTTTCCTCTGTTTATTTCAATTTTTATTAGGAATAAAAACTATATTATTGTTTCCGGTAGAAGTAATAAATATTTATTGTGCTTTGATAATTAAATTAGTATTTTTACGGGGGAATGAGAGGAGGAACCGGAGCCGGGCGAGCCAATCGGAGCCGAAAGTGCAGTATTGTCGGAGTGTATGTAGAATTTATATATTTATAGAAATACGATGGTGAGTAGATTCGGTTGTCGTCGGAGCGTGGCAATGGTCGAAGAAGTGGATCCAGTTGTGGAATGAGATAGTGTTAGGGTGATCAACATCTTGATTGAACCGTGACGGTGAGTTGATCTGGTTATTGTCGGAGTGTGGCAGCGGTCGAAGAAGTGGATCTGGTTGTGGAGTGAGATGGCGATTAAAGTATTACGGTGATCAACATTTTGGTTGGAGCACGATGGTAAATAGATCTGATTGTTGTCGGAGCATGGTGACAGTCAAAGAAGTTGATCCGGTCGTAGAGCGAGATGACAATTAGAATATTAGATTATATTTTAAGAGAATAAAAACATAAATAAAATTAAAAATTACGGTCATTTGACCAATTATAAATACATTTCTTATCAATAAAGTTATTTAAAATCACTAACCTTAAAAAAAAAAAAAATAATAAGAGAATCTCTTCGCTCACAAACAAAAATAAAATAAAATAAAAATAAAATAAAATTAAAAATAAAAATAAGAGTACCTCGGATTGTCTGTTGTGTTGCCTTTTTTCTTGCGTCTTAATTAACTTGTGCCATTCTTGCATTACTCTATTATCTATTTATTATAATTAATCGATTCATTTATTGAAACAAACAAATTTGGTGGTGTGTCAACCATTTAGACCAACTCCCTAGCTGTCCTTCTCAAAGGTAATTTCCAGGGTGCTTTACAAGTCAAGCCAATGTTTCATGATTTCCCCACAATTTCACAGTAAATTAATCTCAAGATCTCTAATTTATATACTATAATTGAAGCAAAACAATGATATACAATTTTAGTTCCACCCATGCCAAAGCTTAATTGCACAGCATAACACTTCATGTGCCAATCTTTTTCTCTTACAGAAAAATTCATTGCAAATTGAAAACAAAGGTCATCTTTTCTAATAAATTTATATATTATCAAGTGGAGCATAAATACTCTTTAATTCCTCCATCCTTGATTCAGAATCGGACACCTCTGGAAATTGGTTATCCTCAACCCAACTTAAGGTCTCCTGTATTGCATCTTCGATCTCCATTTTCGTAACGAATGGTAAAGTATCAACGATGCTGTTATTTTTCGTGACATTCTTCATACGGTAAGCACATCGTTCGAGTGAGTTTTTGGCTTCATACCTTCTACAGCACTCCTCATCCTTGGCCCTATATCTTTCGGCATCCTGAATTATCTTCTCGATCACCTCATTACTCAGCCTCGCCTCTTTGTTGGTTACTGTCATCTTCTTCTTATGTCCACTACTTCTGTCCTTCGCCGACACATTCAGTATGCAATTGGCATCTATTTCAAAGCACACATCTAGGTTGGGCATGTGTTTAGGAGCTGGAGCAATTCCTGAAAGGGTGAATTTGCCGAGGAGATAGTCGAGCTCTCTCGCCTTCAAATACTGGAAACTTAACATGAGTATCATTGTCATTGTGAGTTGTAAACACCTTCTTCTTCTTTGTTGATATTGGTGTGTTCCTTGGAATCACGACAGACATGACTCCTCTTGTAACTTCTATACCGAGTGAGAGTGGAGTAACGTCAAAGAGCACCAAGTCTTAGACCTCTCTGCTTCCCTGACCGCTCAACTTAGCAGCTTGTACAGTGGCACCATATGTGACAGCCTCATCCGGATTGATGCCTTTGCTGATTTTTTTCCCATTTCCATCAAAGTAGTTATTCAAAAGTTGTTGCACTTTAGGGATTCTTGTGGATCCACCAACAAGGACGACGACGTGCTAGCATCCTCAAGACATTTCTCTACGAGTTGCATGCATCTCGTGAAGTGATCCATGTTGAGCTCTTCAAATTTGGCTTGGCTGATGCGAGAAGAGAAATCAATTCCCTTGTAGAGACTATCGACCTCAACAACTGTGCTTGTTAAGAAAGAGAGGTTCCTCTTTGCTCGCTCCGTCGTTTGCAATTGGACCGTAGCCTCCTAAGAGCCCTTGGATTCCCACTAATGTCCAGGTTGTGCTTCCTCTTGAACTCTTCAAGAAAATAATTCACCAAACGATCGTCAAAATCTTCACCCCCGAGGTGGGTGTCTCCAGCAGTAACCTTCACCTCAAAGACACCATTTTTGATGACAAGCAAAGAGACATCAAAGGTGCCTCCACCTAGGTCAAAGATGAATACCTTCTTCTCACCAGCAGTTTTGTCGCTGCTAATGCTAATTTTGTCAAAGCCATACGCTACTGCAGCAGCAGCGGGCTCATCCGTGATGCGCATTACGTTCAATCCGGCTATCACTCCGGCATCTTTGGTTGCTCGCCTTTGTGCATCGTTGAAGTATGCGGGGACAGTGACCACAGCATTTTTAACAGGGCAGTCTAGGTAGGTCTCAGCAATCTCTTTCATTTTAGTAAGGATCATAGAGGATATCTCTTCAGGGTAAAATTGTTTCTCCTTGCCTTTGCATTTGACAATAATTTGAGGCTTGTCAGCAGGACCCTTCACAACAGAAAATGGCCATAGCTTAATGTTGCTTTGGACAGAGGGATCCGAGAATCGTCTTCCGATCAATCGCTTCACTTCACAGCGGTAATTTATAATGGAATTCCATATATAAATAATAAGCACAAAGAACAGACAAAAGAAATAATGAAGAACTAATTCAGCTCACTGAAAATAGTGTTGGTAGGGTTCATGTTGATTTGGTTCTTGGCTGCTTTGCCGACATATCGCTCAGTGTCAGTGAAGGCGACACAGGATAGAGTGGTGCGGTTTCCCTGGTCATTTGCAATGATCTCCACACGACTGTGCTGCCACACTCCAACACACGAGTAAGTCGTGCCGAGGTCAATCCCAATTGCTGGGTGCTCTTTGTGTGCCATTACAATGATTAATGAGGAAGGAGTTGATGCTACAATCAAACAAACACAACTAGCTTTGTAGAGCTCCATTTTATTTTTGAACTCAAGACAAGATGCGAGGGAAGAGGCGTGTCATGTTTGGTTAGGTTCATTTTCTAGGTAATTTCTCTTCCCCTACATTGCTCCTGATGTACGTGGGTCCCTCTCTGAGATATAGTCTTAAATATATGTGTGTGTGTGTGTGTGTACAAATGTCCTCCAGTAAGAGTCTCTCTCTAGATCCCAAAAATCGGAAACCATCTCCATAGATTGACTTCAAAGTCTTTGCTCTCTGTTTATTTTTTTTTTGAAAAAACTTGGCAGCGGCTGCCAAGAGGATTGTATTAATATTAATGAGATTGTTTTACATCCACACCTCCAAGATAGAGAACAGATTCTCATATTGGGCAAAATAGCATTCACACTTCTTACAACACAAAAATTAATTTAAACTAACTCCCCTAAAACAACATGATTAACATTTCTTTAAACATCTTGCATGCTTCTACCCTCAGCAGTAAGCCATCCATTGGTCAGTTTCGAACCAGATTTTATTTGCCAGCACCAGTGGAGCCATTCTTGTTCCTGAAAATACCTTGGCATTCCTTTGTTTCCATGTTTCCCATACTGTGCATAGGAACAGTGGAAGGGCCTTTCTTCTCCAGTGATCATCTCTACTTTTGATATTACCTATTGATGCTTCCCATGTTAAGTTAAGATCTCGTTTAAGGCTGATTAAATTGACTCCTGCCCTGTTACTCAGAATGTACCAGACATGTACAACATAGGGGCATAGAAAGAAAATGTGAAACTCCGACTCGCCCGGGCAATTTTCACATAGCACACACTGCATGGCACAATACAAACCGCGATGCTGCATATTATCATGCGTCAGGAGCCTATTTTTTAACATTAGAAACCCAAAAATCTTGACAGTAGGCGGCACTCTGGCTTTCCAGACTTGTGCATACCCGTCCCGGATCTTGCCACCCCCCATAATGGTAGCATAAACCGACTTTGCTGAGTACATTCCTGTTGTTTCCCATTTCCATTTAATAGCATCCCTGGCATGTGAGAAAACCACTCCCACCACATCATCTACATAGTCCGGAGCAACCATTTCCATTACCGGCACCGCATCTCTAAGAGAGATATAGGGGCTAGACGGCCTTGCTGCTAGACCATTGCTAATGGCGATGCCACCCCATGAATCTTGCCAAAAGGAGATTCCCTCACCACTTCCAACATTCCAAATTGTAGACGAGTTAAATAATGGTCTCAATTTTTGTAACTGACTCCAGAAAAGAGACCCTCTTGCAATCCAGAAACGTGGTCCATTTACGTAGGTCCCATAGCCTTTGAGCTTCTGAATTGTGACCGACCAGAGGGCTGTCCTGTCATCATACAGACGCCACCACCAACGTAATAATAATGAGATATTTTGAGTACGAAGGTTGATTATTCCCATGCCACCCCATTTTGTTGGAGTGCAAACCTCCGTCCAGTTAAGCAAGGACACCCCTGCCTTTTCCACCTCATTTTTACCCCAAAGAAAGGTTCTCCTTATTTGGTCAATCCTCTCAATCACCCACACCGGGAGCAGGAAACAACACATGTAATATACCGGTATAGAAGACAGTACTGATTTGACTAGCTGCAGACGCCCTCCGCGAGAGATTAGTTTGCGCTTCCAGCCTTGAAACCGTTGCTCAATCTTATCAATGAGCGGTATATACAGGTCACGCCGCGACCGTTTGATGGTGAGCGGCATTCCCAGATAAGTGATAGGTAAGTGTTTTTTGGGGCATCCCAACACTGCTCCTATCTTCAGCGATTGCTCTCCTGTTACGTTGAATTCCACAAAACAGCTCTTCTCATAGTTGATACTCAATCCAGATATTTTTGTGAAGATTCTGAGAATGATTTTCAGAACTATAACTGCTTGCAGATCCTCCTCCACCTTTGCAATGAGAACCGTGTCATCGGCATATTGCAAAGCTAACACCGACTCATGAATTCTCGCCGAGATAGAGTAAGGGAGCCTTGTGTTGATTGCTTGTACCATTCTTTGGAGCACATTCGTTGCTATGATGAATAGCATTGGTGAAAGGGGGTCCCCTTGACGTAACCCCCTTTTGTGCGGAAAAAATTCTGACAGCTCGCCATTTACCACTACTCTCGAGGCCGAGGTGCAGAGAATAGCATAGATCCATTTTATCCATCTCTTGGGGAACCCCCTCGCCTTCATGGCTGTCATCAGGAATGACCAGTGGATAGAGTCAAAAGCTTTCGTGAAATCCAACTTGAGAAAAACCGCTTGGGCCTTAGTGCTTGAAATGTCTTGCAGTAATTCCCTAGTGGATATAAACGATTCCGCGATATGTCTATTCTTGACAAAGGCAGTTTGTTGCGGCGAAATCAATTCTTGCAGCTTAGGCCGAAGCCTATTGGATAATACTTTAGAAATTAATTTCGGCACCAAGTTGATTATGCTGATTGGCCTAAAATCACCCACATCCTCAGGCTTCTCCTTTTTTGGCACAAACACAATATTTGCCTTGTTGATAGAACTCAGGTCCAGCCGGTTATGGAAGAAGGCATCAAAGATCTCATTAATTTCCTCCTTTATCAAGGGCCAGGAGGTCTTGAGGAATTCACTAGGCAACCCATCAGGACCCGATGCCTTGTTAGGCGCTAGTTGACGAACCGCACATTGAATCTCTGATTCAGTGAATGCCTCCTCCAATTCATTAAGACTCTCCTTGCGAGGGTATAGTTTGGTCGGGTCAAATTGCAACACATCGCCTTGAACTCCCAGAATGGACTTCATGTGGTCACAGAAAATATTAGCAATTTCCTGTCTATTCGAGCATTCACTTCCATCCCCCAATTGGATTTTTTCCACCGCATTCTTCCGTGCCCTAGCTGATGCATAAGCATGAAAATAACGAGTATTTTTGTCACCACTTTGTAACCATGTCACTCTTGAGCGTTGCCTCCATCTCAACTCCACTATCTGCGCCAACTCGTATGCCCTTGCCCTTATCTTCAATCTGAAGTTGAATTCTCTTCTGTCCAACACTCTCTTTTCCTCAATCGTGTCAAAGAAAATCAGCGCCTTCCTGCAGTTCTGGAGGTGAGTTTCCAATTGTGAAAACCGACCCAAGTGTCACTCCCTTAGTGCTTTGTGCAGCTTGTCAGTCTTTACTTGGAACCTCATAGCCTCCCCTGCTTGCTGCGCCTCATGTGCCCTCCATACCTGTTGAATTATTTGTTGAGCTTCCCTGTAATTAAACCAAAAAATTTCTAACCTTGGGGGAGCCTTGGTCGTATTTTGCATGGAGCAATTAAGGAGGAGTGGTACGTGATCAGATACTATCATCTCCAACGCACTTAGCTTGATTACCGGGAACACCAAACCCCAGTGAGATGACAGAAAAATCCTGTCAAGGCGGGAAAATACCGGCTGAGGCCGCTTATTAAACCATGTATATGCCCGATTAGTCAGCTCCATATCCATCATATCAAAGTCTCTAATCATGTCGTTGAAAGCACACATCAGACCGTATCCTCTTAGATCAGCCGAACGGTCCACATACCATCTAACCATGTTAGAATCTCCAAGTAACACCCACGGTGTATTTACCAGTGCTTGAATTCCTCTCAACTCGCTAATAAATTCTGGTTTTTGTGCATCATCACTTGGTCCGTAGACATTTGTTACTAGGAATTCCCAACCCGTTGACTCCTGGATGAGGAGTACCGAAAGAGAATGCTTCGACCCCCAGCTGTTGACAAGCCTATAGTTTTTTTTCCAAGCAATTACCAGCCCCCCTTTTGACTCATTTGTAAAAATCATAGCACAACTCTTATCAAAAAATGAAGGTAGGACTCTGTTCACATACGCAAATTCAAAAGTATTCCATTTCACTTCTTGCATACAACAAATTTCACATCTCGAATTTTTTATAACATTTCTAACAACATCACACTTACTTGCCAACCATAGCCCCCTCACATTCCAACACAGTATTTTCATTTTTTTGTGTTCATTGATTAACTAATTTAAACAACTTGTACATCTAGTCAACTAGATTGAACTTTTCAATCTTCCTCTCCTTCCTCCTCTGATTCGTCCTCTACTTCCAAGACTGGCTCACTCAACGATTGTCTGGCTCGCTCCTCATTGTCATCATCTATTGTGTGCAGAATATCCTCTCTGCTGACCCCAATTAGATTAGCAATATCCGTGCATAACTTATATGGTACATTAACTTGAAAAAATTCTGACGGACCCAATTCACATGTAGTTCTATTAATCCCTTCTTGGCCCAATTTTCCTTTTCCTTTCCTTGGGGCATTAGCAAGGGTTTGGGCCTGCAAGAGCTGTCTTTTGGAAGGGCTAGTAGAGGTCGAACTCTGGGCCTGGTTTTTCCTTTTGGCCCGTGCAGATTTTTTAAGGTCTGCCAATGAGGTAAATGGGTCAGAAGATCCTCTACTACCCACTGACCCGGTGGGACTTGCGATCCTTTTTCCCCCATCCCTTGTCCTCTCCGCGCTGACTTGGCTAGGACCTCCCTCATGTGCCTTTACTGTTGCCAATGTGGCGTGGTCTGACCTCTGAGATGACCCTTGTATTGTTGCGTGTACATTAGAATTGGGCCATTGGGGATTCACATGAGGAGGCGTGCCTTCTGGTAGCTGGCACCCTCTAGGGAGAATTCGCACATTGCCATGATTTCCTGTGGCATTTCCTTCTGATTGGGTCTCCTGATGAGTCTCTTTGGCCCCTTTTTGACCCACTCTTTCGCCTAGCGGCCTAACAAAGATAGGATTGATCCTTCTAATTCCACCTGCCCCCTGTCTCCTTAAAAATATACTTCCTTTTGCCGGGTTTTCCGTGCTCCCCCCTCCCTGATTTTCTGCGGCATGAGAATTCTGTGGCCCCTCAAATTCCAGGCTAGCTTTGCCTTTTGGATCTGATGTGGTCCTACCCTCATGTTTTTCGTGTTGCTGCTCCATAGTTGGTTGGGAGCTAACTTCTGCTGTCACCTGAGCTCTGGCCATCCCTGCAATATTTCTGACATCCTCCGGCAACGACTGAGGATCCTTACCATAACATATTTCCCGAATCGTCTTTCTTGTTAACGGGAAGAGTTCATCATCATCACGGAGGTCTCTCTCCTCGTCCGTATCAGGGGGGGACGGGGTAGGGGATTGCACCGGCTGCCTGGGGCCTTTGTAATGCTCAGGAACTGGTGGTAAGTCATTTGCTGAGTATAGATTAACCTTCTTCCATTTGACCGTCTCTACCCAAATCTCATGCTTCATCCCTCCATCATGCATAGTCACATATTGCGGAACGAAGAGAAGGTCATCCACACCTGCAACCGCCCACCAAGTTAATAGGTTTTCTGGGTTTTCCTGCTCCACAGTGCCTAGGAGGACCCCAAACTTACTCACCACTTTAATGACCTCCTTTTCACGCCTGAGGTGTGGTGGAATGCCATGAAGGCTGACAAGCACCTTATACTCAGGAATGGCTATCGAAGCACCATAATGTGGTGACCACTGCTGGAAGCTCAAACCCTCCTCCCAAGCCTCCACCGGAGTGGCGTGAATAAACGTTTCTGGAGCTAGGCCTTCTGGCAGGGTGATAAGGAAACGCGAGTTCGGGAGGATACTGACCTGAATTTCATCCCGAGTCACCAATTTAGTCCTAGTTGCAAGATCAGCCACATTATCACAGCTCAACTCGTAAGGCATGCCATTTTCTCCCAGTA
Source organism: Carex pumila (assembly GCA_033356055.1). NCBI lineage: Eukaryota > Viridiplantae > Streptophyta > Magnoliopsida > Poales > Cyperaceae > Carex > Carex pumila. The sequence goes on from JARJHM010000256.1 coordinate 105,325, forward strand.
GCACAACGCCACGACGTTGCAGCTTATCAACCTCTGCAAAATATTCCTCATCACGGTCAATGAAGCAGTGAACCATATGAGCCCTACCCTCTGGCATGGCTGGAGTGCCATAAGGATAATCGTCCGTTAACAGTTCATTGAACCCTGGCTCTCCTCTAGGGATGGAAGGAGCTACCGGTTTGGTCCAAGTTCGTGTAGCTGCCTGTGTAGTGTTGCCTGCTTGTGTAGTGTTGCCTGCACTTGACCCTCCCAATGTTTGCTTACACTGCAACCCTACATGGCCGAATTTCCAGCACTTACCGCACCTTTTAGGGTTACGACACATGGCGAGCGTGTGGCCTTTCCTACAACAACGAAAACAGCGGCCTCGCCATTCCGAAAAACGGGTAGAGGGTGGGAAACGCAGCAGAGACGGGCTGTGCGGAGACACATAATAGGCGGTGCCTGGAGGAGTGGGTGGCGAGTTTGGCCTAGTGGGTGGTGCGGTGGCAGGTGCTGGCCTACGTACCATGTTAGCGTAGGAGGGCCTGTCAGTGAATGGTTGGCAAGGTCGGACCACCGGAGTGCTGTCAATGGGGGAGAGTCTCCAGTTCGGTGGGAAGCGACGGCGCCTGCTAACTACTTGCCATTCTCCGTCCATGGTCCAGCGAGAGTTTCTTTCTCTTCTTCTCTTCTTTTCTTCCCTATCTCATTTGCTCTGCTTCTCTCTCTGAGCAGCGCCCACATTAGCCTATCTCTCTCTCTCTCACTCTCTCTTTCTCTTTCTCTCTCTCTCTCTCTCTCACTCTCACTCTCTCCCCTTGCGTCCGCTCTCTTTTAGGTCTCTTACTTGGAGATGCCTTGTGAGGTCCTGGAAATAAATCTGCTGTTTTTCCTTGGGAATAACAGGTACCTGTTATTCAGATCTCAACCATTGATCTTCGTTGAGATTTGCGCTTGAAAAACTTACATCGTTCAGATTCGTACATGGAAAAGTTTTAACGATTGGGAATAGAAGAACAGGTTCCTGTTATTTCTTGGGAATAACAGCAGTTACTATTTCCGTTAAACAAATAAAATATGACTTGCTCCCCCACAATTAGGTAGAATTATTGAGCTTCACAACTTATTCAACGTGTTATATTATTTTTTAGTATCATTTGTCACATGACATGTTTGTTTCAGACTTTCAGTTGACGAATTTAATGGAGATCCCTCCAATGGATGCATCCAGCTACCGTATTTTCTACATAGAATAGCGACTTCCATTAAAGTAATTTTGAAAAGCACAAAGGAAAGCTTAATTTTGAATTACAAATAATATATATATATATATAGAGAGAGGGATTGACTACTCTACTTGCATAAACATATGAGGGTATTTGTTTATAAGTTATTTTTTCGTTTTCAAAATTTAAAAAGTCGATCTAAACCGTTAGATGTAATCTCTATATTGAAATATGCTTGGAGACCAAATTTTATATTTTTCTGAATTTTTTTACTATTTATTAAGCCACTTTGAAAATCGCTAATTCAATGGTGGCTTCTGATTTTATTATTTTGTTAAACCACTGTTGGATAAGAGAGAGAGTTACAACAAGCATTATTTTCATTTTCAAAGTCTAAATCATCGATCCAAACTGTTAAATGTGATATCTACAATAAAATGTGCTTGGAGACCAAATTTTACATTTTCCGAATTTTTTTACTATTTATTAAGGTGGGTACAAAAACTAGTCAAATTCATGCCATTGAATTTTATACTCACCTTAATAAATAGTAAAAAATTCCGAAAAACATAAAATTTGGTCTCCAAGCACATTTTATTGTAGAGATCACATCTAAAAGTTTGGATCGACGATTTGGACTTTGAAAATATAAATAATGCTTGTTGTAACTTGTTGTAACTTGATCCCTCCTCATATATATATATATATATATATATGTTGCAGTTGGATATATATTGCTTGTTTATCTATATCAATTCATCATGTATCCGGTGGCCAGTCTATCTCAAGACTTGAAAACACCACCAATTAAGAACTATATATGTATATCCTGTGGAAAATTTCCAAGGTAGCTTCTATGGATATCTAGGAATGAATTTTCCTTTGTAGCTTCAAATTCAATGCATTTACAACCATCAAACTCTCAAGTTCCCCACCAATTAAGAATTATATATCAGTATATCCTCTTTGCGAAGTTTCCACTGTAGCTTCTATGAGACTAACATCTCTAGAAAATTTCCTGTGTAGCTTCGATATACAATATTTATAAGCTTGAAGCTTTCATGTTTCATACAATTAGTTATTATGTTTTGATAATTATATTAGTAATTCTACATACTAATAAACAATTTGAAATTTATTTTTCTTGGAAAACAGGAATTTGAGGTAAGTTAAACATGTTCAACACCTTTTGATTGCCAAACAAACATGGTGTAATTTTCTTATGATAAACAGGCAGGCTAAACTAACAATGATGGGTCATAAGTTGTATGTGATTTTACAATTATAAAAGACAATAAGTTGAATGAGACTCCGGCCAGGTGTTTTGTCCCAAAATTTATAAAAAAAGATAATGTATGATAGTGTTTTTTCTGGTTAATTGGTTTAATTAAAACTGAACATAGAGCACTGGAGGAAACTAAATGAGGAGCTTGTCAAATTATATGAAATGGATTATAACAACTGCTGCATTTATTCTATAGAGAATTCTCTTTATTTTTCAAACAAAAGTACACTGATTACTTATGGCATTACACTTGAAAATGAAGTTACCCATCAAATTAAAATTCAAAAATTGAAAATGGTAATATTATTCAAATTGTATTTCGAGGAACTTTTTAATTAAGTTATTGTGATTTTGTTACAGTATCTTTCAATAATAGATTAATAAAATATTGGAAAGGGATAGAAAGTAATTTTAATGTAAAAGAGGACTTAGACATGGTGATCTATGGTCCTCATTCCTCACTGATTTAGTGCTGATCATGTATTGAATATTTTTTTTTGCAAATTAGTTCGATTCATTTTAGGTATATGTGACTCTTTTTTTATATAAAATTTGTGTTAAATCTGCATTTTGTAAAAAATACTTTACTTTTTCTTAAAGCAGATGGTAAATGGTAAAAGTTCTCAAGTGACTTTTGGTAGGTTTAAAAGACCTATCTTGTATGAAAGTAAACTTTTCAAACAGTAAAATGATTCCTAGGGGTGCCAATGGGTATAGTATGGATCCAATGGAAGTATTTTAATATTCATATCTGTATAAAATTTTTCTTGTTCATACCTTATCTGTACTTGTTAAGATAACATGTAAATAAACTAATAATGTGTAATTATCAAATAAATTGATAACTTATAAAAATATAAGAAATAATCAAATATTATAAACACATATGTACGCAATTTCATAAACTATTTATAATTTTTTATTTCACTATTTTAAAAGATATAAATTATTAATTAAATAAAATGATATAAAATATTGTATAAATCGATCTAATCATAATAATTAACATGATACAATTATACGAGCATAGATAAAAAATATCATATATTATTTTATATTTATCAATTATTTTATAGGATAATGAGTACAAAATAACTTTTACTCATACTCTTATTAAAAAAACTAACATATTTTTTTTTTAACCCGTACCCATGCCAGTTAAGTTAACAAAAAAAATATACCTTAGTCATTATTACAATATGCAATCATGTTACACTACAACTCGGCACAACATATAATTAAACCTAGATAGGCACCAGAAGTACTACTTTTATAGACATCCAAAAATATGGTAAACCTAGCTTTAAGCATATATGGCACTGAAGGTTTATTGAATTTGTTATTACACAACAATAAATATTTATTGTGATTTGATAATTATGTTACTAATCCTTCATCTTACAAAAAGTAAAATGATTATTTTTCTTGAAAAAAAAAAGAATTTGATTTACAGTTTGGCATATTCAACACCTTTTTGATTGCCAAGCAAACATGAGGTAATTTTCTTATGATAAACAAGCAGGCTAAACTAACAATGATAGGTCATAAAGTTTATGTGATTTATAATAATAAAAGAAAAGCAATTAGTTGAATGACACTTAAAGGTTCAAAATTCATAAAAGAAATCTATGATAGTTGTTTTTGGTTAATTGTTTTACAGAGCAGGAGGAAACTAATTATTTAAAAATGAAACGCTTGTTCAATGAAAGAAATGTGAATCTTTCTAGCATAAATTATTAGATTGTGAAGTACATTTGACCTTATAAACAATATTTTCTTGATTATTTTGTTCCAAAGACATTAAAAACTTAGCATCACTACAGCAGTTCAAATTGGTGGATAGCATGAAATTTCAAACAGTATAATATAGTATTGTATATATGTATTACTTCTAATTATGAATGAATTATTCATGCATATAAAATTTTATAACTACTATGCCTTTTACTTTATAATGTTAATAATTCAAAGTATAAAAAATTTAAAATGATCATAGTGAAGCAGTCGATTTTAGGAAGAATACTGTCAGCTATATATATATCAAAGATATATATTTTTTGTATTATTGTCTTAAAAAAGAGTAAGCAAAGAAAAAAAAATTGTTAGCAAATTAAATCAGACATTTCAGAGTTCTGGTAGTTATCTAATCATTAATCTTTGCACGAAAAGTTAAATTAATCTTAATTTCTCAAGATCCAATTCTCAACCTCAGTAATTTTCTTTTCTGGTGCCAATAATAATCTATACAAGAATAAATCTCATTCTTGAAATATTAACTATTTTGTAAAACCGATTTTGTGTCCGTTGACAAATATTAACCTTTTAATCTTTTTTTCAAACTAACCCCTTGTTCTTTACTAATTCCTTGATCCGTCTTTCTTTTCCAAACTTTAGCTGCTTTATTCCATTCCCCACAAGTGGAATAAATTATTCGCAATTGAACCGGCATTTTTTCAGTGAAATCCTTGGTTTCTTGAATATTCCCGGCACCGAGAAAATAAATATTGATCATACATATGCTAATGACTTACGGTCGGTACAATCTTGTGCTCATTTTGCATTTGTTCAAAGTACCTCTTCCCATGCCATAACAAACCTAGCTTGAGCATTTCATCGAACAGTTCGAGTGCATATTTTTCCCATGCGTATTGGCCAACTTTAGCATATAATGAGATCGTAGTGTTCCAGCTATAAACATCTTTAGGAAGAAATTTATCAAACATAATTTTAGCAGTTTTCAACACACCACTTTTTCCATAAAAATTAAGTAACGAATTGGTGACCGGTACACAGTTATTGAGTCCTAGTTTAACCATGGAATGGACCTATATATCAACCGATATGACCTGCCCCAAGAGTAGCAGATGAAGAAAGTACATTGGTTTAATTGAACTGAGTTGGAACTTGGAACAATGTATTAACAGCCTCTTTGAACCAACCCAGTCGGTTGAACCCGACAATCATGGTGGTTCATGAAACCCAGTCCCTCTGGGGCCTTTTTTCAAACAGTTATGGTGCAGTGTTGATTCTGCCAGCCTTGGTGTGCATGTAAAGAATGGAGTTTCGGGAGACAATATCTCTGTTAGACATTTCATCAAATAGTATCTGGGCATGAGAGAAGAATCCAGTTTTGCAATTGCTGAGCTTAATTAACACATTTTTCGTATCTAATTAATGTTGAATTAGGGATAAGCATCCAGTTTTTCCCAACAATAACTTATCTTATCACTACCACTCATTTTACAATACAGATGTAACCGAATTAATTTGCATAATGTGATATGATTAAAATAATGAAACAACAACCACGTCGTACGAATGATCACACGACACGACACACGTCGTACTAATATTATTTTACTTACAAAATTTACGATTGCACACTTTCTTCCAAGTTACAAATTAAAAGACTATTTGCATGTAAAATAATACTTGTGTATTAGGCAATTGCGACCTCATACGTAATTTTCTCTACGAAATTCAATCTTTATTTGTTGGGTTCCGTTTTCAATGGCAAATTGGCGTTGGGTTGGTACCAACTTCAGCATAAATAAATTTTAGAAGTTTTGTCCACTTCATAATTTTTTTTCTCAAATATTACATAGACATAATGACAGTATATATAGCATATACTTAGCTAGAATCGGATTGACATGAGAATATCCAAGTGATCGTTTAAAATTCCAATTATGATAAATTATGCATTAATTGCGATTAAAATTACAGTTTTACCAACAACAAGTTTCAATTGTGTTCATTCACAATTTCGACCTTTTTTTAAAGTGTGCAGCAATACCCTTCTTTAAAGTGTGTAAGAATACTGTTAGTAGAACTATTTTTGAACACTGCATTTCTATAGTAACGTCTTTTCGCACCTTCACACACACACACACACACACACATACAGAGTACGACTACCATGCTTCGCAAATTAAGTGCAAATTAAAGTGGATGTTTTAATTTGCTCTCATATATCAAGTTTCAAAGTTCAAACAGTCAATCCGAACATCTCAACATGTTATTCATATTGAAATGTACTTGAAGACCAAATTTTATAGTTTCTTGAAAATTGTTTAGAAATTCAGAAAAATATTGATTTTGAAAAATTCTAAAAAAATAGCAAAAATTTTCAAAAAAAAAATGTAAAATTTGGTCTCCAAGTACATTTTAATATGAAGAACATGTTGAGAAGTTCGAATTGATTACTTAAACTTTGAAATTAGAGATATGAGCACAAATTAAAACATCCACTTTAATTTGCAAAGCATGATAGCCTTACTATATATATATAGAGAAAGAGAGAGAGAGAGAAAGAGAGAGAGATAGGCTAATATACAATCGATTGCACCACACCTCTCGTGCAACCAAGTCATTTTCCGATTTTTAAAGTCCAAATGATCAATCCAAACCGTTAGATGTTATCTCCATATTGAAATGTGCTTGGAGACCAAATTTTATATTTTTTGGAATTATTTTACTATTTTCTAAGCCACTTTGAAAATCGCTAATCCAACGGTATGGTTCTGATTTTACTGTTTGGTAAGCCACTGTTGGATCAGCGATTTTCAAAGTGGCTTAAAAAATAGTAAAAAAATTCCAAAAAAATGTAAAATTTGGTCTCTAAGCACATTTCAATATGGAGATGATATCTAATAGTTTAGATCGATCATTTAGACTTTAAAAATCTGAAAATGATTTAGTTGCATGGGAGGCATGGTGCAATCGATTATATATTAGCCTATCTCTCTCTCTCTCTCTCTCTCTCTATATATATATATATATGAAGAGGGATCGGGGATCGCCCTTTTTTGGTGATACCGGATTACATCCTACATTTTAAAAGTTCAAATAGTTGATCCAAATCGTTCAACATGATGGACATGTTAAAATGTGCTTGCAGATCAAATTATATATTTTTTTGAATTTTTTTTACTATTTATTAAGATGGGTACAACAATTCAATGGTCTGAATATAGCGATTTTGTTAAATACTTAATAAATAGTAAAAAAAAAAAAAAAAATGTAAAATTTGATCTGCAAGCACAATTTAATATATCCATTATGTTGAACGGTTTGGATCGACTATTTGAACTTTGAAAACTTTGTAAATGGAGAGTGTAATTCGGTGTCACTAAAAGAATGTGTAATTGGATCTCTTATATATATTATTGTCGTTTGTGGGTAATCCATTAAAGTGTTTTTTATTCACTTGAAAAAAAATTAATTATCAAACGAGATAAAAAATATAAACAAAATAAAATAAGTAATTTACAGTTTTTTAAATATTTAAGTAAGAATCAAATATGATTTTAAGTTTAATTTATTAGGGCGATACTAACAAATATGCTCTTTAATGGGCCACGTTTTTAACAATCAACAACAATGCATCCAACAGGCCCGGCCCAAAATTAACTTGCTCTGTTCTCGATTATTAAGTTTTTAATGGAGATTAAAATCGAAAATTGTTGGACCAGGCCACATTTTAGCTTTATCTTCAGAAATTCATGTTGACATATCATACGAAAAGCTATTTGAAAGTTGAGCAGTCGCGTAGCTAGGAATTTTATTAGAGGTAGTAATATATATAGTTGTAAAAAAAAAATTCAACATAACAAAAATTATAATATCAATCAAAATAAACAAGAAGTCAATATAATATAATTGAACATCAAAAGTTTCAACTAAGTCAAAAATTTATAACAAATATTCATTTACATATAAAAAAAATATATTAATGTTACATAGTCAAGCTAATAGAGAGAGCACTCCTTTATGACCCTTTATATTTTGCTATCGTTACATAATTCATTCATCACATATTTCATCAAACAAATCTTTCTCAATATAGGTCACTAAACAATCATTTAAGAATTGACCTCACATTAAATTGCTTACTCGGTTTTTTACATAATTCATTGCTGAAAATACCCTTTCAACACTAGCCGTAGCTATTGGTAATATCAACGTTAATTTCACTAATTTGTAAATTAATGGATAAACATTGTGCCTCCTCTTTTCCACCATTTTTAAAAAAAGTTCAACTAAGTTACTCGGGTCTAAACATGAAATTGTCAGCATCAATACTCTTTGCCATTGCTCTTTGTTTATTTTCCTGTAAGGTGATATAAATGATAAAACAGATGAGAACAAAAGAAAATTTATTTCACTGTAAGGTGGTAATTACATGATTCATCTTTCCTGTTCATAGTGAATAATTGGAAATGCCCACACTATTCTTACGAGTATAAGCACCAGAGTAAAAAAAAATCAAGTCAATACCGAAGTATAATGATTAAAATGCCCACACTATTAATTTTGAAAATGATACACACTAGACAATATACTTAAATTCATCAAATTAAGTTCAACCATATTATTGAAATAAACTTTCTGCTTATTGCTTATTTCTAATTACAATTTCGAATCAGCTACATGTTGGATTTATTGTTAACCTCGTTAGATTTAATGCCAACATTGAGCATATAAGTAATCTAATTATGCATTGTTTACTGTCATATGTGGTTGTTAATTAAAGTGATCAAATAAGAAAATAGACAATCAATATATTCATTAGGATGTAGTTGACAAATGTGTAGAACAATTTAGGCAAAATCAAATCATTGATGGACTGATTCTGAGATTTGCAATTAAGGAAACAGATTTTTCAGCAGTTGCACGGATTTTGATGCGACTACACGGTTTTTGATGTAATAGCACAAAATACCTTTTTTAAGTTGGCATAAGGCCAGAAAATCTGTTTAGGTTAGGGTTTGGCAATATGCCAACTCCTCTCTATAAATAAGTTGGTCCCCAAAGCACAAGAATATACGAAAAGTTGCAGAATTTTCTAGCCGTCATCTAGTTAATTCTGTGGCATTCTCTACTTCTCCCCATTAAAGAATAGAGAGGTGAGATCATTAAGGAATTGTGAACGCGATTTCACTGAAGCAGTCTTGTAGCTTTGGAAGGCTTTATCCTATCACTAAGGAGGCCGTCGACGCTTCAACCTCTACATCGGCACGAAGTTTTTTTTGCTGCTGTCTTATAAGTTTATCAACCGCTTTTGAGAGAAGCTTTGCATAAATACGCTAATGGAGTCAGGTATTGCGTCTGCTCCCTAATAATTGGTGAATTTTGCATGATGGTCATTTTGGCACAAGTAGATCAATAGTGGCATATAGAATTGAATTGTTTATGTGTAATATTAAGGTTCCAACACTACAAATACATTTTCCTAAATAACACAAAATTGACAAATTCTAAATCACACCAGTTCTTCCTATCAGAGCAAATTTGAGGCATCCATTGGTATGACGAGATCCAATAAAGTGCAGCTCCTGATTAAAACAGTGATTCCAATAATTTGAGGCATCCATTGAACATTACGGCGGACACTATGACACAGTAAGTTTAGTTATCAACAATTTCAAGCAAATTAATAGTCAAAAAGGGGGAAGTAACCTGTTAAATTTACAATTGTGGGTAGTTCATCATGGGTTATAGAACCTTTGAAGCCTCAGTTGCAGAGGTTAGAGAGAACGGCAAGTAGTAGAGGTCAGAGAGGCGTGGTCAGAGATTTCACTGACAGTCACGGAGATCTGCAGGGGATGAGGCGTGTGTAATCAGAGCCAGGAGCGGAGGGGATGAGGCGTGGTCAGAGGCTCCTTTACTGATTCCACCAGACACCACCATGCTTCTTTACTGATAGAATTTATTCCATAAACCCTATTATAAAGTGATAAGTGAATAAACTTTTTGGAAAGGCACATATTCTACTCCATTATTTTCATATAAAAAAGGATATTGAAAATTACAACAATCTGTGTAAAAAGAAAACACACTGCTCTCTGATCTCTTCTTACAATATTAAGTTGCAAATAGGATCTGTCTATTATGCCGTTGCCTCCACCAGAAAAGTTATCCAACAGTTAGAAAAAGGAAGATGATGCAACCAATACTTGAACCAAATGCAACCGCTACCTTGTTGTTTCTAATCACTTTCCCTGAAAGGGGAACACCTACAAACGAATAGAGTTCTAAATTAAATTTCATTCCCTTAGTAACATGTCTATATGTTATTTTTCTCTCCAGCAGAAAGGTCGTTTGCTTATTAAATTTTAAAAAAGAAGTAAAAAAGAGAGGATAAATTAAATTTATTTATCGATCTGTCATTACTCTGCGTGTCAGTGAGGTTCGCCATTGGCTGTATACCAAAACAATCTTTCTGTTGACCGGTCCCACATATCAGTGGATTGCCTACAATGCTTCACCAAAGTTGTAAATGTAAGTTCAGAAATCATTATATTGCAAAAATATCAGCAATAATTATATTACAAAATTGAACATTTCGATTTTGTTGGTTTTTGATTTGTTATGTATGTACTTCATGAAATTTGAGTGGTTCTGTAATGAAATTCTTTCTTCTCTATGCAAATAAATAATTCAAACTACCACTAAGGAATTCAATTGCAGTTTTGCATTCAATCTTTTTAATGTATAGATCAAAGGCTCAAATGCTTGAACAAAGTTTAACAGCATGCAAAGATCCCTTACTTGTATGTCCTTCCGAAAACGCTAGGTGGAAGAGGACCGCTTAAATTATTATAAGACAAATCTCTGTAAACACCAAATGAGTTTAAAAAAAAAATGCGGATAATAAGGAATCCAGTTACAATTTTTTTTGATGGTTGGTGGGTAACCGCCAAACAAATTTTATAAATAATATAAAGGGTTTAATTACACAAATTTTTCAAAAATAAAAAAGGAAGCAGTCCCTCCACACTAGTGACTATTACTCGAGGCTTTCAATAAAACTTACAGGAAAACAAGCTGTGAATGATTAAAGGCTGACACAGGAAATGCTCCAGAAATGCTATTATTGCTAAGCCTCCTGGTGAATTTCAAAATTATATTTACCTTAATTTAGGACAGACAATATGATGGAGGTCTTTATGAGATTTCTCAGAAAATTCAGTACAACTTCTTTTTGACATTTTTCAGTGTTATATATGAAAAATCACCTATTGAAAATAATAAAATATTTCTGAAATCTATACTTACAAATATTGAAGGCTTTGTAGGTGACTAAATGAGGCAGGGATACCACCATAGAAATAGTTGTTTGAGAGATCAAGTGTTTTGAGGCTGGAGAGCTTGCCAATTTCTGGTGGAATAGTCCCTGATATGTTATTGCCTTGTAACAACCTAGATAAAACAAATGAAAGAAGGAATGTTCCTCAATAAAACCTGGATATCAAATATGATATTCAATTTTTCAAGGTAAGATACGAGAATTTCACCAAACAGTAGCAAACAATTGAAGAAAGCAAACTTACACCGTGACTAGATTCGTCAAATTTCCTATGCCAGCAGACAGTGTCCCGGAAAAATTCTGGCTTTGACCATCTCTGAATATGAAATATATAAAACCCAACTTTAAAATTCCATAGCAATTTCTTTAATTTTTCAAAGTTTAAATGAAAGTAAACTTGATGAAATACTAACAAAGATATAACAAAATTTTCAGAAGAGCATGTCACCAAGGACCAGCTACAAGGATCAACAGAAAGAGCGTCCCAGCTTAATAAAGCTCCATTCGGGTCATTTAGCATGGCCTTTATACTCAACAATACTTGCACTAGAGAAATACACGACATGGGAAGATTAGTTAAATTCATTTTTTTGCATGTTTAATTTGAGAATAAAAGAGAGATAAAGACATGAGTTAAAAGTTCAATTTGAGCCCTATTTAGATCAAGCTGAAATTGTAATCATCATGTGAAAAATACACAACAGTTAATTTTCATATTAAATTGACCGAGTAAAGGCCCATGATCAGTTAAATTTGAATATCAAAAGAGAAAATCACCTTCTATGTTGATACCATTTGAAGTTTCAAGGCCAGAAGGAGAGCAGCACCAAGAGCAGAGAAGAAACATGGTGAATAACCCATGTGTGATTATACCACTTAACCTCGGTGCCACCATTAAACTTGTTGATGGTTTCTTTTTCGTATATGTTTTGGCTTTCTTCTCTCTTCTCTGCTAATGTGGTTTTTATCCTTCACAGTTACTGAGAGACTGAGAGAACAAACAAAAGCATGCAGCATTACTTTCTAAGGTGTCATTAGAAATTGACATAAAAGAAGATGCTTGATTGTTGGGGTAGTTAATGTAGCACTCGTTTAAAAAAATGAAAAGAATTGGCCAATTGTGGGTTAGTTAATGTTGCATTCGCTAGGCAAATTTGTTAAGAGGGAATTTTGTGTGCAATTTTTAAATCAAAGTAAAGTATCTTTAACAGGGGGAAAGACTGATTTTGACAGGGTACAAATGCTTGTTGCAAACATGCGCTTAATCATACACACACGGTCATTTAAAATGAAACCGTGTACAATAGGCATCTGGATTTGTACACAGTTCTTTACTAAGAAACCGTGTACGATAATAAACCTTCATACAGGGTTAACAGGAAAGAAACCATGTATATTTTCCAAATCAATCTCCAAACATGGGTTTATCTAAGATTACCGTGTAAGATTCCAAATTTATATGTATGAGTCAATTTTCATAAATTTGTGTACTGGGTTCATTAGTATAAATCCATGCCCTTTGAATAGGCATCACTTCGGATATTCCAAGCTCCTAACAAGTATTAGAAGTAAAAATGTAACTTGTTGGGTATTAAAGTGAATAAAAAGAAACACTTTGATGGATTACTCGCAAACAATAATAAAATGTCCAGAGGTACACACAGTGGCAGAACTGGGGGTGCAAGGGGGCCAGGCACGCCCCATAAAATCAAAAGTTACAGTAGATATATGAAAGGATTAGGACCCGTGGCACCCTCAAAGTTCACAATTAAATGTTAAGTACCCATTTAGCTCCATCAAGAAAAATAATTTGCTTGTTAGAAAGCCTAATAACCCATAGCCCAATATCATTAAAAGATATTTTTTGAAGTTGACATGAGAAAGAGAGAAATGGAGACTGCCGTGGCACCCCTCAAATTTTCATCCTGGTTCCGCCCCTGGGTACACGTTTTTTTTTTGTTAGGATTTCTTATAGAATTATATAACCGAAATTTTTATTAATATCCAAAAAAATAAAACATTTCAAATTCTACCTGCTTTTCAGCATGATTTCGAAAAATGTCCAAACCGGTGAGAATCTCACTGGTTTTACAATTTTTTTCGAGTGATAATCTCACCGGTTCTATATAATTTCTTTCCAATGAGATTCTCACTGGCTTTTTTTTTTTTACAAAACAATTTTTTTAATTAATTTATTTTTTGTATTGAAATATTAAAAATGTTAAATATATTTCTTTGAAAATAGATGTAATGCAATATAATTTGATTTATTAGAAAGACTGCTACAAATAACTCGGATCAATATTTTCCAGGCTGGATTTGTCACGACTGTAAGAAAAATTAATATATTTCTTTATGTGTTATTGGAAAAAAAATAAATATGTTTTGAATTTGAGTTATTGATCATGGTTTAAAAACCACTTATAGGTAATACAAAAAATATTGTGATCTTTTTAGTACATTTAATTTCTAAGAACTTGTATCTATTTTTAAAATTCTTTTTGAATAACAATCCTTAAATAATTTAAAGTTTTTATTTTTTTTTCAAAAATAGATACAAGTTTTTATAAATTAAATGTACTAGAAAATGACAATATTTTCTGTATTTACTTAGAAGTGACTTTTAAACCACGATCAATAAATTAAATTCAAAACATATTTATTATTTTTCAATAACACATAAAGAAATATATTAATTTTTCTTACAGTTGTGACAAATCCAGCCTGAAAAATGTTGATCCGGATTATTTGTCACAGTCTTTCTAATAAATCAAATGATATTGCATTCCATCTATTTTCAAAGAAATATATTTAACATTTTCTCATATTTCAATACAAAAAAATAAATTAATTAAAAAAATTGTTTTGTAAAATAAATATATTTAACATTTCTAATATTTTCCATATTTTAGTCCGTTGAAAAAAAAATATTGAAGAAAGAGTTTAATTTTTTTTTAAATATGAATATTTATGTAGAAAATTATGTTTCATTCAGGACTGCAAATAAACCACTCCGTGACGAGAAACAATTTTCTTTTATTTTATGCTTTCAGAAGGGCATTAATAGTTAATGAATACTAGTAGCAACATTCAATCTCACTTAGAAAAAAACAGCTAATTTTCTCCACATCTATTTTCCATCTCTTTTATTTTATAGAAATCTAAGCCCATATATCGGTATTGGGTTAAAAGTGGCCGTAAACTTTACATAAATTTGGGCTAAAATAGGCCTTGGGCTCTGTGTGCCATTATATGTGTTCCTGATTCCCAATGGGACCCCGGTAATTATGACATACCTACCTGCGTTGTATTTTTGATATATATGCTGTGCAATGTATTTGTATTAGCTTTTAATTGCCATGGACTTTGGTTTCATAATTAATTCAATTAACTAATCATGCTTTTGGACTACTATAAAACTTTGAAAAATAATTAATTGCTCCATTAGTTCAACTAATCATGCTTTTGGACTACTTCATAATTAATTCAATTAATTGCTCCATTAGTTTACAAGATCTTTAAAAATATCCGAGAAATTTTTGAGGGACTGGAGTTGGAGGACTATTTGCTGGTTCCTTAAATACATATGCAATTAAACATTAATATAATTTTAAATTCATCTATTATGATAACAAGTATGAAATTGTTATTACTAATGATTGAATAATTCAATAACGAAAATTTTATATATGGGTTATGTATCGAATAATTGAATAACGAAAATTTTATGGACATTCTCAGAAAGTTGAGCTCATCCTTTTAATTTGAAATTCTGAATACGGTCACATGGCTATGTTGGAAGTTGGAAACAGTTCCACTTGTCTCAAATCCTCCATCGAGTTTGCTCTATAAATACTGGTTATTTTTGCAGGACCACTTCGAAAGGAATCAAAATGGCACAAGATAATAAGATGATTGTTCGAGGAAAGGCAACGGTTCTTGCAATTGGTACAAGTGTTCCAGTGAACTTCATCGATCAGTCAGATTATCCTGACTACTACCTTAAGGTTACCAATAGCGAGCACCTCACCGAACACAAGCAAAAGCTTACTAGAATATGTAATCATTAGCTTAATTTATTACTTTTCTTCATTCTTCCAACCGGATAGATCAATAATGGTTTTTATTCAGTATAAATTCTACAAAATGCTTAAAAAACTATTGTGGATTGCAGGTACCAAGACAGAGATTCAAAAGCGTCACTTTTATTTAACAGATGAGATGCTCAAGGATCATCCCAACGTAGCAACTTACAAGGAGCAATCGTTAGACAGTCGGAACACTTTGCTTGCTCCTGGGGTGTTGACACTAGGCAAGGATGCAGCCGACCAGGCCTTGCTCGAGTGGGGCCAACCAAGGTCAAGGGTTAGCCACCTCATTTTCCATACTGCAACGGGCTGTGTTCACTTGCCTGGTCCGGACTACCACCTAATCAACCTTTGGGACTTGAGCCCACAGTGAACCGCTATATGCTTTACCACAATGGCTGCTATGCTGGAGGTACCGTGCTTCGACTAACGAAAGACCTTGCTGAGAATAACCCCGGTGCTCGCGTCCTTGCTATCTGCTCCGAGAGCACTCTCACAATTTGGTCCAGGTCTTACAATTGAGACAGCCGTTCTCCGTGCTGTTGCAGTTCCCATTTAATGCCTACAGTGCTCTGCCTGTGCCTGGTTGTATTATTAAGTATCAATATGTTTCATTCAAGTATTGCATTGTAATGAATATATAGTACGTTTTGCCCGGTCATGTTATACTATGGTATTTATGAAAACTTTGTGGGGTTATTATGATATTTATTGCTATGTTAACGGATGTTGTATTCTAAATAAAGCTTGAATTATAACTTGGTATGAACATGTATTCTAAATTTTCTTGCAGGATTAATATTCTACTAGTTAGCATTGGGTTCATCATTTAGTTGATCCATCACTACAACAAAGTAGACACTTTTTGTGAGAGAAAAAACGTATTTATGACAGTAATCCGTCGCAAAAAGAAAAAGTTGAACAATAAGAGTAGTCCGTTGCAAGAGTCATTTTTTTATCCTCGTGAAAAGTGTCTCATTCTTGTTGTGCATCTTCAAACTCAAGGAATAATTGTAATGAATGTAAACTTTAAATATTGCACCAGTTTTTTTTGATAAAAATAAGATCGATGTCCTTATTTGATATATTGATGGTAAAAACAGTTTACAGGTTGGGAAGTGAAATCTATTACATTTTAAAACAAGCAGCTCAACATTATTGAGCTAAAATATCAAAAAGGAAGAGAAGAAATGGGTAAAATACATTTTAGAAATAAAACCAAAACAATAAAACTCTTCCTTGCATTTTGTGTAATTTATCACTGATTTTGAACTTCATTTGTAGGGTAGACTCAGGATTTTCATCAAGTAGGGGTCAAAAAAATATTGAATCGGGTTTAAACCACTACAGCAGAAAGTAGTTTCTTCGACCGGTTTTCCGGTCGCAGAAAGTTCCTTCTCCGGTCGCCGAATATAAAAACAGTCGCTGATATATGATTCCGGTCGCTGATAGCCCGGTCGCAGAAAGCACTGTCGCAGATGCTCTTTTGCAGACGTAAACGGTTGCTGAATGACGTCAGCCGGTCGGTGATACTTTTTTCTGCGACCAAATCTTTTTGGTCACTGTTTGTTTTTGCTGACGTCAGGAAGTAGCTTCAGCGATCAAAGGAACAGTCGCAGAAACTTAAAAACCGGTCGCTGAAAGTTTTCTGTCAGTTTTTCAGGATTTTGTAATTATTTAAATTTGCACCATTTAATAATTAATACGACACGTACCAACATATAACATAAACATCGATATATACAATACATAAATACAAAACATCGATACATACACATAATAGAAGACATCGATACATAAAAAATAGATATAAACATAAATATCAAAAAACTGATAATATATCGATCAAACAAAAACATCGAAATGTCAAGTAATATATAACATTAAATGTCGCATAACATAAACAGATAATCTAATCAAGTAACATAAACAGATAATCTAAATGTCAAGACAACATCTAAACAAGCTCTAAATAACTAAACTAAATAGTACCATCGTTGCCGTCATCCTCGTCATCCTGAGGAGCGGGAATCGAGGCCGACTGTGAGCCTGAACCTCCCGGTGAAGTTGTAAAGGGGTATTTTAGATAATTATGATTTAGGATTTACATTTCACAATTAAAACATACTTAAATATTGAATTTTGTACCGGAGCTCTGAACTAAGCCTCCAACCGAGCCTCCACCTGAGCCTCAATGCGAGCCTCCATCTTATCAAGTAGCCGGGAAGATATCCTCTCAATATCTTCTTCTGTGAGATGCGTCGATGGCGGCATAGAAGAATATGACTGTGACGAATGCGACTGGGCACTGCTAGACCCACCAGAGCAAAACATGTCTCTCGTCTTGCCTGAAACATTAAAAGTAAGACAATTAGTATTATCTGACAAAGCTAAAAATAAATTTCAAATTTCAAATAATGTTTATTTTACCTAGAGCACCGAGACCATAGTTATCGCTGTGGGCATTCTGATCATCAACGCTTGTAGTGAACCAGAGATCGCCATCGTATCTGGGCCATGTCTCTTTATCCTCTCCATACTTGTCCTTCATAGCTTTCTCATATTTTAGCTGCAAATTTTGTAAAATACGACAATAATGTTACGTACAACAGGAACTATGATATTTTATACAACGATTCGAAAGTACTATTACCTGTGCATTTTTAGCCTTAGTACTAACGTATTCCCCCGTCGTCTTGTTCGTATGGGTAGGCTGAAACAGCTCATCGCTCCATCTGGGTTCGCGCCCTTGTGTTTGCTCCTTTTAGGAATTTGAAAGACAATTTCATTTAAAAAAAAATTATCAAGATTAGTTCGATTATATTCAATAAGAATGAAAATATATTAATTTAATGAAAAACAACTTACGAAGCGCTGTTTGTGAACAAGCATGTTCACAGAGCCCGTCAAAGCCCCTGCACTTTCAACATTGGCCCTATTTTTTTGCATTCCGCTGGCTCCGACTAGCAAAAGCGTCGCTGCAACAATGATTGACGAGTCCGGGCCAGTACGCTGGCTGGATCCAAGCGTCATAGAGGCGAGGAGCAGCCCCACGCTCCTTCCACTCGAGCATTGACTCTCCATATGACTTTTTTGCTACCGCCTTTCATTTATTCAGCATATCCTGAAGTCGTACATCAGCTATCTTTCTAAATACACTCCATGCATCTGTCAAAGGTATATCCGGATGAAACTGGTAGTGCTTCTGCAATATATAGTTAAGAATTAATATCGTTTGTTAGCTTAAAAAAAGAAGAAGTAATTATTAGAGGTTTTGTTTCAGAAAGATTTACTTACTAAAAACTCTTCCTGGATAACATCCTTATTATCCTTGGGGAAATCTGTGTATCTGTAGTACGGGCCAGGATAATTCTGATGTACTGTCTGCGAAATAACTTTCGCGACTTGCTTCGTCTTCTCCGGATGCCCTGCATCAAAAGTCCTGCAAATAGGAATAATTATTACAACCACTACAATTAATGCATAATTACAAAATACACAAAAAATGAATATTACTTGTAACCCCCTATCTGAAGCACTGATCGCAAAGTCGGATCTACCTCCAGCACAATATAGGCATTTGGACTGCGACCATTTTTTCTGACTAGCCTCTCCTTCCTCTTCCACCGGTGCCTTTCCTTTCCCTTTTCGACTCGGTGCCATATCTAGAGTTGAGATGATAAAAATTATCAACTATAAAGTTGCAAAAAAAGATTCAAACTTTAGTGCGTTGTGAGAGGCACTGCTAGCTGCTAAAACTCAACAAATTTTATACACAACAATTTAAAAAAAAAAGGTGAGAATGAGGATGTTGAAGCAAAGGCCCTTTCATGCCCAAATATTGTCTAAATTCATGTCATCATTCATTCTATTTCTACAAATTTATATACTATATATGCCAATCATTTAATTTATTTATTAATGTCATAAAAAATGATGATTCACATCATAAACCATGACTGAATTATGACACATACTATACATAATTTTTATCTCTCTAATAAAATCAGAACCATTGACCCCATCAATTTCATTAAAATCAGAAACTATCCATCCCAAATAGTAAAAAGTATGTAGATAGATAGAACAATTCAGTAATTGATAGAGCAATTTACTAGTGTCATAACTGTTATGAGGTTGACAACTCTTTTTTTGAGGTTCAACTGTTATGAGGTCAACTTAATATGCCTTAATTGTTAAATATTTGAAACTTGGGGAAGCTATAATAACTCAAATTTCCAATAAAAATATTAATTAAAGTATAAAAAACATACAATTATTCAATTATGTGCAAATATGGAAAAAATATAGTTCCAGAGATCACATAACTACAACATAACAGGTGAGATATTATCAAGTGTGATGATTTATATATATATATTTTGGAAAGAAGCAGAAAATTCCACCGATTTTCATTATAATGAAAACCAAACAAAGCATACATTATCCAATGGTATCATTCTGGTACCAGTTACACAATCACTTAACAAACAAAACAGGTACTATCTCCCCCTGCCTTATCACCAAATAGGTACGGGACATGTCGTTCACGCAAAATATGAGACAGAACTGCACTAACCAGTGACAAAACATGTCATTTTACCCTCAAAATCAGAACCAACGACTTTCAATCAAATTCTCAAATTACGCTCAAAATCAGAGTAAAAGGAGCTACTATACCTTGCTACAGTAGGGGCGGCACAGGTGGAGGCGCAATCCTTCTTCTTCGCGCAAGCAGAGGCGAAGGCGACTGGCACCGGCGGAAGTGACTGGCACCCTAGTGGTTGCTCCTTTTTCACAGAGAGGAAGAGAAGGGGAATCAATGAAATGGGAGAGATGGGAGAGATGGATTGTGTCAGAGAGGAGGCTAGGGTTTAGGCTGGCGAGGGCGGGAGACAGAAGGCGTGGGTTGAGGCTGGCTAGGGTTCTTCGAATGTGTTCTGGCGCGCCTTATTTTTTTTTAACCAAAAAACTTCAGCGACCGGGGCGAGCGCCGGTCGCTAATCGGTCGCAGAAAGTCGCTGCAGATCTGGTCGCCGTTTTTTGGTTAATTTATTTTTTCTTTTTCGACAGAAAATTAGTTTCTGCAACCGGCGTCATCTCCGGTCTCTGATACCGGTCGCAGAAATTAGTTTCTGCTGTAGTGAACCCGTTAACTAATTACATAGTAAAAAATAATGCTTTAACTTATACTTACCAATGTCTAATTCTCTAATCTATAATTCTAATTACCAATCACAATCACAATTCAAAAAATTTATTTTAAATTTAATCATAAATTTAAAACAAATTACAAATCAAATATCCATAGAGAAAAAAAATAATTTCAGAGTGCAAAGTCTTTTGGGATGTCCCAATCACTAGCATCTCTGTTATGTTAGTGTCATATGTAAAAATCTTTGAACATCTTTCCCTCCAGAGTATAAACATAGTAATCAAAAGAACCTCCCTGAATTTTGTATCTCCTCTCTTACTAACTATCCATTTTGGACATTCTACCTCCTTTAAGATGTCCTTCCAATTCGTTGTTGCCAATCTCATTGCATTTGTGACAGCTTTCTTTTTTATGAAAAATAAGGATCTAGTCCTTATTTGTTTTATTGATCATGAAAGGTTTCAACATGAAACCATTTACAAGAACACAGTGTTATTCAACTTAGTTGAACATGAAAAAATATAAAAAAACACACAAAAAAAGGAAAACCGAAATTGACAAAAATCAGGGTCTAAAATGTAAAAATTATAAAGGTCTTCTTGTCAGAGAATAGAAAATCACAACTTGAATTTCTGCCACCAATTTTTATATTTGTGACAGCTTCATATCACTAGTGGAAAATCAGGAATCAGGATCGGTTATATACGCATATTGGTATCGGAATACAACCGATCATGATTAAGACGATACTAATACTACAATAATCTGGATCGGTTAAACAACCGAACCTAAGAGTTTGAATTAGGATTGGTTGTTTTAAATAGCCAATCCTAATAATACTAATTAGGATCAGTTCTTTGAAACAACCGATCCTAATTCGAGTTTCCGCTGAAAAAAAAGAATTAGGATCGGTTGTTTTAAAAACCGATCCTAATGTTTTTTTTTTGCAGAACCAACATTAAAAAAAGAAAGAATTAGAATCGTTTGTTTGAAATAACTGATTCTAATAGTACTATTAGGATTGGTTTTTTGAAACAACGAATCCTTATATATATATATATATTTTGCAAAACCAACATTAAAAAAAAGGAATTCGGATCGGTTGTTTCAAAAAACCGATCCTAATTCTTGTTTTTTCTTTTTTTTGTAAAACCAACATTTTGTGAATCCAGATTATAATGCATTACATATTATAACAAGAAATTTAAATTCAAAAACTTTTATTAACAAACATACAAGTGACTTGACATTATAAAAGACCAACAACAATACACATTTATGCAATTAATGTATAAGTACAACAATAAAAAAACACAATAATTACCTCTTTTGCTATCACATCACTTGAGATTAGAAAATGCCCGAATAAGAAAAACAAAGGGAACAATTAGATGGAAAAATATTTTCCAATGAAAAAAAAAAAGTGTTTTAAAAGTATAATAACGAGAAAATAAGATAAAGCTAATACCGTGATAGTTGATCGGCCGGATGATTAAGTAACTTAAGCGAGATGTCCTCAAGACTGTAAAACAATATACAAACTTGAGCCGAGATATTCTTGGCTTTGAGAGGGAGAGACGGAGACAGAGAGAGAGAGGGACGGAAGTCTGAGGATTTAAGAGGGAGAGATAGAGACAGAGACACTAAATTGAAAATAAACGACGTGAAATGAAAAGAAGAACCCTAAGCAAGTTATAAACACAAGAACAGTTCGAATAAAAAATAAAAAAAGGTCGCAACACATACGTCTTTGGTGATTTAATGGGTCTCTGTGAAGCTGGGGTATATAGCTCTCGCTGTCCAAGTGTGAGCCACGCCACAGCGCGCAGGAAGAATTTAATTTAAATACCATATCTAATAATCCAACGGTCGCAAATTCATCCGGTCCCTTTTAGATGTGCATAAATACGTACCCGATTGTGTAACATGTACGTAACTATTGATTGATAACATGCGAAACTTATGATCAGTACGTATGATTTGACAATTAATTATTTGTCATCCTTTAAATGAAATTTTCAACAGCTTGAAAGCTAGGAATCTAAAAATTGCTTACCTGTAATCAGGGGTGGATCCATAAAGGCTCAGGAGTACACTAGTGGAGAACTTGGAATTAGTATTGGCTGTTTATGGGTATTAGTGTCGGACATTAGGCAACACTAATCGAGCTGATACTAATACTTTGTAAATAGCCGACACTAAAAGTAAGACATTAGTGTCGGCTATTTATTAAATGGCTGACACTAATAAGTATTAGTGTCGGCCATTTAATAAATAGCCGACACTAATACTTATTAGTGTCGGCTTTTTAATAAATAGTTGACACTAATGTTTTTTTTTTTTTTTTAAATAAATTTTAAAAATTTACTATAAATCATAGAAAATTCTAAAAATGAATTTTTTTGTTATGGAATGCTCATATATTTTTGCTGAACTATATATAAAACAAAGATATCAAATAATTCATCATAATTTACAAATAACACTCACTAAATAAAATATCATCCAAATTGCTCATTTATTGTTATCATACAAACTCTAAAACAGAAAATACATAAAAGATACATAAAAGACCCTAAATAAAATATCATACAAACCCTAAAATAAAAAATACATAAAAGATACATAAAAGACTCTAAAAACTCTAAAATTATAAAGACTATACCAAAAGTCCATGAAGGAAGACTCGGATCGCGAATCTGAGCCCGCGAATGGGCGAAACCAATCATGGATTGGTTTCGGATCCGGTTTTGGGCTGTGGAGTTCCTGTCAAAATTTCAGTCCGATCCGACGGACGGATCAAAAGTTACGCCCCTTTTCGTGAAGCATGTGCAGGACCATATCGGAGAGAAGCGTGCGTTTTTAAACCCTAAGCGTGCGTTTGAAAGAGGTGCGCTAGATTTAAAATGAAATTTTTTTAGCTTTAGTGTCGGCTGTTTATAAATAGCCGACACTAATTGTTAAGTATTAGTGTCGGTTGTTTATAAATAGCCGATACTAATACATTAGTGTCGGCTGTTTATAAACAGTCGACACTAATTCTCAGTTATTAGTGTCGCCTACATATAAATAGCCGACACTAATATTATTAGTGTCGGTTTTTTGTAAACGACCAATACTACAGTATTAGTGTCGGTTTTTTAAGGCGACACTAATTGTATGTTCTCTACTAGTGGTAGGCACTTATCTACCTCTGAATTTGAATTTTTTTTTTGATCCAGTATAAATTACCCTAAGTGCCTACCCCTGAATTATTACTATGTCTACCCCTGGGCCCAAAAATATTTACAAAGCAAGGCCCATGCTCCGCTGTTTTGTTCGCTAGAGAAATGAAACGGTCATAAAAAAAATATTAAATGTAGCGATACAATCAGACAAGTAAAATAAGACTTTGGCATCCGTTGTTTTGTACAAAACAGAGAAATAAAATAAGACTTTTCTGAGTCAGAGAGCAAAAAAACAAAGACCGTCTCTTCTATTCTTATTTGCTTCGATTCCTATTTGCTTCTGTCGTCGCTGTCAGAGAGAAATGCACCAGCACGCACGCACCTCCGCCTTCTTCACGCTTAACAGAGCAAAATAAAAAAAATCGACTTCATTTGCTACTTTTCGCTGCTGGGAGCAGCGAGTAAAACCAAAAAAATTGACTTCATTTGTAAGATCCCAATTTATAGTTTTAATTAATCAATTGAATTAATATTGCATAATTCATGTAGAATTGAAATGGTTTGGTGAATTATTGCTTGAATCCTTGAATTTCACACTTTAGTTCTATATCAAATGAATTTACTCGGTTTTAGTGCTTTATCAGGAATTCGAATAATTAATAAACTTCTTGATTCGCACTTGGATAAATGTTGATTATTTAGAACTGGTACAGAGGTTTCTGTTTTTTTGCAATACAATGGTTCCAGGCTTTCAGTATAGGCAATTATACTGGTACTGATATTTTCATTTTTCTTTAGTTCCCTAATTATGTCTTGAGATCTAGGGGTTTAGAGTTTCATTCAGGCTCTATTGAGATTTTTTCACCTCAAAATTCAATGCAATAAACTTATACTGGTAAACATAAAATAACACCAATTTACCTTGTTATTTTGCCTTTTATCATGGTGATTGCTTTTTATTTAGTACCCGCTTAGTTAATCAATTTGAATCTGATTAACTATTTGAACCCGTTTAGTGCCCTACCCTGGCAGAATTTCTGAATCCACCCCTGCGTGTAATATATCAAGATTGATCGATCTCCATTGAATCGATCAGCAAATTAATTAAATTGCACACTATTAATTAATACATTAGTATTTTCTTCTTTGACTAGTCGATTTCTCAAAATCTTATTCTCAGACTCGCAGTTATATATATATATATATATATATATATATATATAGAGGTAGGCTAATATACAATTGATTGTTCCTGAGGTCCTGTGCAACCAAGTCATTTTTCAATTTTTAAAGTTCAAATGATCGATCCAAACCGTTCATCTTGTTCTCTACATTAATATGTGCTTGGAGACCAAATTTTACATTTTTCTGAATTTTTTTACTATTTATTAAGTCATGCACTTTGAAAATTGCTAATCCAACGGTGGCTTCTGATTTTACTGTTTTGTTAAGCCACCGTTGGATCAGCGGTTTTCAAAGTGACTTAATAAATAGTAAAAAAATTCAGAAAAATGTAAAATTTGGTCTCCAAGCACATATTAATGTAGAAAACAAGATGAACGGTTTGGATCGATCATTTGGACTTTAAAATTGAAAAATGACTTGATTGCACAAGACCTCAGGAACAATCGATTGTATATTAGCCTATCTCTCTATATATATGACCTGTACAGTGAAATTAAAGTTTGTTTTGTGTTCCTTAATTTGCACACAAGTAAAAATAAAAAAAAAATTAATGAAAATAAAATAAAATTAGACCGGCTAGCTAGATTAAAGCTTAAAGCACAAAGTAAACTAAAAGAGCACTAAGGATCGATGTACTTCGTAGGTACGTACTCTAACATAATTAATGTATTATGTTATTTTTCATTATTTGTAATTTATCATTTTAAAAAAGAAACTTTTTTTTTTCAAAATTTCTTAGTTGTAAATTATTTTTATACAAGTTATTTTATTTATAAATTTTAACTTTTCTTCAAATATGTATATACATATTTTTTTTTTCATAGGAAGTTGGAGAAATAATCCTAGTTTTAGTTATAATTCCAAAAAAATAATCAAAACTGTCAAAATAATAAGTTGTTTTCAGAAAATGACATTTCCTGTACCGAAACAACAGTCTCATGGCTCATGCATGCATCCAAAACACCAAACAAACATTAATGATATTCTAATAACCACCAATACCTAACTCATAAAATTAAGAAAAAAGATTGATCTACTGCCAAAGTCGACGCGCTACAAGCAATGAAGCAATCAATTATTATTATATATACGATGAAAGAAGCTGACTTGGCATGGAATTAATTAATTCTGGATCAGTACTGATGGCTTTATCCATGTCAGCAGTGCCTACATGATCTCTCCTTAATTTTATGTGGCGCTTCTCAATTCCAAAGGCTAATTGGCCTTATATATCAATCCTTTTTTTTAATTGACCTGACCTCTCTCCAATTCACGACCTGTTTTATTCAACAAACTTAAAACTATTTTTTTTTTTGTTTTGTGTCGCCGTGTCGGACATTAATTAATTAACAGGGACCGTTGCCCCTTATATATGACAGGAAAATGAGTCGTACGTGTCTCCTATGGATACTTTGGTTTTGCTTCGCTTTTAAACCAGTATTGTGCTGATCGAGGACAATGATAATTAATTGATAACTCACTAATTCTCTAAGCACCAAGAACTGATGGCTCAATACTAGCATATATCTGTTCTTTATTTATGTTTTACTTTACTTATGTCATAAAGTATCTAGTTGTACCATATATGCCGAAATTTTTTTATATTCCATAATAAAAAAAAATAAACCAAAACACTCCCGTTTGATCAGAATTCTATCTTTACTCAGGTCGCAGAGCCAATCTGCGGCTCCATTTTGGCGGGACTACACAATCAATTTCTGGTCCCACTTTTTTTTTTTTTAAAGAAGCATTTATTAACTAGATGACAACAAAAAAATACAGACCATGCTGCAAGATCCAAAACTTCAATACATAATTCTTGATATATCTCTTTGAATTTTGAAAAAAATTTATTATTGTGTAAAGGTCGACATATATACTGAACAATTATAGATAATTTCAATGATGTTTGAATAATAAATGAAACTGTAATCCATTAAAAAAAATAAGCAAACACACACAATAAATAGTAAATATATTTTAAACTGAATTTTTGAAAAACTAAACGACGTTAATTTTGCAATTCTGATTCCGTCGGGTGCCCGGTGATGATCCCCTGGGCAGGGTCCCAACCGTCTCGTCCCTCTTTTCGAATTGGGGTCATACATGCAAATCCGACTTTTCTAGCCAAAATTATGATTGTTTAAAGTCAACATATCAATTTTCTTATAATATAAAGTTTAAGTTTAATAATATTGTCTACGGACATTTTCATAAAAAAAAAAAAATCTGAATATAACGTTTATTAATTACATCTAACAACAAAAACGAAGAATTAAATGAAATAATAACGATAGGTGCAACATTTAAATAATATGCAACATACAAAAATCCATATAAATTGTTAGCAATGATTACATGCAATAATATATTTTATTTCATGCATTAAATGAGATTTATATCATACAATGACAAAGCAACGCCCCATGAAAAATGGAATGTATTATTTTTAATAACGCAACAAACAAACTGATAGATAGTACAAACCAGAAGAAAAATAATCAAATAGATAAAAGCACTTGTAATATGACAAACCTAATCTGTTCTATAAATTTACAATTCCTTTCCTAAATGTTATGTACTATTTTATATAGTTATATTCAATGTTTTAAATAGCGCGCTATAGCGCTGCTATAGCGTTTTTTCTTATAAAAGCTATGACACTATGTCCAAATAGCGTCGCTATAATGCGCTATTTCGTGCTATAGCGCTGCTATTTGGATATAGTGCAAATTTTTTAACTTGGCCGCTATGACGTGTAAATGCTATTTAAATTATTGATTATATTACATTTGAGTAAATAAAAGAAAGTTTGAATAAAGCAGATATTTTACCTATATACTTTACACTAAACTTCTATATTTTGTAGGAGAGTTATTGATTTATTGATTAAAAGTTATTCTGATATGATTTTAAAAAATATTATAGAAATTATTGATTATGTATTCTGTTTTTTTTTTCTTTTAATTTAATTAATCTGGTATGACAAGGGTTTATTTTGGTTCGGACAAGTACAAGGGTGTATTTTTATTGTTTTTGGATAATGACTCATGAGTTTCGAATTTTAAGATAGTTATTGACAAACATCATATCATATTTTGGTCAATTAAAATTTCTTTCGACAGTTGTAAAATTATTTTATATTTAAAGCGGACAAATATATATTTATTTCATTTCATACAAATCTATCTTCAGAATCGAGTATATATTTTCTAAAATGCTTTAAAGATCACGAGAAATATTAAAAACTTATCTTTAAAAATAATTATCAGACCTAAGAATTTAAGGCCTTTTTGGGCTGCCAGGTGGAAATGAGAATGAAAACGGAAATGGGTCTAATTTGAATGGCCAAAACAGGACCTAAGATAGATAAAAAATGACAAAATTTCACGTATACACCTTAGAAATATTAAAATTACATATTTTCTCTCTCAAATTCATAATATCATATTACCCTTCTAAATTTCAAAAGCTTACAAATTTATTCAATTTATTAACTTTTCTATTAAAATTTATTTTAAATTTATAAAGTATCCATTTTTTTTTTGAAAAATATTAGAATATGTAATATGTGTACGAAATACATCTTCAGTTTCTAGAGACAAATGATTCATTCTCTTTATATGGCCTTTCTAATTGTTTTTCACTCTTCACACCATGCTAGAGGTATTACTTTTATCCGATTACTCGGATCCGATTCGGAACCAAATCGGATCTGACCCAGAACCGACCCAGATCCGACCCAGATCCGATTAATTTGGATAGGGTATGGTTTAAAAAATATAACCAATTAAATTATGGGTAAGGTCACAAAATTAATAATTTAATATCCAACCCGAATTCGAACCGGAACCGATACTGTAATGGGTAGGATATGGGTTTCATTTAATTATCCAACCCATAATCGAACTCGACCCGATACCCGTATAAATACTCGATAAAACATATATTAATAACTATTAATATATAAAAATACAACTTTGCATATTAATTTTTGCTTAAGTAGTGGTGAGTCTAGTACTTTTTTGAATGTGAGAAAATAGAATGCAATCACATATTTGCTATGTTTATACACACAGATGGATGCCAAATTTATTCCTTTCATAATAGCTGCATCAGTTTTTTAAATAAAATTTATTACTATTAATACATTCTTCAATATTGCTTTGATACCCTCTACATAATAATGGAAATTTATTGCTCTCATTAATATGTCATTTCTATAAATTATTAGTATTTCATTAATAGATTTTTTAAATCATAGAAAAGAAAATCGTCATCTCCAATATTTTACACTCTAAAAATTATATCCCTTCTTTAATATTTTTATTTTCATAAGTTATTTTCTCTCCATTCTCTTGATTTTTTTGTGACATAAACCTGCTCCGGATCCGGAACCGCTCCGTATCTGAATCGGACCCGATAATCTACAAATAAGTTATGAATATCTATTTATCTGGAACCGAAAGACTGGATCCGAAATATCTATAAATAGATAAGTATCCGGATATAGATCCGACTCAATTTGAAACAAATAAATATATGAACAGAAATTCAAATCTGAACACTTCTAGGATATGGATCTAAATAAAATAGTATCTAGACTCGACCCGACCTGATAGTACCTCTACCCCATGCTAACTAAACCCAATAATGGATACTTTACTGTGCATTGGCAAATTGATAATTTGATATATCGACTCAGCGTACAGTTGGAGATGATCCGAGCAGATCACGGTCTGATCTAATTATATGGCCTCTCGCTTCGCCTAGACATAAAGACATCTCTCTGCGTCACTAATTACATAATCAATATCCTAATAAGTATCACTAGGACTAATTAATCTTTGTTAAATAGCGCTTTATCAAAAAGCGGGTCCCACGATCCAACTTGGTTACTTACTTGGTGCGCTTTTCACCAATTGCCGCCGTTCTTTAAATTCCACAAAATCAGAAGCATGATTGACAACTCCAACTTTGCACCTCGTTTTGGCAGGTTTATGTACCAAACTTTAGTTTGGCTTCCTGTGTACTAAAAGTGTCCAATTAATTGAATTGATCTACATTTTATTTATTTATTTTAAATACAAGTTAATATATAGATATTGACTTGACTATATCATTTAATTCCAAAATTACAATGTTTAGTCCAGTGTCAGCTAATAAAAATTGTGTAGTAACTTATTAAAATATTATTTATATTAATCTTATATTATTCCTGATATCTACATGCATTTACCTTTAAGTTTGGGTTTTTCATCGGAATAAATGAAAACTTAATCCATCACGTAATATATATATATATGAGGAGGGTTCAAATGCATTCAAATTTTTGTGCACCCAAATGCAACTCTATCCTTTTTCTCCCTTTTCAAAGTCCGAATAGTCAATCCGAACCGTTAGATGCGATTTATATATTAAGATGTGCTTGGAGACCAAATTTTATATTTTTTAGAATTTTTTTACTATTTATTAAGCCACTTTGAAAATCGCTGATTTTATATTTTCTGGACCATTGGATCAGCGATTTTCAAAGTGGCTTAATAAATAGTAAAAAAATTCCAAAAAATATAAAATTTGGTCTCCAAGCAGATCTTAATATATAGATCACATCTAACGGTTTGGATTGACTATTCGGAATTTAAAAATGGAGAAAAAGGATTTAAAATATAGGGTGCATTTTAGTGCACAAAAATTTGGGTGTATTTGAACCCTCCTCTATATATATATATAATTTATTATCTGGAGCTAACATCTATTATTCAAAACTATATTCACCAATATAAAATGTCACTGGTGACGTATTATGTGAGACAAATGTTGGAACAAGATAACATGTCATTTGAATTTTGCATTTTAACAATTAATTAGGAGTACTAATAATCGTTAATGTTTTTCCAACATTCCAGAGGTCATTCTTTGAAAATATATAACATAATTATATACCTTTTTGGACAATATGAAAGGCAAGGATGAATTATATATATATTAAATAAAATCTGAGTGAATTTGTCTAACGCGTAATTACCCATTTTAAATTATTAAGGAGTACCAATAGTCGTTCATTAATTTTATTCCCAACTTTACAGATGTCATTCTTTAAAGAGTGAGTCTATGGTACTATGCATATCACGGGTTGTTACCATGCTATGACTTTATATTCTAGTTTTCAAATCCTAACAGTCGATCCGAACCGTTCATCTTGTTCTCCATATTAATATGTGTTTGGAGACCAAATTTTATATTTTTTGAAATTTTTTTACTATTTTTTTTAGATATTTAAAAAATCACTTGATCTGAAAATTCTGGACCATCCAAAAACAGTGATTTTCAATAAATCTAAAAAATAGTAAAAAATTTTCAAAAAATATAAAATTTAGTCTCCAAACACATATTAATATGGAGAACAAGATGAACGGTTCGGATCGACTGTTAGGATTTGAAAAATCGAATATAGAGCCGTAGCACGGTACGAAATCGTAATATGCATAGTACCATAGACTCACTCTTCTTGAGTGAGTCTATGGTACTATGCATATCACGGGTTGTTACCGTGCTACGGCTCTATATTCGAGTTTTCAAATCCTAACAGTTGATCCGAACCGTTCATCTTGTTCTCCATATTAATATGTGTTTGGAGACCAAATTTACCTTCTGTTCAAATGAAAATTTAGATTATTTAATGGACTGAGTACTGTATGAAGGGCAAGGGCAAGGATGAATCATATATATTAAATAAAACATGGGTGTTTATGTCAACGCGAATTACCTTTAATAATTAATTAATTTGAGACCGGGCCTCTCTTGCTCCCCTCTCCCTCTCCCTCTCCCTCTCCCTCTCTCTATATATAAATATAAAGCTGGACAACAAAACAGAGCATCGCACTACCTCACCTCGCATTAGGCGCTTACTATTGCTCTCCACCAAAAAGAGAGAGAGACAAGAAAAGAGAGATAGAATTAATGGTAACTCTCTGCCAAGGTTTCAAAACAAAAAGAGAAAGAATGGCGATTGACAACAACACCACCAGCTATGAAGATGTACAAATAGTAACATCAAGCGGACGGAGGATAACTGCTAATTCAACTCTCCTGGTAGATTTTCAAACTCTTTTTTTTTTCTTTTTTTTTTGCGATATAATTAGTTCGAGCAATTTGGGAACATTATTTTCGAATTTGAGAGATTAATTTGGACTTGAAATTTGTTACAGGCATCAGGGTCTCTTGTATTGGAGCGCCTGCTGCAATTGCAAAAGGAAAAGCAGAGAAAAAATGAGGAATCAAAGAAAGTAACTGGAAATAAAATTAGAATCTTGGGCGTGCCGCATGAGGCTGTCGTGGCTTTCGTTCGATCTCTCCAATCCAGGTTAATTTAATTTAATTTTTTATCTATTTGATTTAATTACGACGGACATTGTTATCAAAGAAATTGAAGAGAAATAGATTAGGACTGCAATTCCTTACCAAATATCTCTAGTCTAATCAGGTGGTCTATTCAAAAGAACCGAACCTAGGAAAATCTTCTTAATTATTCTTTTGGTTTACTTTCACCTTGAAAACCAACATTAATAAATTTTATATGATTTATGGTTTTGATTAAATATATAGGTGTATGATAGAAGAAGAAGAAGAAGTGGAAAAATACGGGATGCATTTACTGGTTCTGTCACATGTGTATCAAGCGAGTTGGTTAAAAAGGAGATGTGAAATGATGCTAGCAAATCTCCTAACAACCGAAACAATTTTAGATGTACTACAAGTGTCACGCTTATGTGATGCACCAAGATTGCATCTCCGCTGTTTGAAATTTATCATCAAGGATTTTGCTGCGGTGCAAGATACAGATGCGTGGCGATTTTTGCAAGAGAATGATCCCTGGCTGGAACTTGACATTCTTCAATTTATGGATGAAACTGATTTGGTAAGTTAATTAATTTCTGTTTCATATTTATTTAATGATTGATTAATTGCATTTTCAAATTAAAATACAAATTACTGGGATCCAAATTGTATTACCATACATATATGTCAGCAAGTTACCACAGGGAATGAATTTACATACCCAACCCGCCTAATAGAGACGTTATGGCTGATGCATTCGTTCATTCGTAGTTTCGTACATCCCTCCCTTGCTAAAGGCCAAAATATTGGCTGTGTGCGTTACACTATTACACGTGGCTCCCCTGTTTTGCGCTGTGTTGCGTTACAATATTACACGTGTCCCCTCCAGTTTCCATCCGATCCGATCGATTTAATCTCATTAGCTGGATGCCTGGATCTCATCTCACCTACAGACCCACTCGCCTCTTTTGTCTCCACGCAAAATTCCGAACCCACTAGTCTTGGGCCCCCAATTTAGTTATAAGTTGGGCTAGCTAATAGTAGAGTAATTAATTAAGCTCTGGGCCGGTTAAGAATTAATTGGGCTTAATTAGTACGTTCTTTTAAATTGAACATAAAATAAATCTTGCTTTAACAGTAGACATTGTTGTGATTCTTTAGTTTTTTGTGATACACAGAAACACAAGCGACAGAGGAGGAGGAGGGCAACGCAACAGGTTTACTTGGAGCTGAATGAGGTCATGGATTGCCTTGGCCACATCTGCGAGGAAGGTTGCACTGAGGTGGGTCCCATGGACAGGGCACCACCACATAGTCCGTGTGATAAATTTGAGACATGCAGAGGCATCCAACTGCTGATCCGCCATTTTGCATCCTGCCACAAAAACAGCTGCATGCGCTGCCGTCGCATGTGGCAACTCCTGCGCCTCCATTCTGCCTTGTGTGACCGCACTGCCTCATGCAAGGTGCCTCTTTGCATGTATGTGTTCTCAAATTAAACTCTTTATCCCAATTTACACTATATTATATAAAAGCACACATCCATCTCCTTCTCATTGAGTTTCATAACTGCATGTTATTGCTAATTTCAGGCAATTTAAGATCAAGGCAGAGCAAATGCAAGAAAAATCGGAAGCCGGCAAATGGGACCTTCTTGTGAGAAAAATGAAGGTCGTTAAAGTAATGTCATTGTTAGTTAAGAAGATGGAGGAGAGAACTCCATGAGTCTTAAACTATATATAACAGACTCCATAAAATTTTGAAGCCTTCTGATCATAAAAGCAAATACGCAGGTGTTGGAGAGGCATGGCAGCAGCATATATAATTAGAGGAGTTTCCATGAAATTATATATGTATGTAAGATACTCTGTATGATGGGCAAGGTGTTATAGTTTCACTACCATGTGTACAGTTGTAATTTTGTAGATCGGTTGGTCAGTGTAATATATTTGTTTTTCCAGATAAAAGAATGAGTTTAAGTTTTTTTTTTTTTTTTTTTAAATATTCCAAGAAATCTCTCGGTCAAATTTTGAACATGTGGCCTCGTGGTTTTTTTTGTGAGTGGATCTATTTGGTTGTATGAACTAAAGGTCATTATTTAGAAATTTTTCCCACATCCGTAAAATCGTTTCAGTTACATAAATAACTTTTATCCTATTTCACACTGCTTCACTATTACCTCCCTTCTATAAAATGGAAAACAATAATGCAGAAATCATGATATGATATCACAATTTGATGGCTGCGAGACCTTTTTTCGAATTAATTTTGTGAGTTTGAATTCGGGTTTATACTCGAATCGATTTGATTTTATCTATCAGAAGTTTTTTTTTTGTTGAAAATATGATTGTTATAAATATAATATATATATTTTAATCCAACTACTTTGTTGACAGAAGTCTTGAAAAAAGGAATCGTCTCATGTCCAGAACAGAAAAAAAAAATTCCAATACAGAGTACTATTCTGTAAATATTTACGTTCATCGAATTTTTCTGTCCTTAGAAAATCCTTCTAAATATTCAATTACGTACGGCTGGAAATATTTTAAGCAGCGTGGAAAATATTAAGCCCTCCAAAAAAATAAAATAAAAGAAGACCAGGAACTGAATCTTTTGTCCACCTGTGGCCACAAATGTTTGTGTTAAATTAATAAAATAATTAAAATAAAATATATATAGTACCCGTATCGTATCCAACATATTTAAAAATTAGCGTATCACCGTATCCGTATTGTATCCGATACGATACCCATACCTGTGTCCATGCAACATAGGTGAGGAGTCCTTTAACATTTCTATGATAACATAATTCAGGTAATAAGCTGGATATGAAATTGACATAGTCACATTGCATTTTTTTTTTTTTTTTGTAAAAATTATCATATTTTTATTCTATGAATGCTTCTGTATTCTTGTCAAGCTATAGTTTGATTAATTATGCAATTTTGACATTTCCATGAGTACATGTACAGAGAAGGGAAAATATGAATAAATTTACCTAAATATACAAATTATTTTCCATAACATGATTTGATTTGATTAAATTACAAATTTATCATTTCTTTCTTTTATGTATGAGGACTTTGTTTATGTTTTTATTTTATTCTGCTATCCTATGTTATTATTGTTCACATCTGTTGTGAAGTGAAAAATTTTAATCGATTTTTTAATTCTGAAAGGGAAGGTCTAGAGACAAAAGACATAATCAATTCATTAAATAAAAATATTTATTAACAAAAAGTTGTGATTTAAAATTGAGGAAATTAACACCGTTAAAACTTATTAATTAGATGAAAGTTGAATGTCATATGCTAATTAGAAATTAACTAAATTCTTTTTTTTTTTAGGGTAGAAATTAACTAAATTCAATGATGGACATAATTCTCTCCTCTGTGGCGTTCCTTAAGAATTTATGGACGCTTGGATTATATAGCATTTGATAAATTATATAGGTGCTAATAGGGGTGAGTAAATCGCTCATGACTCGTGAGCCGCTCATAAGTCGCTTATTAAAAGCTCATCTAAACTTGCTCATTTATCCGCTCATTTAAATTCGCTCATTAACAATTCGTTCATTTAAACGGTGCTATAATTTCATTTCTTTTTTAATTTTTTTTTCTTTTGCTTTCTTGTGGTATCGAATCATTTCCGGATTATATCTCAATTATAAATTTTTTATCTTGCTGAATCAAATTTGAATAATTCATTTGTCACTATACTAGTTACTTCAATTTCTTGAGCCGCTTCAAAATTTTGTGCAGGTGACATACACAAAAAAATTCATGCTCTCTTACTCGCGCAACTTTCCCTGTGTGGAACCACAGATGGCCTTTGCTTAATTTCTTCGCTTTGGGAGCGCATGGAGTATTGAAATCCAGTCTGGTACCTGATTTGGTAGAATGAGATTTGGACTGTTTATTTTAATCTGGCACGGCTCTTGAGGAATCCATGCAAGGCAGGCCCGATCGCTAGATTCAAATTTCCTTGGGTAACACGCGCGGTACCTGAGGGATCGTCAAAACTAAAGCAAGGATTTCAAGGGTAATTTCGTTAACTAACCAAGACCACTTTAAAATTTCATAAACAGATATATGTAAAAAAAAAAATTCATATTTTTTTTTCAAATATCCTTCAAGATGCTACTACTCCCATCGGTTGATTAACACAGGAGATAGCATTAAACCCTAAACGACGTCAAATATCAAACACCATATGTAGGATCACTATTGGTTCATTACCAAAGTAGATCCGATGGTGTTTCAACATTAAATGACTTTATTTAAGGATCAAAAAACTATTACTCTCATCGGTCCCTCAACCGATGGCATTGGAGCTGAACACCATTAGTTTCAACCGATGGCGGGCAGGAAGTGATCCTCTTATCATGGGTTGTTTTTGGCCCGGCTCGGATCAAATTGACTCGGTTAGAGGAATGATGTTCTATTTCAAGTTCGAGCTGAGTTTGGATTCAACTCAAATTGAGCTCAGCTCAACTCATTCAACAGCCTATCTCAAGGCCCATGAGCCGGCCCGACTCATTTAGCAGGCCCAATTAGTTGATATAGGAAAAAAAAAATGTACTAAAAGAAGTCAGGAAACAAATAATACAAAACCTGCATTTGCAAGTCAAAAATAATTTATAATTTTGATTTCTGGCATGTAGATATACCATTCAATAGATAAATTACAAGTCTAAATTCGGAAGTTTAATGATTATTCCATAAATAAACCAAAGGTATTTGTTGCATTATCCGTTAAAGACGTTCCCTAGAGAGAGAATTAGGAATCTAGCCTATTCTAATTTATCACTGAGCTTTGATCCATCATACTTTGTTGGTTTGCTATAATTATTTCTCAAAGCCAACATTCAATTTATAGAAGCCCTTATTTAAAATTTCTATTTAGATGTTCTGCGCATAAGTTGAGTTCATTTTGAAGCAGTTTTTAGACATTGGTTATTTTAGGCATAGTTATTTTAGGAATAGTTGGTATAGTACAGCTTAGTTCTTTTTTAGAATGTTCTATAATGAGTATTTTCTTTTTGGAAACTTGTAGTATTTATTTATGGAATCGCATTGTCTTTTTTTGGAAATATTACACTTATATATTGAGCTTACCCCCATTGGTTCTACAAGAGAGAAGAATCATGAATATCTTCAAGAAGAAAGTGTCTGCGAAAGAAGTTCTCACGACGAGCAGAAGAGAGATGAGCGTTGCCACAACAAATGTTGAGAGAGCAATTGCATCACTACAGTTGGAGGAGAAGAAACTTCTGTCTGAGATAAAAAAGGCTGCAAAACCCGGCAATGAGGCAGCTACTCGTATATTAGCACGCCAACTAGTACGGCTTAGACAACAAATTACAAATTTGCAAGGAACTCGTGCACAGATCAGAGGTGTTGCTGTCCATACAAAGGCTATGTATGCTACAACTTCAATTTCAACTGGTATGAAAGGTGCCAAAAAAGCCATGGCTGCCATATACAAACTAATGGAGCCTGCCAAGCAATTCAAGATCATGAAGGTGTTTTGGAAGCAGTCAACGCAGCTTGAAACGACGATTGAGATGATAGCAGAAACGATTGACGATACTCTCGACAAAGATAATATGGAGGAAGAAACTGAGTTGAAGGTACTGGATGAGATTGGGGTGGATGTTGCTTCGCAGTTATCCTCAGCTCCTAAGGGCCATATAGCTGCAACTTTCACTCAAAAAAAAAACATATAGCTGCAACTAACAAGAAGGCAAAAATGGTCGCTGGTCCTAGTCTGTGCAATGTTGCTCCTCTATTGACAATGGGCCCTGAGTCCTCTTCAGACATGGACGACTTGAAGAAAAACCTGGTATCTTTGCGTCGGATCTGCTATAAATAAACATTTAAACATATATCTGTACAGAGGCAGAGGTCGTTTTTTGTATGCTATCGTAGCTGTCATGTATGCTCCCGACTAGATCAAATTAAATCCGTCTCAATTGTGTTTTCTAGATAGTTTGGGAAACATAAAACAAAATGTTAAAATCAATTCAAAATTATTTTTAGATCATCTCCTGATTTAGAAGCAGTTTTTAGATGTATGATAAATGGATTAGTTATTTTTCTGAAAAAAATAAATAAAATGGATTAGTTATTTTTGGCATTTGTTTTTTTTTAGCGTAGTTATTTTAGGAATAGTTGGCATAGTGGTTAGTAACTTTTCAGGGTGTTCTCTAGTGGGCTCTTATTATACGAAAGTTGTAATGTTTTATATACAATAGAACTATTGAATAAGAGAAAAGAAAATAAAGTTTAGTATCTATGGAGATATTTTTCTTCTCTCTTTTTTTCCTGTTGCATACTGGCACAAGGCAGTGATTGTGATATTAAATGGGAAGTGCTATTTTAAGGACTTTGTTTGAATATTTGTTTTAAAATATTCAAGGCACAATTCAACTTTGTTACCCTTACCTTTGCCCCTAATTAATGCTTACCTAATTTTTTTTTTGTTCTTAAATTAATTGTTTCCATAGATAACTATTTAATAATAGAATACCTGCCAGCGGTTTAGCCCTTTTTTTATGGAAATAAGTTTGTACGGTTCTTTTTATCAAATTTAGTTTTATATGACGTGTTAACTATAATCTGTCATGAAAACTAATATAATAGTATCAAATAATTTAAGAACCTTCATAACAATCAAATCATTATGCAATTGAGTAGTATAAAATATTTTGAAAAGTATATCTATTTAATATTAAGGAAAATATCAGGCATTTGTAAAATTAGAAAACTAAATTTGTAAATGTATTTTTCATTTCTTAAATATCACATGTATCATGTTATAACCAATTTCAATGATGTTTACCACTCAATCTAACCATTTTAAATTTTTAATAGTGTAATTTAACGACTTTGTGATAAACTAATTGAAATTGATTCAAATATCAAACTGATTTAAAATTTAAAATTTAAACATTTTAATTTATTTTTTTTCAAAATATCAAATGAATGTACACCAAAATTACACCAATATATTAGACAAATCAATTTTGTTGTACCATAACAATTTGGTTGCTATGGAGGATCATGATTAGTTGATAATGGTATACTAATATTATCTTCGCAAAAAGAAGAATGAAATTTTAGAAGACAAAAAGTACTACTTTCAATACCAATAATTTATATTGATTAATTATGCCAAGTTGTGAACTGTTTTGATAAAGAAAAATGTAAAATTTGGTCTCCAAGTACATTTCAATGTGGAGATTACATCTAACGGTTCAAATCGACTTTTTGGATTTTATAAACAAAAAAATGACTTATAAGCATATACCCTCATGTGCTTATGTAAGTAGAGTAGTCTCTCTCTCTCTCTCTCTATATATATATATATAAATATATAGGATGGTTAAGATCAAAGTGGTAGTTCTTGAG
The DNA here is from genome assembly GCA_033356055.1 of Carex pumila. Taxonomy (NCBI): domain Eukaryota; kingdom Viridiplantae; phylum Streptophyta; class Magnoliopsida; order Poales; family Cyperaceae; genus Carex; species Carex pumila. Next base: position 145,257 of record JARJHM010000256.1, read on the forward strand.
ATTTAGTGTGACCTATTCGTTTTTTATTTTGTAAAGTTCAAATCGTCGATCCAAACTGTTCAAGTTGTTCTCCATATTAAATTGTGCTTGGAGACCAAATTTTATATTTTTCTGAATTTTTTTACTATTTATTAAGCCACTTTGAAAATAGCTGATCCAACGGTGGCTTCTGATTTTACTGTTTTGTTAAACCACCGTTGGATCAGCAATTTTCAAAGTGACTTAATAAATAGTAAAAAAATTCAGAAAAATATAAAATTTGGTCTCCAAGCACAATTTAATATGAAGAACAACTTGAACAGTTCGGATTGACGTTTTGAACTTTGAAAATTAAAAAACGAATTGGTAGCACCAAAGCTCAGGAACTACCACTTTGATATTAGCCAACCTCTATATATATATATATATATATATATACATAGAGGAGGGATCCAATTACACTCTTTCATGGTGACACTGGATTACACCCTATGTTGTTAAAGTCCAAACAGTCAATCTAAATCAATCAACATGATTGATATGTTAAAATGTGCTTGCAGATCAATTTTTACATTTTTCTGAATTTTTTTACTATTTTACTAAGATGGATACAAAAATTCAATTATTTGAATATAGCGATTTTGTTAAATACTTAATAAATAGTAAAACAATTCCAAACAATATAAAATTTGATCTGCAAGCACATTTTAACATATTCATTATGTTGAACGGTTTGGATCGACTGTTTGAAAAATATAACTATAATTCCGTGTCACCAAAAAAAAGGTGTAAAAAGTAGTTAAAATTTTTCTAAAAGTATAACTGTTTTGAAAATGACTGGTTTTGATGGTCCAGAATTTTCTAAAAAGCACTGATTTTTAAAATTCTAAAAAAGTAGTAAAAAAATTCAAAGAAATATAAAATTTGGTCTCCAAGCACAATTTAATATGGATATCAACTTCAATGATTCGGATCAATAGTGTGAACTTTGAAACTAGTGATATGAGCGCAAATTAAAATGCTCACTTTAATTTCCAAGCATGGTGGCCTTACTCTGTGTGTGTGTATATATATATATATATATCGATGGTTAAAAATCAACATCAAAGATGGTATTCCGACCGTCAATTATAATAGTAAACATCACTGATTTTACATCTTGTTGATAGCACCATTGCCGAATGGGATTGCAGTATTGCAATTAATAATCAGTGATGATTTTTTACTATAAGTACTGTCGCAAAAAAAGAAAAAAACTGAACAATCAGAGCAATCCGTCGCAAAAAATCACTTTTTATCCTCGCAAAAAGTGTCTCATTCATGTTGTCTGTGGTAATGATAAACCGTATTGTTTCAATTGTACTTCGCAGGTGATTGGGAAAGAAGAACAGTTGGGAGAAGTCTTCTGACTCAGAAAATGAAACTATTCAATCAGAATACTTATTGGAATAACCCCAAAAGCATGGATCGATATTTCTGAAATTGTGCATGCTCTGTAACTGTTGGGAGAGAGTGTTGCGATTCTTGCGAACCCTGAAGACCTGAACCCTATCCTACATGAAACACAGTGTTATGACTAATCAATTGACACTAAAGAGAGCAACGACTGCAATGCGTGGCTCGAACAGGAGGCATGACATTGCATGCTGTTTAAGAGATCTCATGGGCTTTCTTTGAGAAGAGGCCCAATCTGAATACTCCTCTTGACAGAAGAGGCCTTTCTTACTGGGCCTTGTTCCATCCTAATTCTATAATATAATAACTATGTTTATTTATAGCATCGAAGCTACACCGGTGTAATTATATATTCCATCTTTTAGGGCATCATTTTGTGTATATATTCTTATGGGACTTCAAATTAAACATGTTATTTCTTCAAATAGTTGGCTGTATTTTGACAGAAATTTTAAATAACTGACGAAATCACGGAGTTTATTTAAAGACCAAATCTAACTTAATTACTAAAATCAAACAAATTTGGCCTAATATTATTTTAAAAACTAATCAAATAAAGTTGTGATGCCATCTCCAATCATGAAGTCGACCCTATATATTGTTGACTTTTGTTAAAAATGCATCCCATAAATGTGGAAAGCAAAAAAAAATACACGTGCTAGCATGATTGGTGCTTACAAAAACGGTACGTCTCTATCCCAAGTCTCATGCTCATATTATTTTAAAAACTAATCAAATGAGAAAAAGTCAAAAACCTGCCTGTTAGATATACCCAAGAGACAAATCTATTGATATTTAATTCGGATATGGGTATAAGAACTGGCAATATTCGATTGCTCATAAATTAACACTTGATCAAACACCTGATCAATTATAATTTAATATATAAACTACCTTCAGTACAGAGAAAAACTTCATAGCTTTATACATTTATCTTTTAGTTTGGATTAAATATATCGATAAAAATTTGTTTTAAAGACGAAGATAAATTTTTTTTAATAATGTAACAATATATTCACGTGACTAAGTCGGCACTCTTATTTCATGTGCAGTAAGTAGGGGATAACTGTATTTTTAATCATAAAGTGCACATGCACTAATCCAGCCTGTAGTCAAGACAGGCTCTGATGATCATTTTCTTGAAGAGAGAACCAGAGATTCCGTAATTATCTTCTCGCCTCCAGCTGATCCTTAATTATAATTGAAATTACGTTTTTCCATAAAGCAGTTTTTTTTTTTTCTTGTGTCTTAGTCGTTAATTTCTTCATGATTTTGGTAGATCACAATCCAGTTTGAACTACAAAATTTATCACCTAAATAGTCAAGTCAAAATTGTGAATGCACTGAAATTATGGGTGTCAATGACACACCCTTTTATCCGTTCATTCGACTAGTATTGTATCTGAAAAGATTGATAAGGATAATATATTTTTTTCGTTAGCTTATCGGGACATGGGTAAGGGTAATATTTTTTCCCGTTATCTTACCCATTATCTTGTAAGATAATTTGTAACAATAAATAATATAGATATATAAATGTATGGAGATAATACATGATACAAAAAAGTTTTATATTTTACTAAATATTCATAATACAAATTAGTTGTATTCATTATTTTTTTTTTGTTTTGAAAATTATTTTATTGAAACCACAAATTCAAAAGTCATTGGCACATCTTTATCCATTTACCCAATTGACCTGTACCGTATTAAAAAAAAAGGTTAAGGATAAAAATTATTTTTTTATCATTATCATAACAGGTAAGGTTATCAAAATTCCTCCACCCAATTCATATCATAGCCGTTGACACCTCTAACTGAAATGGCTGACTCAATGACGGTAATTAGAGTATTAAACGAAAATTAATTAAAAAAATTATTACCGGAGTATAAATTGAAGTTCATATGCCTTCATTCCAGTCCAAAAAGATCGAAATCAATGAATTAGTGACCCCCAAAAATAAATTCTGGTAGAATATCCAACAGGATTAGGCTCTCATAAATCAGCATACATGAAAGAAGCTAAAAGAAAAGAAAACAAAACAGAGAATGAAATCAATGCTGGAGAACTAAATGAGAACCACACTCTTGCTCATGGATGTGATATCTTCAATCAGCCGGTGAAATTCTCTAAAAGATGACCCTCCCTCAGCAATGCTCTCCTTCACCGCATCAGCTATATCTTGTGCTGATTGCCTAAACCTTGCGGCTGATTCGCCTTCCATCATCTCTCTCACCATCTTCTCCACCACTTCTCGGTTGCATATGTCCTTCATGTCCAACCCAATCTTCCAAATCTCGGCAACAAATTGACTGTTTATTTGCTGGTCAAGAAAGAATGGGCAGCACAGCATCGGCACCCCTTCGATTATACTCTCCATAGTCGAATTCCATCCACTATGCGTTAGAAAGCACCCGACTGCCCGGTGGGCTAGCACTTTCTGTTGTGGGGCCCATGAGATAATCCTTCCTTGTTCTTCTCGCAATATATTCTTAATCTCGTCTGTCCCACCAGGACCTTTTACCATGTCTGGCCGTAGAACCCAAAGAAACTTGTGGCCACTGTTAACCAAACCAGAGTAGAACTCATGGAGTTCTTCTCGCATCAGCATGGTGAAACTCCCAAAACTAACATAGACCACTGACTTGTTCGGCTGTGAATCGAGCCACTTGAGGCATACGGTATCTTCCTGCCAGAGACTTGATGTGTGCGGTGATGCATCAGTGGTGCCACAAGAAGATCGGTACGACTTGAGAATTGCATGGAGAGGACCCACTGCATAGGTCACTGGGATTTGTGACCGGATGTGATGAACCACGGTAGATTCCAACACTTCTGTTGTGTTAAGGATGAAACCCCTCGTTTTACCACTGTATGCTGACACGGTGGCCATGTACTTGACTTCAGGATCATCTGCATTTTTAACTCCTCTAAAAAACTCCGGTAAGTCTCTTCGCCGAAGAAAACCCTCCATCCCTGGCACCCCTTTGACCAACTCATCTAAATCAACACCTTCCCTGAATGGCAACTCTCCGTTCTGAAACAATTTTGGTATGCATAAGTAAGCCCAGATACTACATGCACTAGGCGTCCGAAAGCACAAACATGGTAAACCTAGCTCTTCTGACAAATCCACAACAAATGGAAGAAATCCATCAACTATAACACATGATACCGGCGGAAACTCATTGGAAGTATCTCCACTCTGCTTAGCTAGCAGCAAATCACGTAACAATAGGCGGGAGTTCATGTTCAATGACTCAGCGACATCTATCAAGAGGTTGGCATCACGAGGCTGGTCATCGGGCAGGCTGTCTGGGATGGATTTGAAACGAAGAAGAGGAATGGTGGGGAGACAGGCAGAACTAAGGGAGAGGCGGTGGTGGGTGTCTTCGGTGTTGAGTAGAGTGACGTGGAGGCCAGAGATGGCAAGGAGTTCAGCCAGCTTCATCATGCAGTTCAGTGGGCCCTGAGATGGATATGGGAAAATCAGCACGTGTGGGTTGTTCTTGTTTGGTTCCATGGCCAGAGATCTATATGACATTTAAATGGTGTGTTACTATGTTTTTTCTCTTCCTCCTACTTTAGCTCTATCTGTCTGTTTAGTTGACTTACCTGTGGAAAAATATTTTGATAGTCAAAACCATAGTAGGAAAAATCGGTATCGGGATCGGGATCGGTCCCGGCCGATACCGATACGGGATCGGAGTATCGGATCGGGATCGGCTCAGGATCGGCTCAGAATCGTTTTTTTTTTTCTTTTTTCTTTATAATTTGCTATGTGAGGATCGGCTCAGGATCGGATCGGGGCCGGCCAATACCGATACGGGATCGGAGTATCGGATCGGAATCGGCCGATTTTTCCTACTATGGTCAAAACTTCATAGAGATCGAGGTCTGAAATTATTTATTTGCAACTCTGTCAGAGTTCTGCCTCAAGCTAATTAATGAAGAGTGCTGATGATTTTGGAGAACTGAAAAAAAATATAAAATGGATAAATCTCTTAATAATTTTACTCTTCTCCCTAAGATCTATTTATATGTTACATGGTAAATCAAAGAGCCGTTGAAATATCAAACGGTATTGTTTGTTTAATTGATACCAAAATTTATCCTTATTATTAACAATAAAGAAAGTTTCTTTTTGTCCCTTGACTAAATCATAGCCCTTGGATCAATGATGATGAAAATATGACTAGATGAGATCATTAATTTTATATCTCGAAGGACCGGTCAAATAACAGCTTTAAGTGCATCATGGTCAGAAGTACCGCGAGGCCAACACGCTCTTGGTGAATTCATTTGATGAAATTGAACCAGATGCTGCAAAGATTTTAAGACAACATGAGCCTGGTAGGCCATCTATTTACCTAATTGAACCATTGATTCAGATTGGCTCAATAGTATACAAGGAAGACGGGTTGGAGTGTCTTGACTGGCTCGACAAACAACCGACCAATTCCGTTCTTTAAGTTTCATTTGGACATGGCGGTACTTTAACAGAGGAACAGATATGTGAGTTGGCCTACGACCTTGAATCGAGCGGTCATAGATTTCTCTGGGTGGTACAAAGTCCGAGAGACACCGGTGATGTTAGCAGGAACAACAACGACGGAAAAAACAAGGACGATCCTTTAACATTCCTGCCGGATGGATTCCATTAGAGAACAAAAGAAAGAGGTATGGTCATGCCATCGTAGGCCCATAGATAACATTCCTGCCGGATGGATTCCCCAATTTTTCTGGCATCAACATTTCTCTAACACTAATAATTGACTTCATAGGTATAAATAATTCAGTGCATAGGTATAAATATTTACAATAATTGATATTAATAATTTCATATGCAATACTTATACGATGTGGTATAAATATTTCCATCATGACGAGTCTAAAAGTACGTTATCAAAGATCTTTTTTAAAGAGAAAATTGCATAGAAGGTATTCGTATTTTTAGATTTTCAAAATTTCTCAAAGATCGTCAGAAACATGGACTAGTTTGAACAAAAAATAAAAAAAGACCTCTAAAAACATGTATGTCCCCTCCCCCCACCCCCCCCCCCCCCCCCCCCCCCCCCCACACACACACACACACACCCCACCCCCATATAGTTTGAGTGATCTAAAATTGTACAGCACAATTTCCTTTTACTTTTTCTTTAATTTTAGTACTGGAAATAATGAATTAATCATCACATTTTGGACAAGGAAATCGACTAAAACATCAATGATTCTTAGTCATGGATATATCATGTTTATATATGCTTAGGTGAAAAACATAAATGATATGATTAAATGAAAATCTTGTGCACGCTGGCTTCTTCATAAACATCTAAAAGCGAATGATTAATTGTATCAAATCATCTAATTCAACAGATATTCTATTCTCTTCTTAAATATTAGTTGTCATTCTTTTTACAAATAGGTATATATTAATTATACAACACCAGAAATGTATATACTATTGATCAAGTAAGATATTGGAGAAAACCAACTGACCGCACAAGTGGGGATCATTGAAGCGAAAAGGAGGTATCTTTCCGTTTTTATTTGTAGCACTAAAATAATAAATCAAATTTGTGATATCAATTTTGAAATATCTTAAAATATTAAAATTCGATCTCCTAACACAAAATCTGAGTTTGTATTCAGATTGTCCGAGCCGATTCAATCTAAGGGTTGAATCCAAACTGAAAATTTAAGTTACTTTATAAGATGATATAAAGTCCCCCGTCTAGGCACCTAGGAAGGGTCCAATACAGTTTCTACAATCCTACAGCCCTGTACAATTGCATAGTAAATAATTTTTTTTTTTATTTTTTTTTTTGATAAAAAAACACATAGATTATACCTCATAAAATATCACATGTCTATGTCTATTTTAAGTGGTTATAACTAACTTTGGTGACACCAGAAATGTATGAATGTAAATTCGGAAGTTTCATACGTCTAACATATCACTGGGCCTTGATCCATCATACTTTTTGGGTTTGCTATAATTACTTCTCAAAGCCGACATTCAATATAGAGAAGTCTTTGTTAAAAATTAATTCAAAATTATTTTTTGATGATCTGCGCATAAATTGAGTTGATTCTGAAGCAGATTTTAGACGTATCAAAATTGGATTAGCTATTTTAGGCATACTTATTTTAGAAGTAGTTGATATAGTGGTTACTCTTTGTTAGATTGTTCTATAATGGGTATTTTATTTTTGGAAACTTGTACTATTTATTTGTGGGATCACATTGTCTTTTTTGGAAATATTACAGTTATATATTGATCTTACCCCCGTTGGATCTACTAGAGAGAAGAATAGTGAATATCTTCAAGAAGAATGTATCAGCCAAAGAAGTTCTAAGGGCGAGCAAATGAGAGATGGGCATTGCCGCAAGAAATGTCGAGAGAGAAATTGCATCACTACAGTTGGAGGAGAGAAAACTTATGGCACAACCCGGCAATGATGCTGCTACTTGTATATTGGCACGCCAACTAGTACAGCTTAGACAACAAATTACAAATTTACAAGGAACTCGCGCACAGATTAGAGGTGTTGCCTGGCATACAAAGGCTATGTATGCTACAACTTCAATTTCATATGATATGAAAGGTGGCCATGGCTGCCATATACAACCTAATAGAGCCTGCCAAACAACTAAAGATCATGAAGGTGTTTCAGAAGCAGTCAATGCAGCTTGATACGATGATTGAGATGATATCAGAGACGATCGACGATACTCTCCACAAAGATAATATGGAGGAAGAATTGAGTTTAAAGTACTGGATGAGATTGGGGTCTATTTTGCTTCTCAGTTATCCTCAGATCCTAAGGACTGTAGAGCTGCAACTAACAAGAAGGATGAAACGATCACTACTCCTAATTCCCAGAATATTGCTCCGCCATCGGCGGTGGGCCAGGAGTCCTCTTCAGAGATCGACGACTTGGAGAAAAGTCTAGCATCTTTGTGCTGGATCTACTATAAATAAACAATTAAACATATATATTTGCATAGAACTCAATTTCTGTATGCTATCATAGCTATTATGTATGCTCTTGACCTTGCATCTTGACAGTTTTGCAATGATAAAACAAAATGTTTAAATTAATTAGAAAATATTTTTAGATGAACTCTGCATAAGTTGAGTGGTTGTGGAAGTACCTATTAGACGCATTAAAACTGAATTAGTTATTTCAAGCATTGTTTTTTTTAGCATGTTATGTAGTGGGTACTTATTGTAGGAAAATTGTGATTATTTATTTTAGGAACGTTGTAGTAGTTCTGTATATATATAGCTAGATAAGTTCTTCTTTTGGTTATGATGATGTGTGTGTCTTCTTCTTTTGTTAATTTTATCTTAGTAAATTTTAGTTGTTGAATGTTTGTTGTAAATTTAAATTAAGAAAACAAAGCGACTAATCGCACCCAAGCTTCTGTATCCAGTTTTGACCAATGTACCGGTTTTCTATAATCCTTTCTTTCTATACAGAATTTTCATGATAACAACCCAACAAATACATAATGTCAGACTTCTATAGGTTTTGACCAGTATACCGCTAAGAACGGACATATTATTGGTTCTATAAAAATACCAATACATGAGGTGAGGCATTTTATGAAACATCTTGGCCCATTCTTATATAACACCTTAGCCCATTCCTATAAAACAAAACAAAACAAACATGTGAGCATTTATGTGGTTTATAAAACACCTTAGCCCATTCCTATATATATAACCAACGGACAAAACTAAAAAAGATATGACAAAGTTAAATTAACAATGACATGTCAAACGCCAACTGAAACAAAACAAATGGTGTAAATGACACAAGAGATAGCATTGAATTCCCAATGACGTTTATTTCTAACACGATTTGGAACCAACACCATCGGTTCGTTATCTCGACCCGATGGAACTACTCCATTCAATGGATTATTTAACGACAAAATGACTATTATTCCCAGCTGTCCATCACTTCAAACCGATGACATTTAATACTCAACACTGTCTGTCGGATGGTTTGAACTGTTGACATAGGTGCTCAGCACCATCGGTTCTACACCGATGGCATAGGTGAAGTGTTTTCTGGTTCTATACCTTCGGTAATGGCATTAGTTTGGAAACTGATGATGAATTACAAATTGAGCTGACAGTGAAGTGTTTTTCTATTGAAGTTTTAATATAGGAAGTAGCTAGCTAATAGTCCCCGGACTCCAATATCTCAAAAATCTCTGAATATTTTCAAATTTTCATATAAACTAATAGAGCAAAGTCAAAAAACTTTAATACTAAATCCTGCAAACCAATACAACGAATCCTATAAAACATAAAAACTTCTCATTTGTGCGTGGTCCTCAATAACCTCTACTTTAACCACTTTAACTTTTTAACCGGGGCCACTTTTAGACCTTTGTCTAGGACTATATCTAGAAGATCTCTAACAGTTTTTCAAACTAATAACTAACCAAGACTACTTTAAAATTCCGTAAAAAGATATATGTAAAAAAAAATTCATTTTTTTTTTCAAATATCCTTCTAGATGCTACTACTCCCATCGGTCGATTAACACAGGAGATGGCATTAACCCCTAAACGACGTCAAATATCAAAAACCGTATGCAGGATCACTATTTGTTCATTACCAAAGTAGATCCGATGGTGTTTCAACATTAAACGACTTTATCTAACAATAAAAAAACTATTACTCTCATCGGTCCCTCAACCGATGGCGTTGGAGCTGAACGCCATTAGTTTCAACCGATGGCGAGCAGGAAGCGATCCTCTTATCGTTGGTTATTTTTGGCCCGGCTCGGATCAAATCGACTCGGTTAGAGGAATGATGTTCTATTTCAAGTTCGAGCTGAGTTTGGATTCAGCTCAAATTGAGCTCAGATCAATTCGGCTCATTCAAGAGCCCAACTCAAAGCCCATGAGCCGGCCCGACTCATTTAGCAGGCCCAATTAGTTGATATAGGAAAAAAAATGTACTAAAAGAAGTCAGGAAACAAATAATACAAAACCTGCATTTGCAAGTCAAAAATAATTTATAATTTTGATTTCTGGCACGTAGATATACCATTCAATAGATAAAATATAAGTCTAAATACGTAAGTTTAATGATTATTCCATAAATAAACCAAAGGTATTTGTTGCATTTTCCGTTAAAGACGTTCCCTAGAGAGAGAATTAGGAAGCTAGCCTATTCTAATTTATCACTGAGCTTTGATCCATCATACTTTGTTGGTTTGCTGTAATTATTTCTCAAAGCCAACATTCAATTTATAGAAGCCCTTGTTTAAAATTTCTATTTAGATGATCTGCGCATAAGTTGAGTTGATTTTGAAGCAGTTTTTAGACATTGGTTATTTTAGGCATAGTTATTTTAGGAATAGTTGGTATAGTACAGCTTAGTTCTTTTTTAGAATGTTCTATCATGAGTACTTTATTTTTTGGAAAATTGTAGTATTTATTCATGGAATCGCATTGTCTTTTTTTGGAAATATTATACTTATATATTGAGCTTACCCCCATTGGTTCTACAAGAGAGAAGAATCATGAATATCTTCAAGAAGAAAGTTTCCGCCAAAGAAGTTCTAACAATGAGCAGAAGAGAGATGGGTGTTGCCACAACAAATGTCGAGAGAGCAATTGCATCACTACAGTTGGAGGAGAAGAAACTTCTGGCTGAGATAAAAAAGGCTGCAAAACCCGGCAATGAGGCAGCTACTCGTATATTAGCACGCCAACTAGTATGGCTTAGAAAACAAATTACAAATTTGCAAGGAACTCATGCACAGATCAGAGGTGTTGCTGTCCATACAAAGGCTATGTATGCTACAACTTCAATTTCAACTGGTATGAAAGGTGCCAAAAAAGCCATGGCTGCCATATACAAACTAATGGAGCCTGCCAAGCAATTAAAGATCATGAAGGTGTTTCGGAAGCAGTCAACGCAGCTTGAAACGACGATTGAGATGATAGCAGAAACGATTGACGATACTCTCGACAAAGATAATATGGAGGAAGAAACTGAGTTGAAGGTACTGGATGAGATTGGGGTGGATGTTGCTTCGCAGTTATCCTCAGCTCCTAAGGGCCATATAGCTGCAACTAACAAGAAGGCAAAAATGGTCGCTGGTCCTAGTCTGTGCAATGTTGCTCCTCCATTGACAATGGGCCCTGAGTCCTCTTCAGACATGGACGACTTGAAGAAAAACCTGGTATCTTTGCGTCGGATCTGCTATAAATAAACATTTAAACATATATCTGTACAGAGGCAGAGGTCGTTTTTTGTATGCTATCGTAGCTGTCATGTATGCTCCCGACTAGATCAAATTAAATCCGTCTCAATTGTGTTTTCTAGATAATTTGGCAAACATAAAACAAAATGTTAAAATCAATTCAAAATTATTTTTAGATCATCTCCTGATTTAGAAGCAGTTTTTAGATGTATGATAAATGGATTAGTTTTTTTTTCTGAAAAAAATAAATAAAATGGATTAGTTATTTTTGGCATTTGTTTTTTTTTAGCGTAGTTATTTTAGGAATAGTTGGCATAGTGGTTAGTAACTTTTCAGGGTGTTCTCTAGTGGGCTCCTATTATACGAAAGTTGTAATGTTTTATATATAATAGAACTATTGAATAAGAGAAAAGAAAATAAAGTTTAGTATCTATGGAGATATTTTTCTTCTCTCTTTTTTTTCCTGTTGCATACTGGCACAAGGCAGTGATTGTGATATTAAATGGGAAGTGCTATTTTAAGGACTTTGTTTGAATATTTGTTTTAAAATATTCAAGGCACAATTCAACTTTGTTACCCTTACCTTTGCCCCTAATTAATGCTTACCTAATTTTTTTTTTGTTCTTAAATTAATTGTTTCCATAGATAACTATTTAATAATAGAATACCTGCCAGCGGTTTAGCCCTTTTTTTATGGAAATAAGTTTGTACGGTTCTTTTTATCAAATTTAGTTTTATATGACGTGTTAACTATAATCTGTCATGAAAACTAATATAATAGTATCAAATAATTTAATAACCTTCATAACAATCAAATCATTATGCAATTGAGTAGTATAAAATATTTTGAAAAGTATATCTATTTAATATTAAGGAAAATATCAGGCATTTGTAAAATTAGAAAACTAAATTTGTAAATGTATTTTTCATTTCTTAAATATCATATGTATCATGTTATAACCAATTTCAATGATGTTTACCACTCAATCTAACCATTTTAAATTTTTAATAGTGTAATTTAACGACTTTGTGATAAACTACTAATTGAAATTGATTCAAATATCAAACTGATTTAAAATTTAAAATTTAAACATTTTAATTTATTTTTTTTTCAAAATATCAAATGAATGTACACCAAAATTACACCAATATATTAGAAAAATCAATTTTGTTGTACCATAACAATTTGGTTGCTATGGAGGATCATGATTAGTTGATAATGGTATATTAATATTATCTTCGCAAAAAGAAGAATGAAATTTTAGAAGACAAAAAGTACTACTTTCAATACCAATAATTTATATTGATTAATTATGCCAAGTTGTGAACTGTTTTGATAAAGAAAAATGTAAAATTTGGTCTCCAAGTACATTTCAATGTGGAGATTACATCTAACGGTTCAAATTGACTTTTTGGATTTTATAAACAAAAAAATGACTTATAAGCATATACCCTCATGTGCTTATGTAAGTAGAGTAGTCTCTCTCTCTCTCTCTCTCTCTCTATATATATATATATAGGATGGTTAAGATCAAAGTGGTAGTTCTTGAGATTTAGTGTGACCTATTCGTTTTTTATTTTGTAAAGTTCAAATCGTCGATCCGAACTGTTCAAGTTGTTCTCCATATTAAATTGTGCTTGGAGACCAAATTTTATATTTTTCTGAATTTTTTTACTATTTATTAAGCCACTTTGAAAATAGCTGATCCAACGGTGGCTTCTGATTTTACTGTTTTGTTAAACCACCGTTGGATCAGCAATTTTCAAAGTGACTTAATAAATAGTAAAAAAATTCAGAAAAATATAAAATTTGGTCTCCAAGCACAATTTAATATGAAGAACAACTTGAACAGTTCGGATTGACGTTTTGAACTTTGAAAATTGAAAAACGAATTGGTAGCACCAAAGCTCAGGAACTACCACTTTGATATTAGCCAACCTCTATATATATATATATATATATATATATATATATATATATATACACATAGAGGAGGGATCCAATTACACTCTTTCATGATGACACTGGATTACACCCTATGTTGTTAAAGTCCAAACAGTCAATCTAAATCAATCAACATGATTGATATGTTAAAATGTGCTTGCAGATCAATTTTTACATTTTTCTGAATTTTTTTTACTATTTTACTAAGATGGATACAAAAATTCAATTATTTGAATATAGCGATTTTGTTAAATACTTAATAAATAGTAAAACAATTCCAAACAATATAAAATTTGATCTGCAAGCACATTTTAACATATTCATTATGTTGAACGGTTTGGATCGACTGTTTGAAAAATATAACTATAATTCCGTGTCACCAAAAAAAGGTGTAAAAAGTAGTTAAAATTTTTCTAAAAGTATAACTGTTTTGAAAATGACTGGTTTTGGTGGTCCAGAATTTTCTAAAAAACACTGATTTTCAAAAATTCTAAAAAAGTAGTAAAAAAATTCAAAGAAATATAAAATTTGGTCTCCAAGCACAATTTAATATGGATATCAACTTCAATGATTCGGATCAATAGTGTGAACTTTGAAACTAGTGATATGAGCGCAAATTAAAATGCTCACTTTAATTTCCAAGCATGGTGGCCTTACTCTGTGTGTGTGTATATATATATATATATATATCGATGGTTAAAAATCAACATCAAAGATGGTATTCCGACCGTCAATTATAATAGTAAACATCACTGATTTTACATCTTGTTGATAGCACCATTGCCGAATGGGATTGCAGTATTGCAATTAATAATCAGTGATGATTTTTTACTATAAGTACTGTCGCAAAAAAAGAAAAAAACTGAACAATGAGAGCAATCCGTCGCAAAAAATCACTTTTTATCCTCGCAAAAAGTGTCTCATTCTTGTTGTCTGTGGTAATGATAAACCGTATTGTTTCAATTGTACTTCGCAGGTGGTTGGGAAAGAAGAACAGTTGGGAGAAGTCTTCTGACTCAGAAAATGAAACTATTCAATCAGAATACTTATTGGAATAACCCCAAAAGCATGGATCGATATTTCTGAAATTGTGCATGCTCTGTAACTGTTGGGAGAGAGTGTTGCGATTCTTGCGAACCCTGAAGACCTGAACCCTATCCTACATGAAACACAGTGTTATGACTAATCAATTGACACTAAAGAGAGCAACGACTGCAATGCGTGGCTCGAACAGGAGGCATGACATTGCATGCTGTTTAAGAGATCTCATGGGCTTTCTTTGAGAAGAGGCCCAATCTGAATACTCCTCTTGACAGAAGAGGCCTTTCTTACTGGGCCTTGTTCCATCCTAATTCTATAATATAATAACTATGTTTATTTATAGCATCGAAGCTACACCGGTGTAATTATATATTCCATCTTTTAGGGCATCATTTTGTGTATATATTCTTATGGAACTTCAAATTAAACATGTTATTTCTTCAAATAGTTGGCTGTATTTTGACAGAAATTTTAAATAACTGACGAAATCACGGAGTTTATTTAAGACCAAATCTAACTTACTAAAATCAAACAAATTTGGCCTAATATTATTTTAAAAACTAATCAAATAAAGTTGTGATGCCATCTCCAATTATGAAGTCGACCCTATATATTGTTGACTTTTGTTAAAAATGCATCCCATAAATGTGGAAAGAAAAACAAAATACACGTGCTAGCATGTTTGGTGCTTATAAAAACGTTACGTCTCTATCCCAAGTCTCATGCTCATATTATTTTAAAAACTAATCAAAAACCTGCCAGTTAGATATATACCCAAGAGACAAATCTATTGATATTTAATTCCGATATGGGTATAAGAACTGGCAATATTCGATTGCTCAATTTAGGACATAAAGTAACCCTTGATCAAACGCCTGATCAATTATAATTTAATATATAAATTACCTTCAGTACAGAGAAAAACTTCATAGCTTCATACATTTATCTTTTAGTTTGGATTTAATATATCGATAAAAATTTGTTTTAAAGGCGAAGATAAAAAAAATTTAATAATGTAACAATATATTCACGTGACTAAGTCGGCACTCTTATTTCATGGGCAGTAAGTAGGGGATAACTATATTTTTAATTATAAAGTGCACACTAATCCAGCCTGTAGTCAAGACAGGCTCTGATGATCATTTTCTTGAAGAGAGAACCAGAGATTCCGTAATTATCTTCTCGCCTCCAGCTGATCCTTAATTATAATTGAAATTACGTTTTTCCATAAAGCAGTTTTTTTTTTTTTCTTGTGTCTTAGTCGTTAATTTCTTCATGATTTTGGTAGATCACAATCCAGTTTGAACTACAAAATTTATCAACTAAATATTCAAGTCAAAATAGTGAATGCACTGAAATTATGGGTGTCAATGACACACCCTTTTATCCGTTCATTCGACTAGTATTGTATCTGAAAAAATTGATAAGGATAAGTTTTTTTTTTGGTTAACTTATCGGGGCATGGATAAGGGTAATAATTTTTTCACGTTATCTTACCCATTATCTTGTAAGATAATTTGTAACAATAAAATTATAATATAGATATATAAATGTATGGAGATAATACATGATACAATAAAGTTTTATATTTTACTAAATATTCATAATACAAATAGTTGTATTCATTATTTTTTTCTTGTTTTGAAAAATATTTTATTGAAACCACAAATTGAAATGTCATTGGCACATTTTTTATCCATTTACCCAATCGACCTATACCATATTAAAAAAAAGGTTAAGGATAAAGATTATTTTTTTCATCATTATCATAACAGGTAAGGTTATGAAAATTCCTCCACCCAACCCATATCGTAGCCGTTGACACCTCTAACTGAAATGGCTGACTCAATGACGGTAATTACATTATTAAACCAAAATTAATTAAAAAAATTATCACCGGAGTATAAATTGAAGTTCATATGCCTTCATTCCAGTCCAAAAAGATCGAAATCAATGAATTAGTAACCCCCAAAAAGAAATTCTGGTAGAATATCCAACAGGAATAGGCTCTCATAAATCAGCATACATGAAAGAAAACAAAACGAAACATAGAATGAAATCAATGCTGGAGAACTAATTGAGAACCACACTCTTGCTCATGGATTTGATATCTTCAATCAGCCGGTGAAATTCTCTAAAAGATGACCCTCCCTCAGCAATGCTCTCCTTCACCGCATCAGTTATAGCTCGTGCTGATTGCCTAAACCTTGCGGCTGATTCCCCTTCCATCATCTCTCTCACCATCTTCTCCACCACTTCTCGGTTGCATATGTCCTTCATGTCCAACCCAATCTTCCAAATCTCGGCAACAAATCGACTGTTTATTTGCTGGTCAAGAAAGAATGGGCAGCACAGCATCGGCACCCCTTCGATTATACTCTCCAGAGTTGAATTCCATCCACTATGCGTTAGAAAGCACCCGACTGCCCGGTGGGCTAGCACTTTCTGTTGTGGGGCCCATGAGATGATCCTTCCTTGTTCTTCTCGCAATATATTCTTAATCTCGTCTGTCCCACCAGGACCTTTTACCATGTCTGGCCGTAGAACCCAAAGAAACTTGTGGCCACTGTTAACCAAACCAGAGTAGAACTCATGGAGTTCTTCTCGCATCAGCATGGTGAAACTCCCAAAGCTAACATAGACCACTGACTTGTTCGGCTGTGAATCGAGCCACTTGAGGCATACGGTATCTTCCTGCCAGAGACTTGATGTGTGCGGTGATGCATCAGTGGTGCCACCAGAAGATCGGTACGACTTGAGAATTGCATGGAGAGGACCCACTGCATAGGTCATGGGGATTTGTGACCGGATGTGATGAACCACGGTAGATTCCAACACTTCTGTTGTGTTAAGGATGAAACCTCTCGTTTTACCACTGTATGCTGACACGGTGGCCATGTACTTGACTTCAGGATCATCAGCATTTTTAACTCCTCTAAAAAACTCCGGTAAGTCTCTTCGCCGAAGAAAACCCTCCATCCCTGGCACCCCTTTGACCAACTCATCTAAATCAACACCTTCCCTGAATGGCAACTCTCCGTTCTGAAACAATTTTGGTATGCATAAGTAAGCCCAGATACTACATGCACTAGGCGTCCGAAAGCACAAACATGGTAAACCTAGCTCTTCTGACAAATCCACAACAAATGGAAGAAATCCATCAACTATAACACATGATACCGGTGGAAACTCATTTGAAGTATCTCCACTCGGCTTAGCTAGCAGCAAATCACGTAACAATAGGCGGGAGTTCATGTTCAATGACTCAGCGACATCTATCAAGAGGTTGGCATCACGAGGCTGGTCATCGGGCAGGCCGTCTGGGATGGATTTGAAACGAAGAAGAGGAATGGTGGGGAGACAGGCAGAACTAAGGGAGAGGCGGTGGTGGGTGTCTTCGGTGTTGAGTAGAGTGACATGGAGACCAGAGATGGCAAGGAGTTCAGCTAGCTTCATCATGCAGTTCAGTGGGCCCTGAGATGGGTATGGGAAAATCAGCACGTGTGGGTTGTTCTTGTTTGGTGCCATGGCCAGAGATCTATGTGACATTTAAATGGTGTGTTACTATATATGTTTTTTCTCTTCCTCCTACTTCAGCTCTATCTGTCTGTTTAGTTGACTTACATGTGGAAAAATATTTTGATAGTCAAAACTTCATAGAGATCGAAGTCTGAAATTATTTAATTGCAACTCTGTCAGAGTTCTGCCTCAAGCTAATTAATGAAGAGTACTGATGATTTTGGAGAACTGAAAAAAAATATTAATTAGATAAATCTCTTAATAATTTTACACTTCTCCCTAAGATCTATTTATATTTAGTAAATTAAAGAGCCGTTGAAATATCAAACGGTATTGTTTGTTTAATTGATACCAAAATTTATCCTTATTATTAACAATAAAGAAAGTTTCTTTTCGTCCCTTGATTAAATCATAGCCCTTGGATCAATGATGATGAAAATATGACTAGATGAGATCATTAATTTTATTTCTCAAAGGACCGGTCAAATAACAGCTTTAAATGGATGGTGCATCATGGTCAGAAGTACCGCGAGGCCAACACGCTCTTGGTGAATTCATTTTAAGACAACACGAGCCTGGTCGTTTACCTATTTACCTAATTGGGCCATTGATTCAGACAGGCTCAATGTAGACAAGGAAGACGGGTCGGAGTGTCTTGACTGGCTCGACAAACAACCGACCAATTCCATTCTTTAAGTTTCATTTGGACATGGCGGTACTTTAACAAAGGAACAGATATGTGAGCTGGCCTATGACCTTGAATCGAGCGGTCATAGATTTCTCTGGGTGGTACGAAGTCGGAGAGACACTGGTGATGTTAGCATGAACAACAATGATGCCAAAAACAAGGACGATCCTTTAACATTCCTGCCGGATGGATTCCATGAGAGAACAAAAGAAAGAGGTATGGTCATGTCATCGTAGGCCCATAGATAAAGGTACTGAACCACAAAGCAACTGGTGGATACGTCTGTTATTGTGGGTGGAACTCGTCCTTGGAGACGATAGTGCATGGGTGCCGGTCATTGCATGGCCATTGTATGCTGAACAGAAACAGAATGCTGTGATGCTGTCAGAGGGAGTGAGCATTGCGCTATGGTTGGAGAGGAGAGGGAGGAGACAGA
This sequence comes from Carex pumila, assembly GCA_033356055.1. NCBI lineage: Eukaryota > Viridiplantae > Streptophyta > Magnoliopsida > Poales > Cyperaceae > Carex > Carex pumila. The sequence continues at coordinate 164,559 of JARJHM010000256.1, forward strand.
GAGAAAGGTGAGAGTGCTCATGGAAGGAAAGGAGGGGATGAGGGTCAGGAGAAAAGTAGCTGAGGTGAAGGTGGCTGCGGCTGAGAGAATGAAGGAAGGTGGCGCTGGTGGAGGTGGTGGCGATGTGGACGAAAGGCAGTCGTTGCTGTCAATGATGTGAAATCATGATTTCGGGTTAATTTTAAATTATGTTTTTATTAAAAGATGAACGATATTAAATCAATAAAATGATCAAGTCAGATGTCAGCGAATTAATATCATATATATATATATATATATATATACACACACACACACATTCACGCATTTAAATCCGAACTCTTCGTTAGATAGTAGAATGTGGACCGGATTGACTCAAATTTTGATCAAACGGTTCAAAGCTAAATTCAAACGCTGCATTGTAGATGTGGACCGAATTGTCGAATTCATATCATATTAACAATTTAACACTACTTATTTTTTTAACAACACAATATTATTGAGATATTTTACTTTAAAAACTGATTTCTCTCATATTTTACCATAGGATTTTCTTTCCTTAAAAAGTTCGATTTATAAAATTAGTAATAGTTTGTTGTTTTAATTATTTGTTCTCCTCGAATCTTACGATATAAAAAAATATATATAACAGTGAAATAATTAAATATTTTGTGAAAATCAAGTAACATTGTATATATTTATTTATTTTGTCTAGTTTCATAAATGTTGTTAACTTTTTACTTAAAATCCAAGTAATTTTGTTTCAACTTGATTTATTTTATTTATTTATTTATCTAATTATCTAAATTTTCTGAAAACTTAGCTCAACAATCTTAAGCGTATTCTTTAATTTGGATAGTATTTGTATGATTTATCATTATTATTTTCATATTTAAATTATGTAATTATATTAATGAGATTATTATTGTTCAGAAATTGCATAAGAGAATACAAAACAAAATAATAAACTAAATAATTCTAAGTTCACATAATTCTTCATCTTTGATATATTATAAAATTGAAATCGTAGATTAAAATTATAAGGAACTAATTTAGAATTTTTATACATGGACGTTTTGTGATGATATTAACTCAATAGCGGAATATTTTTTTTTACATTAATTACGTAGATATTTTGATCCCCAACAGTTGTGATTAATTAAAAAATTAAATTTCGGATTAAATACACTCATCAGATAAAAGTTTTCCCTAATATGATTTTTCCTAAAAGTTTATTTGATATAAGGTCAAGAGATAAAAGTTTAATTGAGTTTATTTTCCCTAATATGTTTTTTCTTATGTAAGAAATTGTAATCATTTTGACTCATCAGTATTGCTCATTAAATAAAGGGGAAATTTCATGTAACCCCACAAAAATTTCAATATTACGTAATTTTCTCTTGGAAGTTTGTAATATCATCTTTAAATAACTCACATATTTATTCATACATATTTATTCATTATAACTCCACGATATAATAAATATTTATAAAACTAATTAAGTAACAATATTTGATCATTATATATTTCTATCCTTTCCTTTCTCATTCCTTTCTCTCTTTCTTTCTCATTCTTTCTTAATCTGATTGTGCACATGCTAAACCCTTTTCTAATGCACACCTTTATCAGTTTCATGAAGGCAATCACATGACCGATCTCAAAAAGCGTGCTGCAGAATACAACATTGGGGGCCTTCTTGCCCTGCTCGGCGATAATTTGGTCGGGGAAAAGCCGTCAGAATGCTCGGAAAAGTCATCCAGGCTGTACTCGTAGAATGCTGGGACGCCATCCCTTGACTCCCCTACCCCACTCTCTCCTGCTTCACCTCACCAAACATTCATTTGATCAAAAATTAAATTAATTAAATTGAATTATAAACCCGGTTTGAAAATGGAAAACATATAGTTCATTGGTTGGTTACTGAATCCAGAAAGAAAATGAAAAGAAAAGGAAAGATGAATTGAATGTGAGAGTAAGGGGCTGAGGGAATGAAAACCAAAAAAATTGAGAGGAGGAAGGAAAGAGTTAGGTAAAAAATACCTAATGGTGATTTTGTTAAGAAAGAGGAATCAGTATACCCGTTTTTTCTTATTAGTGAAGGGAGTGTGAGGGAATTAAGAAAATGATATAATAGTCAAATACTATTATTTAATTAGTTTTAGATATATTTAATATATTGTAGACTTGTTGGGGGGTAAATATGTGAGTTTTTGTTATTTTGAAGGGAGAAATACGTAAAATTTATGATTTTAAGAGGGATACATGAAATTCCTTCTTAAATAAACAACTCGCTTTCGTCATTTGAAATCAAAGAAAAAAATAAAATAAAAAGGAGATATAATATGACATCAATGTCATATTAGCAGTAATAACAAAATTCTTGTCAAATGCGCTGCTTATTTGAATTATACAAGTCAACTGTGAAGTTTGAATTTGGAGTGTAGCTGTCTTTATTTTGACCGTAGAATTGCAGCACCCATGCACAGAATAAGATTCACTCGTTCCATCTCTTATTTTGTTACTTCTTTGACATGAAATATCTTAATTTTTTGTTTGCTAGCTTTTGTTTCAAAATTGATGAAAAGTAATCTAATATATTTCATATTTCTTTAGTGTTTTTCCAACTTGTGAGTTGTGATGCGGGACCCCATAAATAACAGAAAAACTCCTTGAGCACAATTAATCAGTAACTTGCAACAGGAAATGTACTAGCAAGTTTGTAATAGAGAATCTTACGCGTAGTTTAGTCAACCCCTTGGATGATTTAACACAATATATCCAAATAAAGATTGAGCGGGTCAAATGCATGCCTCATGGTTTGTAATATATATGACATACGTACGAATATATGTATCTCATGTTCTTATATTCATTTTCGATATTCATTTACAAATATACGTACGAATATTCATCATCCAAAAACAGTGATTTTATGCCCATCTAAAAAAAATAGTAAAAAATTTTCCAAAACAAAAAATATATATATAAATTTTAGTATTGAAGCACATTTTAAAATGGAAATCATATTAAGCGATATAAATCAGTTGTTTGGACTTTGAATACAAAGATAGGAATATTAGACATGTATAAGATATGAAAGACATGAAATGAGGTATTTGATCCCTCATAAAAATTATACTATATGTAAAATTATATTGGCACATGTATTCCTCCAAGTAATAAAGAAAATTATATTATAAACTCCTTCCTTCTTTCAATATTACAATCCGAGTTTAATTTCCAACAATATATATAAGATAAATGTGTATACAAGTGGAGGATGCATGTATATAACTTTCAGTTTCATATTAGTTGTTGCATGCATTTATACCAAAGATCTTCACTGTTGGCATTGCCGGAATCATCCTAGCAATGATCAATAGGGTTACAGGACCTGCTCCACGGCTGTCCGTTACTTGCCGGTCTACAATTTTTATCGTCATGTTGTCTGAGATCACATGGTGTACCATCAGCCCGAATGCCTCGGTAGTCAATCTCTGTCATCCCTCTTGAGTGATCCTCATAAAGTTCTTTGTGATGTGATCCATGGTTGTGACTATCGGTTGCATTTCCTTCATTGATCAGGAGAATGATGCAAAACACCACGAACAAGAGCACTCCGTTACGAGCATAGGCCATCTTGAAGGATGTCAAAAATCTCTAACAACAACCAGTAAGATCTCTAAAATTTAGTCATTATTATTTATGCATACAAGAACTTTTCATAATATAATAAAGATTATAGGTTTTTTAGTAACATATTTTATTTATAATATTGACAACACTAGTACCTTTGTGAATAAAAAAATTCTGAACAATATAATTTGAAAATTGTTTGATTCCCTACATCATTTGAAAAATGATTCAACTAAAAAAAGACATGTATACTTGATTTTTTTGTGCTTGATGTTTTCGGGTAGTTTGATGCATTTGAGCAAGTCCTTGAAATGTATATATAAGTTGTGATTTTTCCTTAATTAATGCAACGGCTTTGCAGTATAATGTGTTTCTATTGTTAGTTATCTTCCATAAAATCAAAGGATGTCAGTCAATCGACAACCGACAATCGTCAACGCTAGCTGCAACGGGATGAGCAAAATGATGAGGATGACTTACTGATTGTGTGCAATGTGAAATTTTGGTGGGATTTACTGGCACAGCCTGGATCCTTCATACGGCGTACATGATCAATCCTTGTTTTTTTTTTACCAGGAATAGTCATGAACAACAATAGCTGTGGCATAGATTTAGTTTAGATTTTTGCAAGGTTAGATTGGGCACACTGTTTGGAGTTGGAGTTATTACATTCTATCTAAGCAAAAATGAAGACTAAAGTCTAAAACTATTATTCATTTTATTAAACTACTATCAGATGAGTATTCAACAACCCCTCATACGCTTTTTAAATGCTCACAAAAAGCTTTTTTTTTATTCTTTCCAAAAGAAAAAATAAAAAAGAAACAAAGAAACACGCCTTACCCTAGTAATAGCTATTCCTTCTATCTACAAATTCAGTTAGAGCTTTTATTAGGGGAGGTGCTACCTGATTGTTCTTAGTGTTTATTTGTATTTCGTTAGAATTGAATAAAGAAAGCAATATGCATGTTTCGATATCCATCTTGAATATCTATATATCTTTCTTTCTTTTTTCGATCTCCTGGGTTTCATATTCGGGTGATTTCTCTTTTGTAGTTGTTTGTATTTTGTGATCACTAGTTTATATATTTAATAAATTCTTAATGATTATAGGAATTTACAAAGTTCATAAAACAATGCAATTAGAAAACCATGACAAGTTTTGAACTTGTTACAAACTGTTATCGATTGATTATATTTAGTTTCCTTTCGTGTGATTTATTTCTGTGATCGGATATTTCGTTAATTACATTTAATAATCACGTTCCTTGATTGGATTCAAAGATTACTCTTGTGTTGATCTATTAGTAATAAGCCTTGTTCTCCAATGTCCATATATTGTCCATAAGGTAGCTCATTTGTTCAGCCCAGTTTGATCAAACGTGCCTATTCCGAATAGGACTTAGTTATGAACATTACTGAATGGGCCGATCATGAACATAAACTCTTTTATTTCGGGCCGAACATGAATAGGACATGTTCTATTTATTTTCGAATTGGGCCGAGTATGAATAGGGGGATCGTCCATTAGCAGGCGACTATAGAGGATACAAAAAATTAAATAGCAAATTAAAATTTCAAGAGAATCAAGTCGGTGCTGAAGGGAGTGTTGAATTTCAAAGCACTGAAGGCCCAAGGCCCAAATACTACTTCTGGTTGTTCAAAAAACTCTATAAATCAAAGTTGATACTATATAAGCGTCCTAAAAATTTGTAAATTTATATATCCTATAAAATCTAGAATATAATCATGGACTAAAGTCGGTAGAAATAAAAAGTAAAACCTAGAAATATCCATTACCAATATATTGTATATGAGTTTATAATATAATTTCTTTGAGTACAACACAAGTTAAAAATAAAGATCATCTACTACCAATATAACTACGAACTACAAACAACATATTGACAAAAATTCAGCCATAATCTTGCTTCCTCCACAGCTTTCTCACTGCAATTATTGGATCTCTCAGCTTGCCTTCAAAAATTTGACTGTTTCTTTTCTTCCACAAGGTCCAATCATAGTGACAAATGAATAGTTCGGGTTTGGTTCGGCGAGATCAAAAATTCGTGATTCGGGTATAATTCGGGTATAATTCGGGAATGATTCGGTACAAGTATATAACTACGAAGCAAAAAAAAAAAACCACTCAAATTTAAATTGTTATACAAAATTTATGTAATTCGTAGCCACAGAAGATCTTGATATCCACTCAAATAATTCTAACAATGCCACATGAGGAGAGACTTGATATCCACACGTTTTTCGCCTCTGCCAGGCCACGTGAGGACTGAGGAGAAGGTTTTTGAGTAGAAGTTCAGACGAATTTTTACGGAAAAAACGTGAATAATTCGTAAAATTTGTAAAATTCACGTTTTATTGAGTCAAAGGTTCGGTCAACGTTTAATATAGTGTTCGGTTTGGTAATATCAAAAAAACGAATTATTCGCAAATTAAACACGAATAAAACGCATACCTTGTCACTATGGGTCCAATTAATCAGTAACTTGCAACAGGAAATGTACTAGAAAGTTTGTAATAGAGAATCTAAACTTGCTTTGAGCACTATATGTGTAGTGGGCTTATTGCTGGACCTACAACCTAAGATGGCCCGTGCTAAAGGCAGGCCGGACGGCCCAAAAACTACCTCAACGCTCGATATTTTAAAATTTAAATGGATATACTTAGTCATATTAAATAACATAATGGGATGTTATAGCCTTGCTTTAAAAAAAAGTAAGAAGGAAAAATGAATGGAAGATGAGAACAAATTTTATTTTCATCAAGGATGAGTATTACAGAGCATTCTCTCCTATTAATATAATTTCTTGGATTTACGTTTTTCTATTAAAATAATACAAAATCTAGCTAAATTGCTTCTCGCAAAGTTCACTGCAATTTGATATGTGCACAAATTAACTAACATACAAGCGATATAAACAAGTAACATAATTGCCTAATGGCCACTATGCAAAAAAACAAAAGAAGCAACCTAAACAAGCAAAACATTTATAAATTAAAAATATATCATATGTACTTGTATGAGATAATTAATATGTCTAAAAACAAGCAAAATAACACTACAAATTAAACAAATTAACATAAATAATTATCAAATTAATAGTATGTCTTTTTTTACCAGAAGCAATTTGGGCTGCGGCATTGTTGATCAAATGATGTCAGGAGCCTCAGGTTGCGGCACGGTTGAGGTGGTGGATTGAGCTTTGGGCTGCGGTGTGGCTCAATGAATGATGGTCATATCCAGTTTATCTTGATTTTGGGAGGGAAACCGTGCAGGGCGGAATTAGAAAATATAAATAGGGGGGTTAATCTATAAAATGTAATATATGAAAAAAATAAAAAATAAAAATGTGCCTAGTGGGAATTGAACCTATGACCTCACACATAACAGCTAAAACTCAAACAATTAGACTACTAACAAACATTTATTATTTTATGAGGGGTGCTAGACTATATAAGAGTTTAAAAAACTCAAAAGTTTAACTAAAGTTTAATATACATAATTAAGAATTTTAAAATCATAGGGTGGCTTACACTAGTGTAAAAACTGGAATCAGGATCGGCCTATTTGGATCGGTTATATGAGTCAACCGATCCTAAAAGATATTTGAATCGGTTTTCTTAAAAAAACCGATCTTAAAAACTATTCAGATCGGGTTTTATTGTCAACCGATCCTGATTTATGAACTATCAGCATTTGTTTTTTGTCAGAACTGATCCTGATACTATCAGGATCAGTTATTCTAAATAATCGATCTTAATAATTCAACTATCAGGGTCGGTTGTTTATAAAACCCGATCCTAATTGTATCAGGATCGGTTCTAACAAAAAACCGATCCTGATAATTAAAATATCTCAAATAAATCTTATTAATTGAAATATATCAAAAAATAGTATCTGGATCGGGTCTATAGATAATAACCGATCCAGATAACTTAAATACATCTAACAAATTAAAATATATCAGAAAATAGCATCTGGGTCAGTTCTGTACATAATAACCGATCCAGATACTATCAGGATCGGTTTTATTGCTAAAAACCGATCCTGATACTTTTTTTTTTTTTTTGAAGAACCAACTTTGAAAAAAAAATAGTATTAGAATCAGTTATTTCAAATAACCAATTCTAATACTATTTTTTGTGTGGTGCGCTGTATGTAGTCTAAAATGCTCTGTTCGAATTGAAAGCAAATTGGCACAGTGACAGCTTCAAAATTGAGATAACAAATTTTATTTTATAATTAGTTTTTTTTTAATATTTTAAAATATTTATGTTTGTAATTTTAATATTGAGAAGTATATGTAATTAGGCATTTGTGTTATATGTAATTAGTGTGGTGATTAATTGAATATATATGGATGTTGTGTATGGCATATGGTTCAATTATAAAATTTTTTTGATGAAAATTAATGTAATTTATATTATTAAAATTTATGTGATAATATAATTAATTATTTGACATTGATATTTCATTTTGAAGTCATTTTGACTATTGAATTTTTTTATACAATCATGCATGATGTATCAATGACTTGTGCCATATAATAATATACATAGGACTTGAATCCTTGTTGTGTGGGGTTGTGAAGGAACGAATACGAATATTAGCATTTGGTTGATCGGAATCGTTAAAATGAAAAAATATCATATTAATTTCACCATTATAAAATTTGATACAATTCGGGATTCGTGTACTAGTTCATCAAAGTAAAACAATATAGCAACATCGCACGGCCGTAAATAATTTACGTTGGATCAAAACTTACAGTTGTCGGACCTTTGGCACTTTTACGTTATTAATGTTCCATGTTATATCTTGATCATTTTAAAAATTATTACATGTCATTTAATTACAGGCCCACCATTGGATGATCATGCAGAAATGAACGGTCTGTATTCCATTTAACAATTTGATGCCATTAATAATAATAAAATTGTACAAAATTGATCATATTAGAGTTGATTTGGTCATACAAACACAAATAAATAAATTTTATATTTTTCACATTTTTCTTAATATTTATCTATGTACATGCATTACCAAACAGAAAAGAAAATAAATGATAGCCGTTTGATGGTTGATAGACCATCAATATAAGTGGGGTTTACCTCAGTGATCTTTCTTATATATAGTATCAGGATCAGTTTTTTATAAAAAACCGATCTTGATACTATTTTTTTTTCAAAGTTGGTTCTGCAAAAAAAAAAAATAGTATCAAGATCGGTTTTTTATAAAAAACCGATCCTGATACTATTTTTTTCAAAGTTGGTTCTGCCAAAAAAAATTAGTAGCAGGATTGATTTTTTGTAAAAAACCGATCCTGATACTATTAGGATCGATTTTTTTATAAATAACCGATCCTAATACTATTTACTCCCTATATAACCTGCTTAGGGCTCTTCTTATTTTCATTTTGCACCTCACATTTTGAACTTAGCGTCTCTCTCTGTGTCTCCGTATCTCCCTCTCAAATCCTCAGTACTCTGTGTCTCTCTCTCTGTCTCCGTCTCTCCCTCTCCTCCGTGTCTCTCTCTCTCTTTCTCTCCGTCTCTTCCTCTCAAAGCCGAGCGAGCCTCTTGCACCTCTGGCTCAATCGTGTCAATTTTTAATTTTTTTTATTGTTTCAAAAATTAATTAATGGTGTTTGTATATTGTTTTACAGTCTTGAAGACATCTCGCTGAAGTTACTTAATCATCCGGCCGATCAACTTTCACGGTATTAGCTTTATCTAATTTTCTCATTATTATACTTTAAAAACACATTTTTTTGTATTTTTTATTGTAAAATATTTTTTCATCTAATTGTTACCTTTGTTTTTATTTTTAGGATCCTTTTTAATCTCAAGTGATGTGATTGCAAAAGAGGTAATTATTGATTTTTTTATCATTGTGGTTTACATTAATTGCATAAATGTGTGTTAATTGAAGAAATAACTCAATTAGTCACTTGTATGTTTGTTAATTAAGTTTTTTTTTATTTAAATTTCTTGTTATAATATGTAATGCTTCACAAAACTTTGTATGAACATGAATTTTTTGTAATAATTTAAGATGTGTATGATATTTAATTTAGGATGTGTATATGATATTTGATTATTGTTTCTTACTGTGCAAAAAAAAAATATTTAGGATGCTGGCCAGCAAAATATATATGGGAGTTGGTCAAATAAATAAAACTATTTTTTTTAGCTTCAATAAAACATCATGATCGGTTATTTTAAACAACTGATTCAGATTACAACTATTAGGATCAGTTATTTTTTAATAGCCGATCCTAAAAGTTTTTTTCCTCAAATCCTCATTCAAAAAAAAAAAAGTATCAGGATTGGTCTTTTATAAAAAACCGATCCTGATACTGTTAGGATTGGTTTTTTATAAACAACAGATCCTTATACTATTAGGATTGGTTTTTTATAAACAACCGATCCTAATACTATTTATTTTCAAAGTTGGTTCTGCAAAAAAAAAATAGTATTAGGATCGGTTTTTTATAAACAACCAATCCTAATACTATTTATTTTCAAAGTTGGTAAAAAAAAAATAGTATCGGTTAACCTAAGGAACCGATCCTAATAGGTATTAATTTGGATCGGTTATTTTAAAGAACTGATGCAGAATATAACTATTAGGATCAGTTCGTTAAGAAAAACCGATCTAGATAACTGCTATTAAGATCGGTTATAATAAACAACTGATCTTAATAGTTGCTATTTGGGTCGGTTTTTTAAAAAATAAAAAACCGATCCTGATAGTATCAGTATCGCCTTCATCAGAATCGGTTGTATTCCAATACTGATATGCGTATATAACCGATCCTTATTCCATATTTTCCACTAGTGTTAGCACCCTCTGATCTATACATAAATCCGCCCCTGGAACCGTGCATGACTTTGGAAGGGTTTATAACATGTTTTATCTGTAGGAGGATGGATTTGTCATTTTAAGACAACCATCGATCAAGAGTTCTCATTAGCTTTAACAATGTCATAGGATCAAAGAATGTCCATGTGGTGTTCGATCTGGCTGGCTAGCTGGACTGAGATGCAGTTTAATCTCTCTATGTGAAAGGGATTACACAACTCAGTCCTAGTAAGACAGCCGGGTCGAACATCACATGGACATTTTTTGGCTCCCACAATATTGTTGAAGTCAATGTGCATATCTCATAAATGTATATGTATCTCATAAATTAGAGAAGTTAAAAAAGAAATATTGGTTAATCAGTAAAATGTATATGTATGTTGAATATTTCGTTGAATTATGATTTATGAATGTATTTATATGTTGAATTAATGATGAATAATATTAATTGTTTTGTATGCTGAATGCTGAGTGGATATTTGTTTTTTGTGTAGTATTGAATGTTTAATGGCTAAGAAATACAAATGCTAACAAATTATAAATTATATGTTAAAATAAAATAAAAAGAAATCATACATGGTTCTTGAAAATAATTAAACTATGCACAAATAGTAACAAACATTGTTTGTAATTAATAACCGCGAACTATGCACAAATAGTAACAAACATTGTTTGTAATTAATAGCCATGTACTTTGTATCAAGCTTGTTATACACGATGCGCTGGGACATGGTCACAAAATCGTGTGTCATTAACATTTTAGCTGTGTTTGTCGCCTTTCTGCAGTAGTGCAGGCTTGATTGGACCACAGCCCAAATGTACATTATTATTCATTATTTATGCTTAATACATTCAGACTTACAGCCGAATTCTTTATTTCCAGGTCAGGTTTAAGTTAATGAGAAATTAATTTCTGCAAAAGAAAAAGACAGCATGTAATATTGCACACGCAACTGTAAAAGTGTGACCTCTAAAAAACCGAGGAACTTGTAAGAAAAAACTTGTTGTATAAATGGTGTCACACAAGTCATAATATTTCTTGCTCTCCCATAGCATGGGGGAAGGAGTTTAAAAATTATGTATTATATGTATTTGTATTAAACTAAAATAATTTAATGAATACAAAAAGGAGTCCATCGATCTAGAAAAAAGGAAAATGATTTAACTATCTTTTCCCCTTCTAGCAAGCTCTTATATGTTTATATATTATTTTCATGCTAGAAGCTAGGCTACCATGATTTCCATTTTGACCAGCCTTCATCTATAAACAGGGTTGCAATAAAAATAAGTGTTTTTAGCTTTGGGCACTGAAGCTTCACTGAAACCCAAATTCTATCATATATCTCAATCTCTCTCCCTCTTTTTTTGAATTCCAGTTCCCGGTCTTACGAATTTATGATCAAGATCCAAGATTATGGCATCAACAGTGGAGAAGAGCAAGGTGCTACTCAATTGTGGAGGTCAGACCTCCACAATGAGTTCAAAAGGGATCTTGAATAAATGAGTTCAAAAGGGATTGGGGCATTTTTTTTTTTTTTTTTTTTTTGGAAAAAAAATGTGGAGATCAGACCTCCATATTCAATTAATACTGACTGCATGGGTGTCATAAAGTTAAAAAGAAAATAAAAAAATAAAACCAAAATCTAATAGTAAAGGTATTTTTATTTTTTATGTTTTCCAATCCCGGTGTCAAGGTCATTTGTAATTTCCATGAAGAGGAATTGTTTTTATTTATTTATTTTTTTTTGAGTAAAGTTAGAGGTAAAACCACTTAATTTGTTTAATATCCACAAGAGATCCCCATCTAGATTTCGAACTTGTGACATTACATATGGAAAGTATTATCTTTCCCACTAGTGCAAAAGCTAGTTCTTGAATAAATGAGTTCAATCAGATGAAGACGAGAATTTTCTAAAAAACATTAATTTTGTATTTACCTTTAAAATAGTAAAAAACAAATCTCATAAAATTAAAAAATTTGCTCACAAAGCACATTTTAATATGGATATCATGGATATCATCATGTTGAGTTGTTCAAATTGTACTGTATGGACAACGAAAAAGGAGATAAGAATGTAAGACATGCATGAAATATGAAAGACATGAGGCATTTGAACCGTACTCAAATAATACACAACCAAAAAGGTACATAGATAAATGTATCGTCCTGAATAACACACACTGAAATGCGATAAGAATTTATTCATTTAAAAAAAATGTCACACCATCTCCGCAATATCTTGGTGGATCAACTTGAGTAGGCCATCACAGAACTCTGCTGAGTGCTCTTCTTTGACACACTGCAACATCAGTCTGATCCCCTGCTTTGGCTTCGGTGAATTGAGATAAACCACCATCCCTAGAATGTTCACGTCATGGAACCAATTAAAAACATATTTTGGTTCGCCCCACCCGTAGTCCACCTCATTAAATCCAACCCATCTCCAATCTGAAACACATGTCATGCCATAACCAAAATTCCATAAATTATAGTGTGTGCCGGAGACACCATTCATCCAATCAACAAAATTTGTCGAAAGAGCATCCTTTGCATCTTTTATCAAGGTTATGACCTCCACAAGAGACGCGTTGTTCATCTCCTCACTTGTTTTGGTGATCGCTACTAGGTAGAGACAATTACCATAATACCCCTCCAACAATGGCATAACCCCGTGGAGTAAATGGCGTGTGCTGGCCCCAAATGCAATCACGACCTCAGCAGTGCTGGCCAATTTAATAGCTTTTGCACGGGATATGTAGATTATGGCAGTTATGACGTCGAAGGTGGAGCACTTTTTAGCTGTCTCAGCAGTGAATTTATCCTTGATATGGTTGATGCTGTCAGGCGATATCTCAATTACAGTGGTAACAAAATTGAAGACTGTGAAGGGAGGAGGGGTCCCAGAAAATGGCATCTTAGGTGGGTCTGGTATGGCTTCCCGAGACCACACTGGTTTCACAGTTGGTTCTGGGAGCCCACGTGCCATGTCACCAACTGCTTTAAGGAATTGCGCTGCACCATGGCCGTCGAAAACTTGGTGGTTGAACCAGATGCCAACAGCAAAGCCACCACACGTGAATTGAGTGATCTATTATCAATATGAAAAGATATATCATTTTGCTTGCTAAATAAGTAAACCAGAGTTTATCTCTATTTTTGAAAAATTTATTTTGCATTTTATCACATTAGTTAATTTTAAGCAGAGAAGAACATCAACAAATAGTGAATAATTTTCGCACACTGTTGAATTGTAACTGATAGATTGAGAATGAGATGATTGTTGTCATGGATTGTTAGATAGAAAATCATTCTAACTGCCATATCGTTACAAATATTAAAATTTAATGTAACACAAAAAGGAACACATCATATTCTTGACACCTACCTAGCTATGTGCACTACTGACTAATAAAGGGATTTCCAGGCAAGTTATATATTGGTACGTTGATTGCGCATATTAATGAGGAATCAACCAAAGATATGTCATATTTAATTGCTCCAAAGTTTTTTGTTTTCTTTTATCTTTTTCAATGGAATGGGCCATTCTAATAACCATCCAATGCAGAGTCCACTCGTAAAATATCACTGTCAATTCCTTTAAGACAATCAATGGTTTTGTCTGTCATTTATAACTGGTGCAGTGATCTTGGTTGCACACCAAAACATTTCCTAGTAATGAGTTACTATTTTCTTGCTACAAATTAATTCATAAAAGATGGTTGAAAGAAGATAATTCACAAATTGGATGGTTGAAAGAAGATAATCAAAGGTTGACAAGTCAAACCCCTTATAAAATTGATAAAACAGAAGGAGAGTATACCTGTGCCATAAGGATCTGATGTTCAAGCTTCACACTGGCTGGAGGCCGAGGCTGCATCTCCTCCTTTGTAATCATCAATGGCCACTCGAAATAATTTACATCTTCTAGAGTACAGTTAGCAGTTGCCTCAATATACCTTAAAATGAAATAACCCAAAATTTTCAGGGGACACATTTCAATTTCCAGCTGTTCTAGATCAAAATGGATCAAGAAATTAAAAACGTTTGACTTGTCCGAGTATCTTACTCTGGGTTTTAACTTAATTCAACATAATATCACTACCTGAATCCACAGGCAATACTATGCATGATTTATTGATCAGAGATCATGGTTCTTAAAATTGGCTGATACCGAGTCAACTCGGAATCGGCAAGACCGGTCCGAGTTTCACCCGAGTCTCGCATCTATGCGATTTTTTGAGCAAAAATTGGATGAACGGTGCTTGACTCGGCCGAGTCATCTGATTTTCCGGCAGAGTCAAGCAGAGTTAGACCAAATTATCTCGGTTGGAGTTAAATGCAGAAAATTGATAAAATCATGGTTAAATTGACATAATTGACCGAATTTTCACTCATTCTCGTCTCTAGAACAAAAGTTTTTGTTTTTGTAACTCAAATCGGACCAATTTTGTATTTTTGACAAGACAATGGAAGGATTTGGGAGAGTCCCTGCTTTGAAAGGGGCAGTCACGTTTCACACAAGAGGAAGAGGAGGTTAAATGCTTATAAAATTTTGAATAGTTTTGGTACACATATGGTGTACGGTTTTGTATTGAAAATATAGCTTGGTTTATTGTGGACCATGTCCATACAGGTTATTAAATAGAGATCAACTGTTTTGAAATAAAGATCGGTCTAAACAAGAATCAATATTTTATTAAAAGGAGTGTACGGTCTAAACAAGAATCAATATTTATTAAAAATGGAGTGTACGGCCTAAATCAATTATTATTATTATTAACTATTTCACTAAAGTATTATTTCTATTAAACATTTAACTAAAGTAAATGGTAACCAGTGGCTTTTATTTTTTTACTTTTCTATGTATAAATTATAACTAGCTTACATAAAAGATGTGTTCTACTTATATTATATTATATAATTAGTTGATTATTTGAGTATAATCTTTTGTCTACATAATTTTCTTACAAATTATTTTTTAATCAATTTTTTCTATATTTTGGCCACAAAATAAATTTCTGTCAAAAAAATCCGAGTTTTCGATCTGATTCTTTTGATTCCGGTTGATTCATCTGATTATGATTCCACGATCAAGTATTTGATTCTGATTCCAGTTCCAATTCCAAGTTTCAGAATCATGTCAGAGATCAAACCAACACCCTAGATTGAACTCTGATCTCGATTTTCTTTTATTTCTTTAATACGACAAAACCCCCAACCATTCACAGAGGCATAGCTAAAATGTTTATCAGGGTGTGCAATAAAAACATTATTATTTTTTCTTTAATTCATTGTTATTTTTTATTAAAAGATTATCATTAATTTATATCAGAACCGGAATCAGTCAAATCAAATCGAAAACACGATCTCTTTTGGCATGATTAAATTAAGATAAAAAATAATGTAAAGCATTGAAGTAATAAATTTTAATTTCAAGACAAGGACTTGGTCATCATTCATTTGAAATTCGGGTCATTTTAAAAATTAGACTCGTTCCTTTGAAAATAAAAAACAAGAGGTAGGCAAAATCCAGATCCAAATTAACGTACTATATATATATGGATCTGATAAATACAGATCCAGCCTAAGTGTGGCTCCATCGGTGACCATTGCTCACAAAAAGAAATATCCACAATACCAGATACCCTCTCCAGTGCAGTCAACAACCGAAACTCCCGGAATGGGCTCAGCGATCCTCCCTGCGACAGGGTAGTAAGGCACCAGCGCCTTAGCGAAGGCTTCTTTGATTCGCTCTCCTGGTTGCTCGCCATGCGAGAACACCGAGACAAAGTCGATGGCAGCATCGATGGTTAAAGTGCGGTCTATGGAGGAGAGAGGGAGAGAACCAGTGGGAGTCGAGGTGGCTGGAGGGACCAGGACTGGAGAGGACTTGGTAACAGTGTAGCTCATGGTGCGGCGAGATGTGGGGAGAGGAGTTGGGTTGGTGGAAAGAAAGGGGAAAGGAAAGCAAATTGGTATTAATAAGTTCGACTTTTTATGATTGTGAAATAGGAAAATGTAAATTAACTAAGGTCTTGTTCGGTAGCAAGCTAAGGAATGGGAATGAGAATGTGAATCAAAAATTTTGAATTAATTTTTACTGTTCATCGTGGAAAAAATAACTTAGTTCTGAGTGAATTTTTTTTTCCCACGGTGAACAGTAATCTGCCGAACAGGGCCTAACACAGTCGTTGGATTGTGAAATAATATTTCATTAGTCAAGACTCGTTCTCCAACTTTTTCTTAAAACAAAATGTCAAATAATGTACAAGTATATATGCATTACCTCAATGTTGTTTTGGAAGAGTTATGGTAAACAAGGGAAATGGTTCAGTTTGTCAATGTTTTAACATCACATATCACCGTTGTTTTTGTTTTACCAATCTTTTAAATTTGAAATTCAAATAAGTGTATTCAAAGTACTTATCTTATTTTTCTACATGAGTATACAATAATACTAAATTTATATTTTTTTTAGTCCGTTTGTACAACATTTAGTCGTTCAAATAAGCATAATCGAATTACTAATCTTCGTTTGTACATCATTTGATTGCAAGGTTATTTGAAAACAATGACAAATTAGGTACCTAGTTCACATTGTGAGACCTAAAGGAAGTAACATCTGAACTAATTTGAAACAAACAAAGCACCTGTCAAATATAGTACATTAATTAGTTCTTTTCTAACTTGATATGAACAAAGTACCTAAAAAATGATTATTTTGTTACTTGATATGAATAACTAGAGCAAAACTTTGAAAGATGTCCATGAAACAATTTTGAGACAAGTGTCTCATGGGCCTTCAGTTTACAGAGCATTAAATTAAAATTAATTAGTTCGTTTCAGAAATTCTTAACACACGGTCCTTTCTCACTGAGCCTGAGACATTAATTCCTTTGATGGAACCATCAGTGTTTGCTTTAATGAGAAACGCTTATCATAATTGGGCCATCAAGGCCCAGTGGAAAACAGTAACTACGTAGTATAGTTTCTCCTAGCAAGCCTTTCTCACTGGTAATTCCATTTTCATCATTTTATACTGGTAATTAAGTCCCCCCCTTCTTCTACTTTCCAAGTCTGAATTCATCATTTTATACTGGTAATTAAGTCTCCCCCCTGCTTCTACTTTCCAAGTCTGAATTCATCATTTTAATACTGGCCCCTGCAACATCCCGAGTAGCACTGAGGAGTAAGTAATTGTAAAAGATTCATTTTTACGGTACCGGGGAGGATTTGGATTCTCAAAGAACTAGTAAAAAGTTTGTCCAGTGGC
This sequence comes from Carex pumila, assembly GCA_033356055.1. Lineage (NCBI taxonomy): Eukaryota > Viridiplantae > Streptophyta > Magnoliopsida > Poales > Cyperaceae > Carex > Carex pumila. The sequence goes on from JARJHM010000256.1 coordinate 182,334, forward strand.
GATGGAAAGAATTAAGGTAAAGAGTTTAACAGACGACGTTTAGCTTCATACAGCGCACAAAATATAGAATCAAAACAGCACTGAATATTGTCCGTTCACTGTATTTAATATCACACAACACAATTCACAAAACTTAAATTTACTTTACTTAATTAAAAGCATTTTAATACATTCATGGAAATAGTGAAGAGTAGGGTTAAAATGCAACATCAGTTTTGTGATCCAATTATACTCCACATCTTTTTTTTTGTTTTCAAAAGTCTGAATAGTCCATCAGCTCAACATGATATTTATATTAAAATGTGCTTAGATACCAAATTTTATAATTGAAATTTTGTTTCTATTTTTTTAGATAGGTACAAAATTATGGACCAAAATATTTTAAAAACAGTGATTTTGTACCTATCTAAAAAATAGTAAAAAAGTTCCATAAACTATAAAATTTAGTCTCCAAGCACATTTTAATATGAATATCATGTTCAGCGGTTTAGATCAACTGTTTGGACTTTGAAAACGGATAAAAAGATGTGGAGCATGCACAATTGGAGCACAAAACTAATAATGCATTTTAATGCTGCTCATGATTGAAACACAATATTTCCAAATAATTTATAGTAAAACTACTGCCGAATCATCTATAATTAATTACTGTATTAAACTACTAATACAAGGCAAAATAAAATGGATACAATATGTAAAATGTACTTATGTTATCTCTCGCTGTAATCTAGATAATTAATTACATAGTAAATTTTCCTTAATTAATTGTTGCTATTATTCCAAAAATCTCCATCAAATTCTTTGACGAGCATCGATCGCTAGCAGCACCCATTACCAGAACATCTCTCGTTGCAACATCTCTCGTTGCAGTACCTGCGCCCACGGATTGGTGAATATGGAGGATTTGAAATTGGTCTATTTAGATCTGAATGAGTGCAAAAGTAGAGAACATATGATTATGGAATCATATTAAACATCTCGTAGGTTATGTTTTCATGTACAAGTTGATAAAGCAGCGGTTATACTTTCTTTTTAAAGTAAGAATGGGAGTCTAGTATATGGCTCTGAATGAGTGCAAAAGTAGAGAACATATGATTATGGAGTCATATTAAACATCTCGTAGGTTATGTTTTCATGTACAAGTTGATAAAGCAGCGGTTATACTTTTTTTTTTAAAGTAAGAATAGGAGTCTAGTATAAGGCTCTGAATGAGTGCAAAAGTAGAGAACATATGATTATGGAGTTATATTAAACATCTTGTGGGTTATGTTTTCATGTACAAGTTGATAAAGCAGCAGTTATACTTTTTTTTTTAAAGTAAGAATAAGAGTCTAGTATAAGGCTCTGAATGAGTGCAAAAGTAGAGAACATATGATTATGGAGTTATATTAAACATCTTGTAGGTTATGTTTTCATGTACAAGTTGATAAAGCAGCAGTTATACTTTTTTTTTTAAAGTAAGAATAGGAGTCTAACAATTATTTTTCGAAATTTTTATTTCCACCATTTTCTGAAAAAAAATATACCAAAAAACTCTGATTTATGAGAAATTTAAAATCTAACACGGCTGCAGAACACTGGTGGGAACCCAAATGCTGGGGTCCTCATTGGTGTTCTGCGGCCCCATCATTTTCCTTTTTTTGTATAAAGAAATGAATGGTTGTTTCTTGGAATTTCAGTCCTCTTAGAGAAATCAAATTTTGGCGGCAGACCAAAGTTGAAATGATGGGTAAGAAAAAAAAAATGATGATGCCGCAAAACACTGGTACGGAATCCAATCTGGGACCATATCGGTATAGTGTGGATTCTAGTATTTAAATCCACACTGGTGTTCTGTTGCCATGCTAGATTTCAAATTCTTCAGAAAAGAGAATTTTTTAGTTTATTTTTGTTTAAATAAATGCTAGAAATAAATTATCACTCCTATTTTTATTAACCGCAATTGATGAATTTGAACAGGATTTTGAGAGGTTATCCTGCAATAGATGAATTTATGGATGAAAAGATAAGAAAAATAAAATACTAAGAAAGAAGAGAAAAGAAAAGAAAAGAAATGAAGATTAAAACATCAATTAAATAATCTGCTTTTTTTTATTAAATCACCATTTTTCTATTTGTGTGGTTCCAATGAATTTTAACTTTTTCGACCATTTCTTCAACAATTATACTTTACTCTCAAGATTACCAAAGTTGGTTTTCTCTTAACTCATCGATCAAAAAGAACTATTTTACGATTTGGCCATTTCTTCAACAGTCATAGTTAGGAGCATACCACAAGCTCTATTTTACCATTTTCCTTTTAAGAAAATAAAAAAATCGAATTGTTAGCCAATAAATTGATTTTCTATTTTACAAATAATAATAAGAACTGAATAAAAAAAAAATTATTCAGACACAATGAACAAAACTCTAGTTCGTTCCACCTAATTTTGCATCTACACACAACTAATGACACAAAAAATTTATAAATAGAGTGGATCGAAGCAAATATTCATGAGCCAACTCCTCGGATCAAATATTTGGTTCGATCAACCTTCTTTTTTTTGGTTTAATATATATATAAATAAATCGTAAATACAAATAATTTTAGTAAAAAATTATTTTTATTTTTACTGATATTTTTCCTGATATTTCATTTAACGATCCAAACAGCTAAATCACTATTTTTTTCCCCCTTAATTAAACTAATTGTTTCCTGTTACTTGTTTTGTCTTTTCTTGAAAATGATAGACTACATAGTAAATATCGAGACCTATGACTTATCTAGTCTTTTGTAAGATATGAATACACTATTAATCTATAATATGGTTGCACATTATTATCTAGTCACTCAGAACCACAGAGAGCATTTACCGTACCTAAAGTTCTTCCACCGCCAGTGTTAGAGTAGTTGGGGATTCCAGCAGAAGCAACAGGTTGCATGGCCATAGCGCTGAGCAGCAAACAGAGAATCATTATTACACTCCTCATTTTGCTCCTCAAATTAAACTCTACACACTACCAGTTGCAGTGTCGCTTGATTTCTTCCATCTTCATCATTTTATACTGAAAGTTATAACAAGACTTGTGCAAGTCAACTCCCTCCCTCCCTGTCTCTACTTTCCCAAGTCTGAATTGATTTGTCTCGATACAGAATAATACCTCCACTATCAAAGGTACTTAAAATGCTGAATTACTGACCTCCACTATCAAGTTAAGTTGAATATGGAGTGTAGCTGTCTTTTCACCATAGAATTGTAGCACCCAAGTCAAGTCTCCTCCCTGCCTCTGCTTTCCCAACTCTGAATTGATTTGACTTCATCACTCCCAATTTGGTTAACTTTTGCTACACGGAATGACTAATAACAGTATGAATTCATGTCACCTAAGGTAACTCCCAATTTGGGAAGGACATTTTAAAGGCATCTCGTGCATTCCATCTAGGATCAGATTGGTCCGGGTAATGATCAGACGTTCCAAATTTAAACTCAAAATTTTAGTTACTTCATGGACACAAACTCTAACAAGATTCCGTTCAAAGTAGAGCGCAAGTGCCTTGGTCTTAGTTGAGTTGCTTTATATGCTGAATTACTGACCTCCACTATCAAGTTACTTTAAAAATTTTGAGTGGAGCTGTCTTTTCACCGTAGAATTGCAGCACTTGTAAATGAAGATTCCCTTGGACCATGTTCTATCTCTTTTTTAATTTGATACCTTTTTGTTTGCTTTACTTTCAAAATTGAAGAAAATTAATCTAATATGTTAATATTTCTTTAGTGTTTTTCCTAACTTGTGTGTTGTCATGTGGGGATTTCGTCAGAACTAAATTTTAGCGGACCCCATAAATAAGAAAATATCCTGAGCCCAATTCATCAGTAACTTGCAACAGGAAATGGACAAGAAAGTTTGTAATAGAGAATCTGAACTTGCTTTGAGCAGTATATGTGCAATATGGGCTTGTTGCTGGACCTACAACCCAATACTAATTCAACGCTGGATACTTTAAATGGTACTTTTTATACTTAGTCATATTGAAAAAACATAATGGGATGTTATAGTCTTTCTTTAGAAAAAAAGAAGAAGAAAAAAAGAATGGAAAGTGAGAATAAATTTCATTTACTTCAAGGATGATTGTTACAGAGCATTCTTTCCCATTTATGTGATTTTGTCAATTTACAATTTCTATTAAAAAGAATACAAAATCTAGCTACATCGCTTCTAGGGAAGTCAAGTCTCCCACCTGCCTCTCCTTTCCAAGTCCCAATTTGGTTAATATTTGGTACACGGAATGACTAATAACAGTATGAGTTTAATTATGTCATCTAAGGTAACTCAATTTTTTAGTTTGAATCCAGACCATCCAATCTACTTTGGGACGGATATTAAAGGAACCCTGTGCATTCTATCTAGGATCATATTGGTCCAGGTTCTAATCAGACGGTCCGAATTTAAACTCAAAAATTGATATACTTCATGTATAAGAACTCTAACAAGATTCCATTCAAAGTAGAACGCAAATGCTTTAGTCTTACTTGGGTTTCTTTATTGAGTTACTGATCTCCACTATCAAGTTGAATTTGGAGTGTAGATGTCTTTTCACCATAGAATTGCAGCACCCATAAGTCAACTTGTTCCATCTCTTATTTTGTTACTTTTTCTTAAATGAATTTTTCAATTTTTCTTTTGCTAGCTTTTGTTTCAACATTCAATAAAATAAATCTAATATTTTCATATATCTTTAGTGTTTTTCCTAACTTGTGATGCCGGAATTTTGTTAGTACTTAATTTAATAAGCATGCAACGTCAAGCGGTCAAAAATTAATAAAAATAAAAGAAACAAATCAATTAAATAACTTGTAAAAGATTATTTTTATTTTTTGCATTTATAAAGTCATTTTTTTACTGCTTGACTTTATACAAATTAAAATAAAAAATTTACAATTTTGCATGTATATGCATCACTCGTAAAGTAGATCAATTTCCATAGTATGGATTCGTCTCGCTTGAAATCAATATGATAAATTTTGTAGATATGCTCATTAAACCCTTTGATGAGCACAACACACTCAAGCTTTCCCAAATATGCAGACCTTATAAATAACAAAAACACTCTAAACCCAATTAATCAGTAACTTGCACCAGGAAATGAACAAGAAAGTTTGTAACAGAGAATCTGAACTTGCTTTGAGCAGTAAATGTGAAGTGGGCGTGTCTCACCGATGAAAGGGAGGGCTCATACCAAAAGTAGGCCGAACGGGCCCATAACCTTGACCATAGTAAGTGCCATTTTGTTATTGCAATTGAAAAACACATTTGGAATTATTTATTTACTACCATGATAATGAAAACAATTAATTCATGAATTATATTATGTTTAATACGTAATTAGAACAAATCTCCTAAGATTATGTCCAATTGAATCATAAAATTCATATTATAATTTGGGTAATATTTATCTTTGAAATCGCACATCACAATTCAGAGGATTATATATATATATATATATATATATATATATATGTATATATATATAGAGAGAGAGAGAGAGAGATTGACTAATATGCTTTCGGTAGCATATGGGCCGAAGTGCTACCGGTTCAAATTTGAAATTTTAAAATCTAAAAAGTCAATCTGAACCGTTCATCTTGTTCACCATATTAATAAGTGCTTGGAGGTAAAATTTTACATTTTTCTGAATTTTTTTACTATTTATTAAGCCACTTTGAAAATCGCTGATCCAACGGTAGCACTGTTTTGTTAAGCCACCGTTGGATCAGCGATTTTCAAAGTGGCTTAATAAATAGTAAAAAAATTCAGAAAAATGTAAAATTTTACCTCCAAGCACTTATTAATATGGTGAACAAGATGAACGGTTCAGATTGACTTTTTAGATTTTAAAATTTCAAATTTGAACCGGTAGCACTTCGGCCCATATGCTACCGAAAGCATATTAGTCAATCTTTCTCTCTCTCTCTCTATATATATATATATATACATATATATATATATATATATATTGTTAAAATCAAAGCATTTTAATACATTCAGTGGATTATTAGAACACAATATATCCAAATAACTTGTAGTAAAAGTACCGCCGAAACATCTAAATGATTGAATTTAATACAAACTGAAATAAAATGTATACAATATGTAATTACATAATAAATTATTGAATTTGACAAGCATCGCTAGCAGCACCCCCTTGCACAACATCTATCACCGCAGCAAACTCTGGTCGGTTGATAGGATTTAGAAGTTTTAGGTCCTCGACGAGTTGGCACTGAATTTGAAGATACGAATATGGTGTTATATTAAACAGAGTAAAAAACCTCGGGAGGTTATTCATAAACAAATTAATAAAGCATCGGTCACAATATTACTCGAGATCACAAACTCGGTTTTTCTTTTAATTCGTCTCCAAGCAGGAATAGGGAAACTGACTTTTAAACCAAAGATGAGTTACGTTGTCAATCCGAAAAATATAATAATATTTTTTTTATATTTGAATTGCTAAAAAATCATCATTTATCCAAACAGGTAAAACACCATTTATGTTATTCTCTTAAACTTATTGTTTGTTGTTACTTTTTATTTTTTACTTTCTTTTTCTTTTGCTTAAAATGAAAGACTACATTATAATGGTGACACATGGCTTATCTAATTGTTTCTAAAAATACAATAATATGGACTGTAACTGTGGACTGGGAGATGAAGCTTAAAACATCAATTAAACATGCTACTCCTTTTAAAAAAAAAATGAAGATTAAAATATCAATTCAACAAGCTGCTCCTTTTTATTATATCACTATTTTTCTATTTGTGTAGTTTCACTGAATTTTAACTTTTTCGGTTATTTCTTCAACAAAAGAACTTTAATCTTGAGATTACCAAAGTTGGGATGTCTTCAACAAAAGAACTATTTTATGATTTGGCCATTTCTTTAACAATTATAGTTAGGAGCCTAACAAACTACAAGCTCTATTTTACGATTTTTTTTTTTAAATAAAAAATTGAATTGTTAGTCAATAGATTGATTGTTTTGTTTTTACAAAAATAGTAAGAACTGAATCAAAAAAAATTATTCAGACAGGGGATGAACGAAACTCTAGTTCGTTCCACCTAATTTTGCACTTGCACATAACTAATGACACAGAAAATTTATAAACATAGTGGATTGAAGCAAATATTCGGCCAACCCCTTGGATTGAATATTTGGTTCGATCAACCTTCTTTTTTTAGGTTTAATATATATTAATAAATCCTAAATACAAATAGTTTTAGTCAAGACCTATGACTTATCTATTCTTTTTTTAGAAACACTATTAATCTAACTTTTTTTTTTTTTTTGAGATAAGAATACACTATTAATCGGTTGCACATTATTATCTAAAATAAACCTAAAATAAGTAGATGTTATAAAATATTAAAACTATTTCATCAAAAAAATATTAAAACTAAAATGAAAAAAAGAAACAATAATTAAACCATACTTGAACCAATATAATTCGTTCGGTTCGATTTAATCGGTTTTTAAAGTCAAAACCAAAATAATTCATTTAAACCAAAATAATTCAAAAATTCAACCAAACTGATCCTTTTTAAACCGAAAAACACAAACCATTTAAATTGAACAAACAGATCTAACAGTTTGAAACCGCTATCTGCATTGTATTGTTATGTTATCATCAGTTGACAGGTGGTGATTTTGGAGTCCACATCCAATGTAGTAACAGAATATTTGAGTATATATCCAAACCGTACAAACTCTTCAATATTTGTGCCAAAAAAAATCGGACTGTCCAGTTCTAAACTAAAAGTTTGTGTTACGATTATATAATTCGTTTATTGCGTACTACTCTTTTTTTCTTCGGAAATGCGAAATAAAAAAAAATATTCAATTCATAAATAATTAACACTCACTATCTCTCTAATGGCACTAGGGGTGTCAATGGTACCTTTTTAGCCGTTTACCCGACCCGTATCGTATTCGATAAGGCGGGTATGGGTAAGTTTTTTTTTTCGTTAGCTTATTGGGTATGGGTTTGGGTAAGAATTTTTTTTCGTTAAATAACTGGGTAAGGGTATGGGTAATAACTATTTCGTACCCATTACCCTATAGGGTAATTATAAAATCCAAATATATATTCAATTCAATTTTCAACCCACTTAAATATATACTCAATTCAATTTTCAACCCACTTAAATGTATATTCGTGTTTTTGAATTTTTATTCTGTATAAAAAATAATTTAGTTGGAATTAATTGCACATTTGTTTTATTTTTTTATTAGAAATGCAATTATATATGTGTTAAAATGAATGCGTTTTTGATGTTTAATTTGTAAAATATAATAAAACTAATTATTATACTAGTATTATCCGTTATTCACTCGCTACCGTTTTGTTACCCGATAATATTAACGGGTAAGGGTAGGGTAGGATAAGATTAATTTTTAATGAGTATGGCTAATATAACATCAGTGTCATTTCAGTCTATATAACACCAACTCTAAAATCTATCAAATCGAGTTCAAATGGTGAATCCAAACCGTTCAAACCAATTTATTTTATGAGTGATGTGTTTACATGCAAACTTTTTATATTTTCAAGTTATTTTAGTATCAAATCAAGCGGCAAAAAAATTGAAAAATGAATGTATTAAAATTAACTTAAAAACTCAAACATTTGACCGCTTGACTTGATACCAAATAAATTCAAAAACTTATAAATTTTACATGTAAATGCACAACTAATGAAGTAGATCGGTTTGGATTCACCATTTGAACTCGACTTGATAGGTTTTGGAGTTAGTGTTATATAGACTAAAATGACACTGATGTTATATTAGCCATACTCATTTTTAATAGGTATGGGTAGGGTATGGATAAGATCAATTTTAATGGGTATGGGTATGAAAATGTCTCCACCCGATCCGTACCGTACCCATTGACACCCCTAAATGGCACCACCAAATTCTCTTGTTTCTCTCGCCTTCTCACCCCGAAATCTCTCTTTCACTTTATCTTCGCCAATGGAGAGGATTGCTCTGCGCCAACCTCTCATTTGGGCTCAACTCCAGTATTCCCATCTCTGATGCCACCGTTCTCACCCCACCTCCTCCGCCTCTCTTTGCCATTGCATTTTCCTCTGTCGCAACCTCCCTCATCGCACTTCTTCATCATCTAATAGCAATTTCTGGAACTAATAACAAAGTTTAAAGCAGGAGACGACATAAAATTTCCTTAATTGTTGCTATTAGTTTCCAGAAATCTCGATCAATCTTTCAGTAGCATCGCTAGCAGCACCCATACCACAACATCTCTCACCGCAGCATGATCCGCTGTGGTTGATTATATATAGATTCGTGGGTGCATGATCTGGAGCATGTGAAGATGGTCTAGTAAATTTGTGGAGAAGTAGAGAAGATATGAATATGGAGTCATATTAAACTAAACTCATCGGCCAATTAATTATCCAGTTGAGAAAAATGACTTCAATTCTGTGCCTTCAAGTCTGAATTGACTTGACTTCATTTGTCTCTCCGTTGCTGTCACAGTCCAACTTTGTTTGAGCAGTATATGTGCAGTTGGTTTACTTGATCTACTACCAACCATAAAAGATGGCTCAAACCAAAGGCAGGCCGGACAGCCCATTACCATGACTCACCAAAAATGTTTCATTTTCCGAATATATTTCACGTTTGTAATAACCACTGACAATATTGTCATTCATGTAATTAATCTCATGTCAATTCTAATTAATTTATTACAAAACTATAGTTTACTTATAAATTAGAATTATAAAATTAAAATTATGCACTTAATGCTGATACAATATTGTCAACAGTATATAATATTTAATTACTAAAAAAATGATTGGACATCCATCCGGTTATACATCATTTGGAGATGTATGATTCAGTGGTCACATTTAATTACACACTTCATGCTGAATTTCCCTGCAATAATGGAGATGTTTGAAAATCTCCAACTTCTCTTCTAAATTTTTTGGTGTGGTTTGAAAATTGAAATAGAAATAGTTTAGTACACAGCTGTTGAAGACAGCTTCACTAATTTTTCCGTTGTCAGCAATATATATTGACTCTATTGATCAGATGTCCTGGGACCATATTTTATATCGCACATCACAATTCACAAAATTGAAATTTACTTTTGTTAATACATTCATTGAATTCCTACATCACCAGCAGTATGAGGTGATTGAACATTGCTATATGCTGGTAGTTAACCTTTTGTAATTATGTCTTCCTTGTAATGGAAAATGGGCTTTTAGCTCTTCTTAAAAAAAAAAAAATACATTCATTGAATTACAGTATTAAACTATTAATAAAAGACAAAATAAAATGGATACAATATGTGAAATGTACATACTTATGTTGTCTCTCGCTCTAATCTAGATAATTACCGAATTTTTTATTAATATCCAAATTTTATATTAAATTTAAAAAAAATATCCGAATCGGTTGGTTTTTTTGAAATCTACCCATTCCGGAATTAAACTCTAAATCCGGAGTCAAACCGAGTTTCCGGAAATTTTTTTTCCGGATTTAGAGTTTAATTCCGGAAAAAATTTTCCGAAATGGGTAGATTTTGAAAAAACCAACCGATTCAGATATTTTTTTAAATTTAATATAAAATATGGATATTAATAAAAAATTCGGTAATTAATTAATTACATAGTAAATTTTCCTTAGTTGTACGTGCTATTAGTTTCCAGGTACTCCATATCATTCTTTGACAAGCATCGCTAGCAGCACCCTTTACGACAACATCTCCCACTGCAGCACCTGTCGGGGGATCTATGATAGATTTGCGGATCTGGAGCATGTGAAGATGGTCTAGTATATGGTTGCCCTGAATGTGTGCAAAAGTAGAGAACATAAGAATATGGAGTCATATTAATTAAACATCTGCTGGGTTGATGTTTTCATGTACAATAAGTTGATAAAGCAACGGTTATACTTTCTTTACTCTCGAGATTACCAAAGTCGGTTTACTCATCATCGCAAAAGAAGAAGGGGCAACTGAATATGGAGTCATATTAAACATCAACTAACTGTGTTTCTACTTTAATTCAGTGTTATTTAATTTTTTTTTTTAAACTTCAAAACGCCCTAGTTAATTAATTCTATATATATATTAATGACTCTATTGATCAGATGTCCTGGAACCGTATTTGATATCGCACATCACAATTCACAAAATTGAAATTTATACAACTAATTTATAGTAAAAGTATCACCGAATAATTAATTAATTTATAATTATTACTGTATTAATACAAGCCAAAATAAAATGGATACAATATGAAAATTGTAAAATGTACTTGTGTAAAGTGTTTTAATTCAACTTGCTATAAACTATAATTAGATAGTAAATTTTGCTTAATTGTTGCAGCACCATCTACCACAACCACATCCGTCTGTGCAGCAAGTGCGGAATGGATTTTTTCTACCACAAGGAGGTCCAGTTGTACTATATGGTTGCCCTGAATGTGTGCAAAAGTAGAGAACATATGAATGAATATGGAGTTATACTAAACAATATTAATCGATAATATGCTTGTACATTATTATCAAGACACTCAGAAAGAGAGAGCATTTACCTGGATGATTGGTACCGGGAGTGGTCGGTTTAATGGCTGGGTAGGGGCTTCCAGCAGAAGCAGCAGGTTGCATGGCCATAGCGCTGAGCAGCAAACAGAGAATCACTAACACACTCCTCATTTTGCTCCTCAAAAACTCTACACACAATCAGTAACTGCAGCAGTAGCAGTGCAGCTTGATTTCTTGCATCTTCATCATTTTATACTGAAAATTATAACAAGACTTTTGCAAATCAACTCCCAAGTCAACTCCCTGCCTGCCTCTGCTTTCTCAAGTCAGAATTGATTTGTCTCGGTACAGAATAATACTTCTAATTTGGTTACCTTTTTCCTACAATAAAGGAGTAATAACAAAATTCCAGTCAAGGTTTAACGCAAATGGCTAACTCTTACTTGGGTTGCTTTCAGCGTGCATGTAAACAGTTGTTTTACTGGATCTACGACAACTATCGTTTCAACGGTCAAAGAGGGCCCATACCCAAAGGCAAGCCCCACGGTCCATATTGACAATGGCCCACCAAACCGTTTCCGTTACCAAGTATCCACCAGTGTTGTAAATAATGGTATGCAGTCGTTGGACAGACAATGTATCAACAAATGATTAGTCTGGAATAATCATGGATAATCGGCAATATTTAGAAATAATCATCTGATTACTCCAGTGGCCCATATTCCTTCTTCTCATTCGTTCATTTGTATTTTTATGTTGTGATCAGGTGGTCATTGCAGATTTATCATCCTCTGTGGTAACAGAATAATACAGTATATATCCAAACCATACATTACCTTTAAAATATGTGCTAACAAAGATCCAACGCTTCAGATCTAAATTCTAAACATAATATTTCTGTTACCTCAGGTGATATGAATCCGGTAATTGCGCGCTGCTCACAATGCAATTGAATTCATAAATAATTAACACTCGCTGTCTCTAATGGCACTACCAAATTATCTCCTTCTCTCACCTTCTCACCTCGACTTTTCTGTTCTTACTCCAATGAAGAGTATCGCTCTGTGCCGACCTCTGCCTTCGCCTCCTCTCCACCACCATTCCCATCTCTGATGCCTCTGTTCTATTAACCTCTCTCTCTGCCACCACATTTCCCTCTGCAGCAACCTCCCTCCTTTACGCGCTTCTTCATCATCTACCTCTCTCTTGTCCCTTTCCCTATCAAACTTGAAATCCAAAAGACAAATGAAACTGCTGCCAGTGCATATTATGAATTTGTGAGTTTTGTAAGTTTAGAAGGGTAAATATGATATTATGAATTTCAAAAGGAAAAATACGTAATTTTGAAATTTTTTATGGGTATTCAATAAATTCTCCCTTTATTGTTTGTGTCTACAGGCTTAAATTTATCTTATTTATTCCCTAGCTTTTTCTAAGTTATCCTTCATATAAATAATGTAATGTTAACTCTAATTACATTAATTGTTAATGACCATAGTTTACCTCTAAATAGGAATTATAAATTTAAAATTATGCACTTAATGCTCACACAATATTGTTAACAGTATAATTTTACTAGAAATGTTAGAAATGTTTGGCATTTGGTTAGACATCAGATGGAGACGTATGATTCAGTGCTCACATTCAAGTACACACGATTAATTGATGCTTAAATTTCCTTTACTATTTTTGTTTTCTTTTGAAGTGGTATATTTAAATAAGAAGAATACACATTTTTCTTTAAAAAAAAAAATGAACAGTAAAGATTAATAATTATATCAGGCCATAAAATATATTTACTTTTAAAATTTTAACAGATATGTTTCCAAATAAGAAAGTATTGATGGGTGTACAACTTATTTTCATCTGAGAGTCAGCGGTATTTTGACTTTGTAATTTTTAATTAGAGGTAAACTAAGATCTTTAAATAATTTAATTAGAGTTAACATGAAATATGTTTTATGAGATGTAAATAAAAAAATTACAAGAGTTGAGGGATAAATAAGAGAAATTTAAGTCTATAAGTAAATAATAAACTGTATAAATGAAGGGCACATAAAATATATTATTCATTTATTGTATGTTGTATAAATGCCTCTTGCGCTCTACTGTAATCTTTCCAGTGGCATGGCAATATAATGGACACTCTTATTGGAATCAATAACAATTTTAAGACTCCCTTAATTTTCAGATCAACTCAACTACAAATTGCAAACCTTTTTTTCCTAAAGACACGCCGATTATCTTATCTTAATTATCTTTTCTGAGAAGGTGAAGATGCCCCCAAAACAGCCAATAAGATTGAAAAATTAGGCTGCGCTGCCTTCATGACCAAACCTTCCTTGCTTAGGCTAGATTTAAGTGTTTTCCATGAAACTGCTGGGCGCAATTTATGATGTAGTCATATTTCTTGCCAGATGAGTTCTTTAATTAGGCTTTGACCTAAATTGAAAGCAAATCACCAGGTTGTTTTTCTAATAACAATGGGTTTATCAAAGTACAAACGGTTCTTAATCAAGTCCTTGTATGTTAATTGCATTTAGTACCAAGTGACAAACGACAGAATGATAGATGCTTACATGTGCTGCTTAGTAATATATAGATGCTTACATGTGCTGCTTAGTTGTATATTACTGAAATCAATCGTTATGTTTGAATTTCGAGTGTAGCTGTCTTTTTACTATGTAATTGCAGCATCCACATACCAAGATTCACTTAGACCATGTACAATTCAGCTTTGTCACGATAACTAACTTGGTTAAGTTTTTCTACACGAAAAGATTAATAACAAATTTCCGGTCAATGTACAATTGCAAATGTCTAATTCTTACTTGGGTTGCTTTCACCGTATAAACAGTTGTTTTACTGGATCTACAACCATCCATCGCTTTAATGGTCAAAGAGGGCCCATGCCAAAGGCAGGCCGCACGGCCCATATTGACCATGACCCACCAAATCATTTCCGTTACCGAGTATCTACAACGAACATACTTCGCATGTATAACAACTTACCAGTGGGACCATAACATAATCCAATGAGCACTCCAGTGGCCCATATTTCTTCTGATCAGTGTTTTAATAATCGGTTCTTATTCGGTATTCGGAAAGCCATTAAATACCACATATATAGTATGCGGCCAAATATTTAGATTTTTATTCAGAGTTATATATTTGGATTTTCAAATGAAAAATCATAAGCATTAACTCTAATAAACGTAGATAAACATTACAAATAAATATAAATAAAATATAACACAAGTTAGAACAAGTTAACAATCCATAGTACAAATTACAAAACTATAAATAAGCATAAATAAAACATAAGTTCAAACTTAAATAAATGAAATTATACCTTATTCGGTTCTTATTCGGATTTTTATTCTCTATTTGAAAATATTAGGTTCTTATTTGAATTCTTATTCTCTATTCGAAAATATTGGCCAAATAGATAAAATGCAGAAAAAAATATTCAGTCAAATATGCGGCAAAATATTCGAAACTAAATATTGGACCGAATACTCATTTCTTATTCGGTTTCCAACCAAATACGAATATTCGGCCGAATAGACTAAATATTAAAACACTGCTTCTGATGATTGGCCCATTTGTATTTTATGTTGTGATCAGGCGTTGATTGCGTAGTCCACATAACACAATATTAGATTATAGATACAAATCGTACATTCCCTTTAATAATCGTGCCAAAGAAGATAGGGCGGTCATGATCTACAATCAAAATTTCTGTTACGACAGGTGGTATGAATTCGGTGATTGCGCCATTTGTTGGGATATCCGAAATAAATAAAAAAAAGCAATTCAATTCATAAATAACACTCACTTTCTCTCCAATGGCACCATCAAATTCTCTCGTGTCTCTCGCCTCCTCACCTCGAAATCTCCGCTCTCTCTCTCTCTCTTTGCCAATTGAGAGGATTTCTGAGCCAGCCTCTCTTTTCGCCTCCATTCTGCCACCATGCCCACCTCCGATGCCTCTCTTTGCGATCGCATTACCCTCCGCCACAAAAGACAGGATTCTGCTGGTTTTTAATTAAGTAATTGCGAGTAATCTTTACTTTTAGGACTTAATTTAGGTTTCTTTTTCAGTTTAATTTAAAAAAAAAAAATCAACTCCCAAGTGTATGTAACAAATAAATTTTCGAGTTAATTTTCGAGTGTATGTAACAAATAAATTTCACATTTATAACCACTCACCAGTAGGATCAGAAGTGGCCCATATTTGAAATCCTCTTTCTTAATGAACAAATAATAAAATTTAAGGGATCATGCCATAAAATAAAAGTGGTCATGTAGTCATGAAATAAAAATATTATTCAACCAAAAGGAGAAATCACCTGCCATCCAAGGTAAGTATATATCGACTCTATTGATTAAATGTGCCGGATCGTATTTAATATCACACAATACAATATAATTTACAAAATTTTAATTTACTTTACTTAATTAAAAACATTTTAATACATCCATGGAAATAGTGGAGTAGGGTTAAAATGCAACATCAGTTTTGTGATCCAATTATGTTCCACATCTTTATTTTTGTTTTGAAAGTCTGAATAGTTCATTTGAATAGCTCAACGTGATATTCATATTAAAATGTGCTTGGAGAACAAATTTTATATTTTTGGAATTTTGTTACTATTTTATTTTGATAGGTACAAAATTGCTGTTTTTGATGGTCCAAAATCTTTTAAAAACAGTGATTTTGTACGTATCTAAAAAATAGTAAAAAAGTTCTAAAAATAATAAAAGATCATATTCAGCGGTTTAGATCAACTATTTGGACTTTGAAAACGGATAAAAAGATGTAGGAAAGGTTTGAAGCACAAAACTAGTAGTGCATTTTAACACTACTCATGATTGAAAAACAATATTTCGTAATAACTTATAGTAAAACTACTGCCGAATCATCTATAATTAATTATTGTATTAAATGACTAATACCAAGGCAAACTAAAATGGATACAATATGTAAATAATTAATCCTTAATTGTTGCTGTTATTCCAAAAATCTCCATCATTCTTTGACGAGCATCGCTAGCAGCACCCCTTACGACAACATTTCTCGTGGCAGCATGTGCTGGTTTGATGGATCACATGTCTAGTAGATGGTTGTCGAGGTTGACCTGAATTTGTGCAAAATTAAGTAGAGAACAAAAGAATATGGAGTCATATTAAACATCTGCTTGTTGGTTATATTTTCATGTACAAGTTGATAAAGCAATGGTTACAACTTTTGTTTTTTTAGCAAGAATAGGAGTTAGATCCTATTTTTATTAACCGCAATTGATTACAGAATTAAGACAAAGTTTTGAGAGGTAACCCTACAATATAAGGATTTACATATGGATGGAAAGATAAGAAAAAGAATACAAAGAAAAAAAAAATGAAGATTAAAATATCAATTAAACAAGCTGTTCCTTTTTATTATGTCGCCATTCTTCTATTTCTATAGTTCCACTAAATTTTAACTTTATTGGCCATCTCTTCAACAGCTATACTTTACTTTCGAGATTACCAAATTAAGTTGATTTTTCCCTTAACTAATTATGACCATAGGCCAATCTAGTTGAGAGAACTGAAATCAATTGATCCATTGATACCTTGAATAACTGTGTTTCTATGTTATTTTATATTTTTTTAAATTTTAAAATTCAGTTTTTTTATGTTCCTTTAGAAATTATTTTACTATTTTATAGATATGTACAAAATCATTATTTTTGAATGGTTGAGATAAAGTAATTTTGTATTTAAAAAAATAAAATATAAGATTTGATCTCCAAGTAAATTTTTATAAAGAGATGCATGTTGAGTGATTCGAGTTGACTGTTTAAAATTTGAAAAAAATATGTTGCGCGAGTAAGACATCAAAGATACGAGGCATTTGAACTCCACTCTAATTGAAAAGGGCCAAAGTTAATAACAAACTTTGTGCCGTACATGAGTGCCCCATGTGCGCAGACCAATACCTTCAGGAGCCTAATAGACCACAAGCTAGCTCTATTTAACGATTTTTAAATTTTTAGAAAATAAAAAATAGAATTGTTAGCCAACAGATTGATTTTTTTTATTTTTTAAATACTAAGAAACGAATCACAAATTTTGGTTTCAGACAAGGGATGAACGAAACTCTAATTCGTTCCACCTAATTTTGAACCTGCACATAACTAATGACACAGAAAAGTTATAAACATAGTGGATCGAAGCAAATATTTGGCCAACCCCTTGGATCGAATATTTGGTTCGATCAACCTTCTTTCTTTAGGTTTAATTTATATATAAATAAATCCTAAATACAAATAGTTTTAGTAAAAAATATTTTTATTTTTACTGATATATTTCCTGATATTTCTTTTAACGATCCAAACAGCTAAATCATGACTATTTTTCCCCTTAAAACTTATTGTTTCCCCTTGTTTTATCCTTTCTTGAAAACGAAAGACTACATTGTAAATATGGAGACGCATGGCTTATCTATTCTTTTTACATTATTATCAAGTCACTAAGAACGAGAGAGCATATACCTCCACGAGGGGCACTGGGAGTACTGCCCGGGTTCAGGGGATTGTTGGAGATTCCAGCATAAGCAGAGAATCACTAATACACTCCTCATTTTGCTTCCCAGAAACTATACACACTACCAGTAACAGTGTCCCTTGATGTCTTCTAACTTCATCATTTTATAGTGAAAATTATAACAAGACTTGAGTAAATCAACTCCCAAGTCAACTCCCTGCTCCCTGCCGTTGTTTTCCCAAGTCTGAATTAATTTGTCTGGGTATAAAATAATACCTCTAACTTAATCGACTTTTTCTGCACAAATGGAATAATAACAAAATTCCGGTCAAAGGTACCACGCAAATGATTAACTTTATACTGTCAAGGTTTCTTCTTGTGCTGCTTTCACCGTGGAACACTTGATTTACTGGATCTACGACCAACGATTGTTAATTTTAACGGTCAAAGAGGGCCCATCCCAAAGGTAGGCCGAACGGCCCATATTGACCATGGCCCACCAACCGTGTCCGTTACGAAGTATCTTCAATGAATATACTTCACATTTATAACCACTCACCAGTGGGACCGTAATACAATAGGCATATTTCTTCTTCTCATTTGTGCAATTGTATTGCTATGTTGTCATCAGGTGGCGATTTTGGAGTCCACATCCTATGTAGTAACATAATATTTGAGTATAGATTCAAACCTTACAAACTCTTCAATATTTGTGCCAAAGAAAATCGGACTGTCCAGATCTAAACTAAGTTTGTGTTACCTACTTACCTCAGATTATATAATTCAGTTATTGCGTACTGCCCTTTATTTGTTCGGAAATGCAAAATTAAAAACAAATTCAATTCATAAATAATTAACACTAATCTTTCTAATGGCACCACCAAATTCTCTCCTCTCGCCTTCTCATCTCGAAATCTCTGCTCTCTCACTCTTTGCCAATGGTGAGGATTGCTCTGCGCCAACCTCTCTTTTTGCCTTTTCGGCTCATCTCCCGTATTCCTATCGCTGATGTCTCCGTTCTCACCCCACCTCCTCCTGCCTTCGCCACCGCATTTCCCTCCATCACACTTATAGATCACATCCTATTGAATACATTGATTCTCTAATATCTTAAATTTATATTATATCACTTTAATTGTGACAACCATATATGACAATAAACAATTCATAATTATATCACATATATGCTCAACGTTGGATTAAGATCCAACATTAGCTTAACACGAATCTTTCACCACAACATCTCTCACCACAGCATGATCCACTGAGTTGATTAATTATAGATTTGTGGTCTAGTATATGGCCCTGAATTTGTGCAAAAGTAGATAACATATCCCGATTTTTTATTTATATCTAAAAATTAAATCAAATTACAAAAATAACTGAAGCACCGTTGAAATTCGGAAACTACCCAATCCGGTTACCTAGTAACCGGATTTTTTTTTTTCCAGTTACTCAATTCCCGGAATTGAAAAAAATGTCCAGTTATTGGATAACTGGAAATATGATTTTGGTTCGGTTATCTAATAATTGGATTTTTTTTTTCTTTAAACTCCTTTTTTTTTTAACCATATTTATATGTATATGTATATGTATATGTAATTTTAAATTTCAGATTTGATTTACAAATTGTTTTTGTGTAAATTTGATAAATCAAAATACGAATTTTATTTTATATGTATATGTGTATGTATATTCACTGTGCAAAACTCCCACTGAAAATTATACATTTAATATATAATTTTAACAAAAAAAAAAAAAAAAAAACAGTTATTGGATAACCGGCCCAAAACCATATTTCCGGTTATCCAATAACCTAATATTTTTTTCCAATTCCGGGAATTGAGTAACCGGAAAAAAAAAATCCAGTTACTGGGTAACCGGATTGGATAGTTTTCGAAATTCAATGGTGCTTCGGTTATTTTTTGTAATTTGATTTAATTTTTGGATATAAATAAAAACATCAGTAACATATCAATATGGAGTCATATAATTAAACTCATCGCAAAAGAAACAAGGGTCAACTGTCACGATAACCCAATCCAGTTGAGAGAAATGGCTTCAATTCTGTGTCTTCAAGTCTGAATTGATTTGACTTGATTTGTCTCGGTACAGAATAATATCTCTAACTTGGTTAATTTTTTCTACACGAAAAGAGTAATAACAAAATTCCAGTCAAGGTACAACGAAAATGTCTAACTCTTACTTGGGCTGCTGTCACTGTCCAACTTTATTTGAACAGTATATGTACAGTAATTTGGTTTATTGGATTTCTTGTTTGTTTTTAGAAACATAAATTTATGTTATTAATTTATCCTTCAATTTTTGTAATTTTTTTAATTTATCACTCATGTTGTCTCGGTATAGAATAATACTTCTAACTTAATTGACTTTTCCTGCACGAAAGGAATAATTACAAAATTCCGGTCAAGGCACCACACAAATGATTAACTTTATAGTGTCAAGGTTTCTTCTTCTGTTGCTTTCACCGTGGAACATTTGATTTACTGGATCTACGGCCGACAATCGTTTGAACGGTCAAAGAGGGCCCATCCCAAAGGCAGGCCGAACGGCCCATATTGACCATGGCCCACCAACAGTGTCCGTTACGAAGTATCTTCAACGAATATACTTCACATTTATAACCACTCACCAGTGGGACCGTAATACAATAGGCATATTTCTTCTTCTCATTTGTGCAATTGTATTGTTATGTTGTCATCAGATGGCGATTTTGGAGTCCACATCCTATGTAATGTAGTAACATAATATTTGAGTATAGATTCAAACCTTACAAACACTTCAATATTTGTGCCAAAGAAAATCGGACTGTCCAGATCTAAACTATAAGTTTGTGTTACCTACTTACCTCAGATTATATAATTCGGTTATTGCGTACTGCCCTTTATTTGTTCGGAAATGCAAAATTAAAAACAAATTCAATTCATAAATAATTAACACTCATATCTCTCTAATGGCACCACCAAATTCTCTCGTCTCGCCTTCTCACCTCAAAGTCTCTGCTCTCTCTTTGCCAATGGTGAGGATTGCTCTGCGCCAACCTCTCTTTTCGGCTTTTCGGCTCATCTCCAGTATTCCTATCTCTGATGCCTCCGTTCTCACCCCACCTCGTCTGCCTGTCTTCGCCACCGCATTTCCCTTTGTCACAACCTCCCTCTTCATGCTGGTGCCGGTGTGAAGCCAGCTGTTCCTTTTGCTATATCCGTTGGAATCAGTCTAGCTATACGGTTTCTGTAATTGGTCTCTACAGTTGCCGGGCTAGTGCTCGTCCCCTTGCCGGTGGGGGCATGGGCTTTTCTCGGGCTCAATACATCTTTGTTGACAAAAACTCTGACCTTCTTTGCTGGCTTCTCGGCTTTCACTTATGAGGTAATTTTGTGATTGCAATTTCTGGAAACTAATAGCAACAATTAAGGAAAGGAAATTTTATGATGTCTCCTCCTTAATTGTTGCTATTAGTTTCTAGAAATCTCAATCAATCTTTCAGTAGCAATGCTAGCAGTCTAGCAGCACCATGTGAAGATGGCCTAGTATTTGTCCCTGAATTTGTGCAGAAGTAGAGAACATATGAATATGAAGTCATATTAAACTCATCGCAAAGAAGCAAGGGGCAACTGACTATCACCATAGCCCAATCCAGTTGAGAGAAATTAATGGGTTCAATTGAATTGACTTGATTTGTCTAAATTGACTTCAATTCTGTGTCTTCAAGTCTAACTTGAATTGATCTGATTTGTCTCGATACAGAATAGTTGCTTTAACTTTATTAACTTTTCCTACACGAAAGGAATAATTACAAAATTCCGGTCAAGGTACAACGCAAATGTCCAACTCTTACTTGGGTTGCTGTCACTGTCAAAATTTATTTGAGTAGCATATGTGCAGTTGGTTTATTGGATTTCTTGTTTGCTTTTTGAGACTAAAATTTATCTTATTAATTTATCCTTCAAGTTGACTCTAATTAAATTATTATAAGCCCATAGTTTACCTATAAATAAGAATTATAAAATTAAAATTATGAACTTGATGCTGATACGATATTGTTAACAGTATAATTTAACTAAAAATGTATTGACATTTGGTTATACATTAGGTGGAGGCGTATGATTCAGTGCTCACATTCAACTACACATTTGAAGCTAAAACTTCCTTTACTATTTCTTTTTTTTGTAAGTGGTATATTTAAATAAGAAGAACACACATTTTTTTAAATGAATAGTCAAGATTAACAATTTATATCAGATTATATATAAAATTTAGACATATATGTATCCAAATAAGAAATTATTGATGGGTGTACATCCGATTTTCAGTCGACAAGGAACTGATGAACATAATTTTCAGTTCAAAGTCAACGGTATTTCGACATTGTAATTCTTAATTAGAGGTAAATGAAGACTTCTTAATAATTTAATTAGAGTTAACATGAGATTAATTACATAAAGGATAAATAAGAAAACATTGTAAGAGTTAAAAGATAAATAAAATAAATTGACTTTTCTAGAAACAAAAAAAAGAAAAAAGAAACCCTACAAATAAAGGGCATATAGAAAATTAACCATTTATTGTATGTTAATTGTGATTAGATTATTGCGTGCTGCTCGCCATTTGTTACGAAATGTCAAATAAATTTTGTACCATTCAAAAAAAGTAATTTTATATCTATCTAAAAAAGTTAAAATTTTCCAAAAATATAAATTTTGGTCTCAGAGCATATTTTAATATATAGAGAGATCACATTGACTGATTCATATCTACTCTATGGATTTCAAAAACAGTGATAAGGATTTTAGACATAAATGAAGCAAGAAAGACATGACAATAGACATTTTACACCTTAATAAAAATTATACAATATGTAAAATGTAGTTATATATGTTTGCCTCTCAAATTGCTTTAATTAAACAAGGTAATTGCATAATAAATCATCCTTAATTGTAGCTATTAGTTTCCCGTTATCTCCATCATTTATTCATGAGTACTAGAACTTGCGCTGAAAATGAACTTGCGGGGTTGATACATCGGTGAAGTTTTAGGTCCTCCATTACTTGGTTTAGCGAACTTGGGGGTTCGATACATTGGAAAAGTTTTAGGTCCTCGATTACTTGGCGCTGAACTTGGGCAAAAATTGAGAACATATGAATTAATAAGGAGTAATATTAAATCACAAGGTTATTCTTGATTAATTGTGGTTGTACATAATTATTAAGTCACTCAGAACGAGAGAGATAATATTTACCTTTGAACTTGTTGTCACCGGGATTGGCCGCATGGTTCGCTGGAATGGAACTGGTGTAGCTGGAGCCACTGGCAGAGTATGAGCCAATCATTGGACCAGCAGCAGTTTTCATGGCCATAGCACTAAGAAGCAAAAAGAGGATCATGAATACAGTACTCGTCATTTTGCTTCCCAACAACTGTACACACTACCAGTAACAGTGTCTCTTGATTTCTTCCATCTACATCATTTTATACTACTAATTATAACATGCCTGACCAGTTCAACTCGCAAGTCCAAGTCTCCCCCCTCCCTGTCTCTGCCTTCATGTCTCAATTGACTTGACTTCATTTGCCCATGTACAGAATAATAGTTCTAACTTGATTAACTTTTCCTACATGAGAGGAATAATTACAAATTAAGTTCTGGTCAAGGTACAATGCAAATGTCTCTCTTACTTGGGTTGCTGTCACCATCCAACTTGCTGTGACTTGTGAGATATGTTTAGTTGGTTTATTGGGAATTCATATCATATGAAGTAACTCAAAGTTTGAGTTTAGATTTGAACCGTCCAATCTGTTTGGGGATGAATATGAAAGGATCCTTGTATATTTCACCTCAGATTGCGTGTCAGTAAATTTTTATGATTTTTGAAGGCGTTTTGTTATGTTGACCAGAGGTGTAAAATTTTATTCAGAACCACTCCTTCAGCAGTTTGAACAATTTTTGAAAGCCGATATCTCACGATCTGTTTTGAGATTTTATATGAAACTTCACAATCTTGTACTACGAAGTCAAGACTACATGTCGGTAAAATTTCATGATTTTTGAAGGTCTTTTTATATGTTAACCAGATGTGCAAATTTGGACTCAGAAGGACTTCTTCAGCAGTTCGGGCAATATTTGAGAGCTGATATCTCACGTTTTGTTTCAAGATTTTGTATGAAACTTCACAGTTTTGTTCTATGAAGTCAAGACTGCATGTTGATTAATTTTCATGATTTTTGAAAGTATTTTGTTATGTTAACCAGAGGTGCAAAGTTGGACTTTTAAATCCAAAAATAAAAAATAAAAATAACCCAGACTGTATATAATATATGTGGTCCGGAATTTTAAATCCAAAAATAAAAAATAATTAGATAGCAAATATTCTATACGGTCCGGAATTTTAAATATGAACTGCAAATATTCTGTGCAGTTTGGACATTTTTATAAATTTTGCTAAACCATGGTTATTTATAATAAAAGAATTTTTTTTTGGGTAAAAATAAAAATCACGGCTCTAGTGGCCCATATTTCTTCTTCTGATTTGTGCATTTGTTTCGTGATCAGGGGGTGATTGCAGAGTCCGCATCCTCTGAGGTTACAGGATATTAGAATACAGATCCAAGCCGCTCGTCCTTCTTCATCATCTACCTCTATCTCCGTCCCTTTCCCTTTGAAACCTGAAATCCAAAAGACAAAGGAAGCTGCTGCCAGTGCTGGTGTCGGAGTGAAGCCAGTTTCTGCTGCCAGTGCTTGTCCCACTACCGGTGGGGCATGGGATTTTCTCGGACTCACTACATCTGTGCTAACAAAAACTCTGACCTTCTCGGCTGCCTTCTTGGCTTTCACTGACGAATTAATTTTATGATTAAGATAATAAGGAGGAGATTGTAATTTCTGGAAACTAATAGCAACAATTAAGGAAAATATAAATTTCTTAATTGCTGCTATTAGTTTCTAGAAACCTCGATCAATCTTTCAGTAGCAACGCAATGCAAGCAGCATCCCAAACCACAACATCTCTCACCGCAGCATGATCTGCTGGGTTGGTTATAGATTCATGGATCTGGAGCATGTGAATATGTTATAGTGTATGGTCTTGAATTGTGCGAAAGTAGAACATATGAATATGGAGTCGTATTAAAAGAAACAAGGGGTAACTGACTATCACCACAGGCAAACCCAGTTCAGAGAAATTAATCGTTACAGATACTCGGAAAATGAAACAGTTTGACGGGTCATGGTAGTAGGCTGTCTGGCCTAGTGTATTTCTACTCGGGCGGGTACGGGTACCCCGGGTATACCCGAGTCCGGTACGGGTATACTCGGGTACAAGGGTATACGGGTAAGGGTATCTCGGGTATATTTTTCAAAATCCATACCCTACCCGTCCTATACCCATACCCGTGTACCCTTGACGGGTAGGGCGGGTACGGGTATTTTTTTTTTTTTTTGCTGTTTTTTTTTTTCTGGGTTTTTTCTGGGTTTTTTTTGCTGGTTTTTTTCTCTGTTTTTTTTTCTGGTTTTTTGTTGGTTTTTTTCTGATTTTTTGTTGGTTTTTTCTGATTTTTTTTGGAGGGAAAAACAAAATTTTTGAATTTTGTATTCAGATGAACAGTACTAGGGTATACGGGTACAGGTACTAGGGTACTCGGGTACGGGTTTAGTCGGGTACGGGTAAACTCGGGTAGGGTATGGTCAGGTATTGGTCCAAAAAAAGGGGTCTGGTCCGGTTTTTGTCCGTACCCGTGTACCCGAGTACCCGACCCATACCCGAGCTCGGGCACGGGTACCCCAGGCGGCAGGTACGGGCGGGCACGGGCGGGTATACCCGAGTCGGCTTTTATTAAAGCTCTAGTCTGGCCTGCCTTTGGAATGGGTTCAATTGACTCCAATTCTGTGCCTTCAAGTCTAAATTGACTCGACGTCATTTCTAAACTTTAAAAACTTGGAAATTTAATCATTTCATTGTCTTTTCTATTAAAAGTCATTATGAATTTTATGAAGTAGCCATTTACCCTTCATTTAAAAATAATCTACTAGCATTTTTAGAAAAATGTCAGTATTCTAGTTGGTCAGTTTTCAAGGGCAAATGGGTCAGAAGTAGAGTAATGACTCATTTGCCCATGGAACCCAAACAATTAGACGACTGGCCTTTTTTTTTGTAAAACATGCTACGTACTGTTTTAATAAAGGATAAAATGAATACTTCATAAATTTAAAATGAATATTAATAAAAATATTAATATGGGTAAATTTGTGAGTTCCTAAAGTTTAGAAGAATAAATATGATATTATGAAATTTTGAAGGGGAAATACATAATTTTGAAATTTTTATGTGTATATAATAAATTCTCTTTTTTTCTTATTTGTGTCTACAGGCTTAAATTTATCTTATTTATTCCCTAGCTTTTTATAATTTATCCATCATATATTTAATGTAATGATAACTCCAATTAAAGTTTTATAAGACCATAGTTTACTTTTAAATAAGAATTATTAAATTAAAATTATGCATTAATGATGACGTAATATTGTTAATAGTATAATTTTACTAAAATTTGGCATTTGGTTATACATCAGGTGGAGAAGAATGCTCATTTATTTTAAAAATGCACATTCAGTGCTCACATTCAAGTACACACACTTGATGCTTAAATTTCCTTTACTATTTTTGTTTTCTTTTGAAGTAGTATATTTAAATAAGAAAAATGCACATTTATTTTAAAAAAAATTAACAGTAAAGATCAACAAATATATTTGGTCATAAAATATATTTAATTTTAAAATATGGACAAATATGTATCCAAATAAGAAAGTATTGATGGGTGTACATCAGATTTTCAGTTGAGAATCAACAATATTTTGACTTTAAGGGATAAATAAGAGAAATTTAAGTCTACAAGTAAATAATAAACTGCATAATAAACAAAGGTTTAAATAGCATTTATCGCGTCATAGCGGACTGGCTAGAAAAACAGTGCTATACTCAAATACTGGCGCTATAAGGGTGTATATATATATATATAAAATATTATTCATTTATTGTATGTTGTGATGAGGGTATATATTGTTTGCCGCTCGGAATTTGTCTAGAGACACGCCTACTATAATCTTTCCAGTGTCATGGCCATGGGCACTCTTATTGGAATCAATAACAGTTTTAAGCCTCCTTTAATTTTTGGATCAACTCAACTAGAAATTGCAAATCCTTTTTTCCCAGAGACACGCCAACTATCTTAATTTTCTTTTCTGAGAAGGTGAAGATGCCCCAAACAAAAGCCAATAAGATTGAAAAATTAAGCTGCGCTGCCTCCATGACCAAATTAACCTTCGTTGCTTAGGCTAGCATTAAGTGTTTTCCATGAAACTGCTGGGCACAATTTATGATGTAGTCATATTTCTTGCCAGATGAGTTCTTTAGGCTTTGACCTATATTGAAAGCAAATCACCAGGTTATTTTTCTAATAACAATGGGTTTTCTAATAACAATTGTAAGTTAATTGCATTTAGTACCAAGTGAGAAAGGACAGAATAATAGATGCTTACATGTGCTGCTTAGTTGTACATTACTGAAATCAATCGCTATGTTTGAATTTCGAGTGTAGCTGTCTTTTTACTATGTAATTGCAGCATCCACATACCAAGATTCACATAGACCATGTACAATTCAGCTTTGTAACGATAACTAACTTGGTTAAGTTTTTCTACACGAAAAGATTAATAACAAATTTCCGGTCAATGTACAATTGCAAATTTCTAATTCTTGGGGTTGCTTTAACCGTATAAACAGTTGTTTTACTGGATCTACAACCATCGATCGCTTTACCGGTCAAAGAGGGTCCATGCCAAAGGCAGGCCGCACGGCCCATATTGACCATGACCCACCAAACCATTTCCGTTACCGAGCATCTACAATGAACAATTGAACATACTTCGCATTTATAACAACTTACCAGTGGGACCATAACATAATCCAATGGGCACTCCAGGGGCCCAAATTTCTTCTGATGATTGGTCCATTTCTATTTTATGTTGTGATCAGGCTTTGATTGCGTAGTCCACATAACAGAATTTTAGATTACAGATCCAAACCGTACATTCCCTTTAATAATCGTGTCAAAGAAGATCAGACGGTCATGATCTACAATCAAAATTTCTATTACCACAGGTGGTATGAATTCGGTGATTGCGCCATTTGTTCGGATATCCGAAATAAAAAAAATTAAAAAAGCAATTCAATTCATAAATAATTAACACTCACTTTCTCTCCAATGGCACCATCAAATTCTCTCGTGTCTGGTGTCTCTCGCCTTCTCACTTCGAAATTTTCGCTCTCTCTCTCTCTCTCTCTGCCAATAGAGAGGATTTCTGAGCCAGCCTCTCTTTTCACCTCCATTCTGCCACCATGCCCACCTCCGATGCCTCTCTTTGCGATCGCATTTCCCTCCGCCACAATCTCCCTCTTCGTGCTTCTTCATCATCTACTGCTATCTCCGTCCCTTTTACAAAATCTTAATCCCAAAAGACAGGAATATGCTGGTTTTTAATTAAGTAATTGAGAGTAATCTTTATTTTTAGGACTTAATTTAGGTTTTTTTTTCAGTTTAATTTAAAAAAAAAAAATCAAATCCCAAGTCAAGTCCCTCCCTGCCTCAGCTTTAAACTCTGAATTGATTTGTCTCGGTACAAAATAATAGCTCTAATTTCGAGTCTTAACTGTCTTTTCAGTGTAGAACTTTCCTTGAGCAGTATATATAGAGTTGGGCTATGGTGAGTTGCGAAATAAAATGCGTTTCTACTTCACGCCGTATTTTCATTTTGAAAGACCAAATGACCGATTTGAACTGTTAGATGTGATCTCCATATTGAAATATGCTTGGAGATAAAATTTTATATTTTTTGAAATTTTTTTACTATTTATTAAGCAATTTTGAAAACTGCTGTTTTGATGTGAACAGTAAAAAACAGTAAAAATTTCTGGACCATCGGATCAACTATTTTCAAAGTTGCTTAATAATTAGTAAAATAATTCCAAAAAATATAAAATTTGGTATCCAAGCACATTTCGGATCATGCTGAGCAATTCGAATCGGTCATTTGAATTTTCAAATCACAAAATATGAGTGTGAAGTAAAATAATCGTTTTACTCCGCAACTCAATGTAGCCCAACTCTCTCTATATATATGTGTGTGTGCATGGCCAACGATTGTATCAATGATAAGAGGGCGCATGACCATGACCCAAGCTAGACCAAACGTTTTCAGTTAATTTTCGAGTGTATGTAACAAATTAATAAGTTTCACATTTATAACCACTCACCAGTAGGACCATAAGTGGCCCATATTTGAAATCCTCTTTCTTAATGAACAGATAATAAAATTTAAGGGATCATGCTATAAAATAAAAAGTGGTCATGTAGTCATGAAATAAAAATATTATTCAACCCAAAGGAGAAATTACCTGCCATCCGAGGTAAGTATATATTGATAAAAATATTATTAAATGTGCTGGACCGTATTTAATATCACACAATACAATATAATTCACAAAATTTAAATTTACTTTACTTAATTAAAAGCATTTTAATACATTCATGGAAATAGAGAAGAGTAGGGTTAAAATGCAACATCAGTTTTGTGATCTAATCATGCTCCACATCTTTATTTTTGTTTTGAAAGTTTGAATAGTCCATTTGAATAGCTCAACGTGATATTCATATTAAAATGTGCTTGGAGAATAAATTTTATATTTTTGGAATTTTGTTACTATTTTATTTTGATAGGTACAAAATTGCTGTTTTGGATGGTCCAAAATCTTTTAAAAACAGTGATTTTGTACCTATCTAAAAAATAGTAAAAAAGTTTCAAAAATTATAAAAGATCATGTTCAGCGGTTTAGATCAACTGTTCGGACTTTGAAAATGGATAAAAAGGTGTAGGGAAGGATTGAAGCACAAAACTAGTAGTGCATTTTAACGTTACTTATGATTCAAAAACAATATTTCGTAATGACTTATAGTAAAACTACTGCCGAATCATCTATAATTAATTATTGTATTAAACTACTAATACCAAGGCAAACTAAAATGGATACAATATGTAAATAATTAATCCTTAATTGTTGCTATTATTCCAAAAATCTCCATGATTCTTTGACGAGCATCGCTAGCAGCACCCATTACCACAACATCTCTCGTTGCAGCGTCTGCTAGGTTGATGGATTCCAGGAAGTGGAGCATGTGAAAATGGTCTAATAAGTACCACTGAGTGCAAAAGTAGAGAACATATGATGAATCATGGAGTCATATTAATTAAACATCTCGTGGGTTATGTTTTCATGTACAAGTTGATAAAGCAGTGGTTATACTTTTTTTTAATGTAAGATTAAGAGTCAAGCTTCTATTTTTTGAAATTTTTATTTTCACCATTTTTTGAAAAAAAAATAAACCAAAAAAATTCAACTTGTGGGGAATTCGAAATCTACTACGGCCGCAAAATATCGGTGCAGACTCAAATGCTGGGTCTGAACTATGCTGATACAGCCTCAGATTGAGGTCCGCACAGGTGTTGTGCGGCCCCATCATTTTCCTTTTTTTATATAAAGAAATGAATGGTTGTTTCCTGGAATTTGGCTCCTCTGAGAAAAATCAAATTTTAGCCGCAGACCAAAGTTGAAATGATGAGATAAGAAAAAGAAAAAAAAATGATGGGCCGTAGAACCCAGTGCGTATTTCAATTTGAGGCTGCATCGGTATAGTACGGACTCCAGTATTAATTTGAGTCCACACCGGTATTTTACGGCCGTGCTAGATTTCAAATTCTCCATAAAAAAAGGTTTTCTAGTTTATTTCTGTTTTAAAAAATACTAAAAATAAAAATCTCACTCATATTTTTATTAACCGTAATTGATTACATAATTTGAACAGAATTTTGAAAGGTAACCCTGCAATATATGGATTTACACATAGATGAAAAGATTAAAAAAAAAAAAATACAAAGAAAAAATAAATTAAGAGAAGAAAAGAAAGGAAGATTAAAACATCAGTTACTCTCTTAACTCATCGACATTAGGAAAGTTGGTTTTTCTCTTAACTTATCGATCCCAAAAGAACTATTTTACGATTTGGCCATTTCTTCAACCATCATAGTTAGGAACCTAATAGACAGCAAGCTCAATTTTCCGAAAAAAAAATAGAAAACAAAAAATCGAATTGTTAGCCAATAGATTGATTATTTTATTTTACAGAAATAGTAAGAATCGAATCAAAAAAATTGATTTAGACAGGGGATGAACGAAACTCTAGTTCATTCCACCTAATTTTGCACCTGCACAGAGTGGATCGAAGCAAATATATGTTCAGCCAACTCCTTGGATCAAATATTTGGTTCGATCAACCTTCTTTGTTTTTGGTTTAATATATATATAAATAAATCCTAAATACAAATAGTTTTAGTTAAAAATTATTTTTATTTTTACTGATATTTTTCTTGATATTTCATTTACCGATCCAAACAGCTAAATCACTATTTTTTTCCCTTAAACTTATTGTTTGTTGTTACTTGTTTTATCCTTTCTTGAAAACGATAGATTACGTAGTAAATATCGAGACCTATGACTTATCTATTCCTTTTTAAAATACAATATTAATCTATTTTTTTCATTTTTGAGATAAGAATGCACTATTAATATATAATATAGTTGCACATTATTATCTAGTCACTCAGAACCAGAGAGCATTTACCTGGAGGTGTTCCATCGTCAGTGTTAGACTAGTTGGGAACATGGTTCCAGAAATCGGCGGATTCCAAGTCAACTCGGCCGATTCAACTCGGAATCGGACTGGACCGGGCCGAGTTTTATCCGATTCTCACGCCTGTGCGTGTTTCTCAGAAAAACTCGGATGAACAGTGACAGAATCGGCCGATTTTCTGATTTTTTGGCTGAGTTACACCGAGTCAAGCCAAGTTGAGCCGATTTGAGCCGATTTCATTTCAAAAAATTCTGATTTCCAACTAACCTGGACTGTGCTCTGCCATAGGAGGAGATGAGTCTCAGTCAAGGCTAAAGAACGGCTGAGGAGAAGTTTCATGGAGATCGCTGAGATCGCTGTGATCGCCGGAGAGAATTTCATGGAGTCGCTCCGCTCCTTGTTTCTTGCGCGAACGGGAGAGAAGGGAAAAAGAGAAGGAAGAGAGGTGTGTGGGGTCCGCTGTCGGTGAAACACGAGATGAGAAAAGGAGATTTTTCAACAAGTTTTGGGCTTTGAGATTCGTGCATAACTTATTTGAACTGTTTTGATTTTTCAACCAGTCACGCAAAATATGAGATATCTCATCAGAGGATGAGACATCGGTGCCGGACCCGAAACTTTTATTCAAATGGGTTTAAATCCCTTCCTTTCATCAATTCAAAAATCAAAGTGTAGGATGAGTTCAAGATTCGTGTTGGGATTAAATCCAATGGTCCAAGCAATCCATAACTTAATATGTGTTCATTTAATTTATTAAAAACCTTTTGTCCAAATTTTGAATCGAAGATTCGTAACAATTTATAATGTTGTACGAGTATTATTACGTGTTTATAATTTGATTTTTAGATTCGACTAATTAAATTTCGAGTAGTATATATATATATATATATATATATATATATATATATATATATATATATATATATATATATACATATAATTACCAAATCAATTTATAATTCCTAATTTAATTACTCTTAGTTAGAATTCAATTATTTATTTATTTACATGATTTGATTTATTTCCTTTCTTAATTTCACGATTGCAATGAATTTTAGATTTACCCAATATTTACACTTTATTTATGGTGCTATATTTTATCTTATGTTTTTAACCTCAAATTTTTAATGTATGAATTTGATTAGTTTATATTTCTAAATTTTAGATTCATTTTATGTTACTCAGATAAATCTGATCGTTCATTAATCTAATAAAAATTTTAATTAGGCGGAATGATCAAATTAATAATTAAATCATGTTTTAAAATTTTGGAATATAACACTTAATTAACATAGTTTTTTTACAAATTATTTTTATCAATTATTCCTATTTTTTGGCTACAAAAAAAGGCTTTTGCCAAAAATATCCGAGTTACCAATCCGATTCTTCTTATTCCGGCCGATTCATCCGATTCTGACTCGGTGGTCAA
Source organism: Carex pumila (assembly GCA_033356055.1). Classification (NCBI taxonomy): domain Eukaryota; kingdom Viridiplantae; phylum Streptophyta; class Magnoliopsida; order Poales; family Cyperaceae; genus Carex; species Carex pumila. Next base: position 215,608 of record JARJHM010000256.1, read on the forward strand.
AAATCCGATTCCGATTTCTGAAACCATAGTTGGGACTTCCAGTAGAAGCAACAGGTTGCATGACCATAGCGCTGAGCAGCAAACAGAGAATCATTAATACACTCCTCAATGTCCTCATTTTGCTCCTCAAAAATTCTACACACTATCAGTTGCAGTGTCGCTTGATTTCTTCCATCTTCATCATTTTATACTGAAAATTATAACAAAACTTATGCAAATCAACTCCCAAGTCAACTCCCTCCCTCCCTGTGTCTGCTTTCCCAAGTTCGAATTGTTTTGTCTCGGTACAGAATAATACCTCTAACTTAAGTAACCTTTCCTACATGAAAGGAATAATTACAAAATTCCGGTCAAGGTACCACGCAAATATCTAACTCTTACTTGAGTTGCTTTCACCGTGGAACAGTTGGTTTACTGGATCTACGACCAACAATCAAAGAGGGCCCATGCAAAGGCAGGCTGCACGGCCCATATTAACCATGGCCCACCAACCGTGTCCGTTACGAAGTATCTTCAACGAATATACTTCACATTTATAACCACTCACCAGTGGGACCATAACACCATACAATAGGCATATTTCTTATTCTGATTTGTGCATTTGTATTGTTATGTTGTCATCAGGTGGTGAATTTGGAGTCCACCTCCTCTGTAGTAACAGAATATTTGAGTATAGATTAAAACCGTAAAATACAAACTCTTCAATATTTGTGCCAAAGAAAATCGGACTGTCTAGATCTAAACTAAGATTGTGTTGTGACAAATGAATTATTCGGATTTAGTTCTGCAAGGTTAAAAATTTGTGATTCGAAAATAATTCGGGTATAATTCGGAAATGATTCAGATAATATGATTCAGAATTATCTGAATTAGAAATTTCAATCCTATAAGAGATCAAAAAATAAAAATAAAAAAAAAAAATTTTCTAGGAAAAATACCAGAAAAATTTGCGAATAATCTGGAAAATTAGGAAAAAAATTCTTAAAATTCGAGAATTATTCGGATTTAATTTGGTTAAAGTTCGATCAACCGAATAATTCGGCGTTCGGTTCGGTATCATCCAAATAAGAATTATTTGAATATGAGGAGGGTTCAAATGCCTTCATTTTTTGTGCCTCCATCATGCCTCCATTTTTTAAAACTTTAATAACTCAAAATTTAAAACTTCAAAGTCAAAACAAAACAATTAGATGTGATCTTTGTTATTTTCTCTATGTGCTCACAAAAATTATCATATTTCAATTTTGTTTTTATGAGAATCAATAAGTTCAAAAATCAACGTCTATAAATTATCCATATTAATGCATTTTTTACAAGCTTTTGATGACAATCAAAATAAAATTAAAATGTCATAATTTTTTACACGTGCATAAATAATGGAGACATAGTGGAGACACAAAAAATAAAGGCATTTGAACCCTCTTCTTTGAATATTATTTGAGTATAATTAGCGAATCTTATGATTACCTTCAATTATATAATTCAGTTATTGCATACTGCCCTTTCTTTGTTCGGAAATGCAAAATTAAAAACAAATTCAATTCATAAATAATTAAAGGTAAATTAACAACTTTCAATAATTTAGTTAGTGTTAATATGAGATTAATTACATAAAGGATAAATAAGAAAACATTGAAAGAGTTAAAAGATAAATTGACTTCACTAGAAACAAATCAGAAACGGTACAAACAAAGGGCATATAGAAAATTAACCATTTATTGTATGTTGTGATCACGTTATTACGTGCTGTTCGCCATTTGTTAGGTATTTTGAAATTAAAAAAAAATCAATTCATAAATAATTTGCTTAATTTTTTATCCCTGCAGTGGATTTTCCAATATCTCACCCATTTTTTATAATTTTCTGGTGTGGTTTGAATTTTTTTTGGTGTGGTTTGAAAATTGAAATAGAAATCGTTTAGTACACAGCTGTTGAAGACAGCTTTGTTGGGGAATTATAAATGTCAAACAATTATGTTTTAGTTAGAGATCAAACATTTACATCTCATCTAAAAGTCAAATACTTACACTCTAGAAAATAAGAAATAATCCTCACCTTAAACTAAGAACTGTCATATGTCAAAGAGACTCAAAACATAATCTTAAATGCATAATACAATACATGATTCTATGACAAACTGATTCCATGATGTTTATCATGGAATATCCAAAGCCTTTGGTAGAGCAACAATTGTCTCTGTGAGCGCGAGATTAGACTTTAGAAGACAAGAATTCTCTCTCGCCTTTTGTGGTTGAATCATGGAATATGTTTTCCAAAGCAACAAGATATAGCCCCTAAGAAATCCTCTCCAAATTTCCTAATGAATTTCTCTTCTCAGTTCTTAAAGAGAAGGCACTCAAATTCTGTATAAAATAACTTCTCTTCAGAAATATGAGTTGTGTGTGTTATCTTGCGCCTTGGGAACCCATCCTTATATAGTGTTACACATCTAGCTCTGTGTTAGTCTGTAATAATCTAGAAGTCAATAATACGATAAATTATCATAAAGCTTTGTTCATGAATTGAATGTTTATTTATATATCATTTTGTTGCCTTGAGTATTATTGAATTTATGGATCATTTCGAGTTCATGACTGAAATTGTGAAACTCCATAATATAGATGATATATACTCTTAAAAAGTCACTGACCAAGGTAATTAGCAGGAACACTAATTACCGCGATAAGGTTAGTATGTGAATTAAAAGATGGTTAAGTTTTACAAACCACCTAACACGAGATGTCATTTTAATCACATAGATATATGTTCTAGGAACATGGTATTTGACAGACCCCGAATGAAACATTAAATAGAATTGTGTTCGTGTCATTTATGTTTTCATTCAGTGTCACGTTCTATAGTATGAGGTATTTATCGTTCCCACTGAGAAATATATATGTGTGATTATTATCCACCGCTATCCGTAAAAAGCAGTCATAACGGTAGCATTCCCATATGTATAGCTTAGCTAAGGAAGTGATAGTCTACCAAAAGTACTATTTGTCCCTCGTATTTTATACAAGCTATAGCATCACTGGGCCCCTTGATAGGGTAAGATTATCTGCTAGCGGTATGATTACAAGAGTAATTATATTTGATAATCTGCTCAAGATCAAGAAAAGATTCAGTTAGCAAGGATGACACACATCTACCTTGAAACTAATCTGATAGCTATGAGACAGAAGAACAGACACAAGTAAATAGTTTACTGGATCGTGATATTATACAGTACAGCATCATCTGTGTAATTGGATGGTCATGATGTATTCTGCCAGATGCCTCTCATGATTATATAAGTTAAAACAATTTTAACTCTATTTACCAACATAACACAGATCCTATTGGGTCACACCATATAGGAGTTAATCGGAGAATCTTATTATGATTGATTATAAATTGGTTATGATCAATAGTAAGATGGTTATAATTAATTATATGTGTTATAATGAAATTATAAATGTTATGTAAAAATAACAAGCAAAAACATTAGTTAATTTATAAACGTGTGTGACACGCTGTATAAAAGTTAACCGGTTAATTTATAAATGTGCAGGACACGTTGTATAAATTACCTAAACAAACAACCACAAGAAATATAATTGTTCAGAATAATTATACGCATATTATTTGTATTCGGGCCAAGGGCATTCAGGTCTTTTCAGATTCGTCCTTATCCGCATGACATGTAATCGATCCTATCCAGATGACACATCATCGATACCGAAACAAACAACCTCAAAAAAATATATATAATTGTTCAGAATAATTATACGAATATTATTTGTATTCGGGCCAAGGGCATTCGGGTCTTTTCAGATTCGTCCTTATCCGAATGACATGTCATCGATCCTATCCAGATGACACGTCATTGATCTTATCCACATGACATGTTATCATCCTTATCCATTCAATGGCATATCTTGTAAATAGGCATATGTTGAGGGGTATTTCGGTCTTTTGTGAACCTCCTCAAAAGCCTATAAATAGAGGGGTACTTGGAAAGAGAAACTCACTAATTCACTTGTATCATTTCGTGCAGAATCGAATCGATTTTTCTCTTTCTCGGTTTCTCTCCCAAATAGTGTTTTGGTTGAGAAAAGAAAGTTATACGTAGTTGACGTATAATCCTGCGGGTTGTTATGGAGTATATTTGTAGGATCGAGGAATAGTGTTTTATCGAATTTCGTGGTATGTCAGTTTTGCTCATTGATAAAACTGAGTAATTGATAAAACTGAGTAATCGAAAATTCATGTTTACAGGTTTTCGTCTTTTCCCCATGAATAGTGTTTTTGCAGAATTCCGCAATTTATAGTATTTCTGACAAAAGAAATAAACCGCTCTCTGGTTAGTCCTGGTGGATAACTGATAGAGGCATTAGACGTCTGATGCTCCGAGACGAGTCATTCCCGATGTCGCTCTTCTCGCTCGGTCTGCATTCCAATTGTGATTTGGAAACAAGGTATAAATATGTTATATTAATCTATTTAATTGGTAAGTTTTTAGAAATCAATCATGGAGTAGATCTGTAAAAGGATTAAATTGGGTTTTAATGCCAAAGGAATACTGAAGGTGGACCGCATTGGAAAGTTTCCTAACATACCCCATTTAATCCTGAGCTTAAGTTAGATGTAAAATTTTATTTTACTCTTTCCGCACCTTAAGCAAATAAATGGGTTTGAATCGTCAAAACCCAACATTCTGCGCATGCAGCTACATCAAAATCTGTGTGGCCGTACAAACGTACAAACATGTCCAATAACTGCTTGTCCTTTAGCCTAGTACCCAAGTCCAAAAAATTGCTTGCAGAAATTTTGTGCGGCCTGGGGTGGTTGCACGGTTGGCAGTACACAATCTCTGTAAGGCAAAAACACTGAACTCTGAGATTTTGTGCAACCTGGCGTGGTCGCACAATTGTCCGCACAGAGTGTTGTGCAACCCAGTCAGGCTGCGCTACTAGCCGCACGACCTCTCTATCTCAATGTGCATCCTTGCACATTTACTCCGATTTTGTGCAACCTCATAGGGTCGCACTACTGGCCGCACAGCCTCTCTGGCCTGATAGTAGTTTTATGAATTACAAATCTCAGAATCAGTCCATTAATGATTTGATCTTTACTTAAATTGTTTTATACATTTATGGACCACACCCTATTGAATATATAAATTGTCTAATATCTTAATTCCATATTATATCATTTTAATTGTGACAACCATATATGACAGTATACAATTCATAATTATATTACAAAAAAATTCCAAAAAATATAAAATTTGGTCTCCAAGCACGTCTAAATATGACTAGTCTTCAAGTGCTACTAGAGTATTATATATATCCAAATAAAAATAGAGCGGGTCAAATGTCTCCTTTATGTCTGATATTCTTATATATATATATATATGGAATATGCTAGCATGCTATGCATAGCATAGAGCCCCTCCATGCAATGCCTTGGATTTCGACTTTTCAAAATCCTAACAGTCGATCCGAACCATTCATCTTGTTCTCCATATTAATATGTATTTGGAGACCAAATTTTACATTTTTTGGAATTTTTTTACTATTTCTTCAGATTTATTGAAAATCACTTCTTTTTTATGGTCCAGATTTGCTGAAAACAGCGACTTTCAATAAATCTAAATAACTAGTAAAAAAATTCCAAAAAATGTAAAATTTGGTCCCCAAACACATTAATATGGAGAACAAGATGAACGATTCGGATCGACCGTTAGGATTTTGAAAAGTCGAAATACAAGACGTTGCATGGAGGGACTCTATGCTATGCATAGCATGCTAGCATATTCCTATATGTATATATATATATATATATATAGAGAGAGAGAGAGAGAAGGGATCCACTTACAACAACTTGAAAGTTACAACATCTTACAACATCGTTTTTTTTCATTTTCAAAGTCCAAATTGTCGATCCAAACCATTAGATATGCAATATATATTAAAACCTTGTTGGAGATCAAATTTTACATTTTTTGGAATTTTTTTGCTATTTATTAAGATGGGTACAAAATCGATGTATTTATTAAAATTCTGCACCATTAAAAAACAGCGATTTTGTACCCATCCTAATAAATAGCAAAAATATTCCAAAAAATGTAAAATTTGGTCTCCAACCACATTTTAATATAGATTGAATATCTAACGGTTTGGATCGACGATTTGGACTTTAAAAATGAAAAAAAAAAACGATATTGTAAGATGTTGTAACTTTCGAGTTGTTGTAAGTAAATCCCTCCTCATATATATATTTCAATATCCTATGCCTAGTCTTCAAGTGCTACTGGAGTATTTGTGCTCTGATAGAAACTCAAAATTTTAGTTTGAATCCGGACCATCCGATCTACTTTAGCACCGAAATTAAAGGGACCCTGTGTATTTCGTCTAGACTCAGATTGGTTTAGGTTCTGGTCAGACAGTCCGAATTTAAACTCAAAATTTGAGTTACTTCATGGATACAGACTCTAACAAGATTCCATTCAAAGTAGAATGCAAATGCCTTTAGTCTTACGAATTCAGATCCAGTACATGCAATATCGTACCGAGTACAATGAGATCCGAGTTGTTAGTTTTAATCTCGCACGAATTACAAAATAGACCCCATAAATAATACCACAAATCCTCAAGCCAAATTCAACAGTAACTTGCAACAGGAAATGTCCTACAAGGTTTGTAATAGAGAATCTTAACTTGCTTGGAGCACTATAGGTGCGGTGAGCTTATTGGACCTAAGACCAAAGGCAGGCCAGACGGCCCATGACCATAACCCAAAAACTAATTGAAAAGTAAAAGAAAACTTAAATGAAGTCATATTAAATCATATTAAATAACATAATGGGTTGTTATAACCTTTTCTTTTTCAAAGTATAGAAGATAAGAGTAAATTTCATCTACTTCAACTAAGATTGTACATAGCATTCTTTAATTTCCTACATATATAATCTACTTCCAACAATAAAATGAACAGTAAAGATTAATAAATATATTACGTTATAAAATATATTCAATTTAAACATTTAGATACATATGTATCCAAATAGGAAAGTATTGTGTACGTCCGATTTTTATTAGTCGAGACGGAACTTATGATCATAATTTTGAGTAGACAGTCTACGGTATTTTAACTGTACTCGGTATCATACATCACCGCTGTATTTAAATATATAAAAATGCATCACCACCTCATTAATTAATTAAAGCATTTTAATACATTCACACAATATATCCAAATAATTTATAGCAAAAGTACTAGTACTGCCGATATCATCTATAATCACACCTGTGTATTATATTAATACAAGCCGAAATATCCACACCTATTAGTTTCCAGAAATCTCCATCATTCTTTGACCTGCATCAATTGCTAGCAGCACCTTCTCGCTGCAGGGCCTGCAGGGTTGATAGGTATAGGGTCTGCCGGGTCGAGGTCCTCCAGACGTTGGACCTGAATTTGTGGAAAAGTTAAGAACATATGAATGAATATGGAGTTATACTAAACAGCGTGTAAAGAAACATGGAGGTTATTCATGTACAAATTAATAACGCAACAGTTATACTTTACTAGAGATCACCAAAGAACAGGTGGCAACTGACATGACCATTATGGAACTAGACTACTATATATTTAGAACGAGACCTGACATGATTAAATGAGATATTTAAATGCATGGTAATTGCACTATTTAGAGATTTTTTTTTATATTTAGAAATAAAATATTATAGTTTGTTGGAAAGGGAAGGAGTCTATTTGATTTTCATAAAATAGAAAAAAATTCGGAGCAAGTACTTTATTAAGTTGTAACTGTATATATAAATAAAAAATAAAAAATCATATATAAAGGGGAATTCAAGTTTTGAGCCAACCTACCAGGCCATTCTACCACATTAATGGTATTGCTAGCTAATGTTATTTCACCGTACAAAAAATATAGGTCAGATCCTAAAAATAGTAGATATACCAACAAATACCTGCAAAAAATACCATTAATCAGTCCTCCACTGAATTCTTTTTTAGCGGTGTAAGCAAGAAGGAGAAGACATCTGCAGGAATTTACTATGGCAGGGGTTGGAATTGGATCCGAAAACTGCTTGCACTGAAAAGTTTCTACAGTGCAACTAATATACCTATGCTTGCACCGTGTATATATATATATAGAGAGAGAGATGAGCAACAGTGAGTTACGAAGTAAAGCGACTATTTTACTTCATGCTCATATGTTGCAATCTTGAATTCAAAACACCAATCCGAATCGCTCAACATGATCTCTATATTGAAATGTACTTGGAGACCAAATTTTCTATTTTTAAAATTTTTTTTACTATTTATTAAGCCATCTTGAAAATCGCCGATCCAGCGGTCCAGAAATTTTTACTGTTTTACTGTTCATCCGGATTTTCAGAAAGGGGCTTAATAAATAGTAAAAAAATTACAAAAAAATATAAAATTTAGATTCTGGTGTGAACATGAAAATATTGGTTGCACAGTAGAAAATTTTTGGTACAAGATATTTTTCCAACCTGGTCAAACCCCACACAGTAAGTACCACGCAAAATTAGGATTATATTGATTGCACCGTAAAAAAAATTCAGTGCAGGCATTTGTTAAGTTAATTGCAATGGTAAAAAAAATTAACATTTCATATAAATTAAGGGGCATTAAAGTGTTGTACCAAACCCATTCCGCCACATAATTGCTAGCTAATGTTATTTCACCATACAAAATAGGTTAGAGAATAAAAATAGTACATATAGCAAGAAGTACAAGCAAAATGGATTTTTTTTTTTATTTAGAATTAATGGAAAATTTGTCACTGAAACAAGCCTTGGATGCGCTGATTTTATGTAACTAGCCTCCACCGATTCCTAGGATCGGTGGAGCAAAAAAAATCAAAACCACACCGGTCCTAGGGACCGGTGTAGCTAAATTTTCGTCCGCCACAGCACTCGGCCACAGAAGATCCCATAAATCTCTACACCGATCCGTAGGATCGGTGGAGCTTTGTTCTCTAATTCGCACCCGCGGACTCGCCCATTTCTCTCTCCCCCGTCCGAGCCTTCTTCTGCAACGGTGAGTTCTTCTTCTTTTTTTCTTTTTTTTTTATTCTTTCAATATACTCAACCATTTTTCCATCCAATTGTTTCAAAATGTTCAGATTATCGAAGAGAATTAGAAACTCTTCAGATCTACGATTTTGATAAGGTAAAAATTCTTCTTTTTTCAATTTTTTTATTTTAGCCGAATTAAAATAAATAACTAATTTAATTTAGTTTGTTTAGTATTTTTAGATTGTTTTTGTGAAATGTAGTGTGAAATTAGTATTTGGTGTAATTTAGTGTTAATTTGGAGTATATTTAGTGTTAATTTTAATTTAGTGTAATTTAGTGCTAACGTAGTATTAATTTAGCATTTATTTGATTTTAATTTAGTGTAATGTAGTGCTAATGTAGTGTTAATTTATAGTTCATTTGATGTTAATTTAGTGTAATTTAGTATTTATGTAGAATAAATTTGTGTAATTAAGTATTTATGTAGTATAATGTAACTTTTTAGTAATATGTATTATAATTTGTATAAAATTAGATAAATGTGTGATGACTCTCATGATGTTTAAAATTAGATAAAATTATAAATGTGTAAAATTAGTAATATTCATGAAGTTTAAAATTAGATAAAATTATAATGTATAAAATTAGTAATATTCATGAAGTTTAAAATTAAAATCAAAATTAGATGATATGTTGTTTACATAAATTTTGATTATTGTAGCCATATGCTTGAAAAAAATGTTTGTTTATATAATTATATGTGATGACTCTCATTAGTTGCAAAAATATTGTTTATCAAATTTTCTAACAGAGTCAATGGATAATGTGAATTATCCGGAGCTGTTGAAATTAGCACCACAGAACCACAGAGCATGGAAAGTTCGTGATATGGTAATTTTGATTATATCTATTAATTATTTGTTGCAAATAAATATTATATGAAGTATTTGAAGGGTTTATAATGTTTTATTTCTTTTTGGCAGGCTTCCTCTTCATTGAACCAGATAAATTCACATAAGACTCGTATTATTTACAACAATCGGATGGAAGATGCTCTAAAGAAATTAGGGTTGTATCAAATTGCTCGCCTTAATGATTGCAAGATTGATCCGCATTTGATTAGTGCTCTGGTTGAGAGGTGGAGGCCGGAGACCAATACATTTCATCTACCTGTCGGTGAGATGACAGTGACGTTGGAAGATGTTGCATGTCTATGGGGCTTACCGATTAAGGTTAAAACACTATTTTTTTAAGGTGAATTGTTGATTGTATAATTCTTTTAATTTGCAGGTGACCCGATTACTGGCACCAGCGATACTGATTGGAACCCATACTTAGAGTATGATCTAGGGGCTGATCCGGCTCTGTTTTACGATGACCTCATTGAGACAATGCCATATAAATATAGGATTTATAATCCTAACACATCGAATGAACGATTGTCCGTCTCTGCTTATTCAATTAGACTGAAATGGGTGCGGGCCAAATTTAGTCAACCCTTACAAGAGTGGGACAGTAATGAGAGAGCTGCACAGTACACCCGAGCTGCACAGTACACCCGAGATAACACATATTTTTCCTGGTCCGACAACATTGATACGCAACCAATTCATAAACCAACCCCAATTTTCTATAGACTCTTTTTCACAAATTGCAAATGCAAGTGGCAAGAGTTGTTGCTCTGCATCGTAAGCACAAGCCATAAAAAGTTTACCCTTATACCTTCCGGATAAGAGCCCAGCATCAACACTGATAACGGGTCGAAGATGAGGCCATGCCTCAATGCATGGCCCAAATGCCCATGCAACCCGGTTGAAAATATTGATATTAAATTTGGTTGATGGTTCACTTTCTAGTAGGTACTGTGTACCTGGATTAGACGCTTTAATGGCAGCCAAAAACAATGGTAGCACCTCGTAAGACTTTTCCCAACTCCCAAACAAGTCCGCAATTGCAAGTTCTCTACCTCTCCATAACTTGTTATACGAGGGCACTACTGTCCCAAATTTAACTTTAACCAGATGCTTGACCATTTTAATGCTTAACTCCAGATCATCTTTCAAAGCCGGTTTAATAATATCAGCAATTACTCTAGAAGTCATTTGATGACTATCCAACCTTTCAGCACTGCCAAAACATGTGTGGATAAACGGGTTGGTGGAAATTGTCCATGCACCTGTTGGTACTACAATTGCATACAACTTCCATTTGCATTTAGAAGATTTACATTTAACTCTATACTTTGTTTTGTTGTTGTTTAGCACATCTAACTCTGTGTTTCTTGGTAAGTGAAAATCAACAAGTTCTGATATTAGTTTGGCTTTGGATTCAAACATTTGACCTTCAGCAAATTTTTCATCTAACCTGGGGGGGTTTGCAAAAAATGCACGATCCGCATATGGCATTGGCAATTCATCATGGAATGAGGAACATGGATGCTTAGGTCCTCGATTGAGGAATGGGATTGAGTTGTGCCAATCCTTCAATATTTCTCGGTCGTTCATTTCAGCCTCTGCTTCATCCATATCTGCATTCCATTCTTCATCCGAATCATCATCATCAAAAGAACTTCTATCAGATTCTGTGTCTTCATATGATTGCTCACAAAGGCCGTCATCGGCCTCAACTGGAGGTGTGTAGGTGGGTACAGGTACACTGCCTGAGTTAGGATCAAAGCCGGTCTGAACCGACGGTGTGTTACTACCTCCAGGCAAACTATCTGGACACGGATCATAACTGGTTTGGTTTCTAGCCTGGTGCGCCTCAGCTACCAATTCTATAACCTTAAATCCAGCCACTTGAGCTGCAGTTTGTTTAATGACAACCCAAGTTTTCTCATTTTCTATTCGAAATAGTGAGAAATGGTACGATCCGGGCGGTGTTGTGTTCATACGTACCCTGATTGTCAATTTGACTCGACTCGGAAGCAATTCAAGTCCAACGTATATTTGCCGTCTTATAATGGCAAAACTGGTAGAATCAGATACAGTAAAGGTAAATGCAGCCCCTATGTCATAACCAACACCTGTTGAAGTGCTTTGGAGGTTACCACCATAATACACATTGATCAATAGCAGTGACATTTTGCTGAACAAAAATCAAACACTAAATTAATAAACATATGAGTAAAAAAAAAAACTAAATAAACATATGAGTAAAAAAAAAACACTAAATATATAAACATATAAAAAAACACTACATAATATATGAGTACAGAAAAACAATAAATATAAACATATGAGTAAAAAATAAACTAAATATAAATATATGAGTAAAAAAACCCAAAATATAAACATATAAGTAAAAAAAACTAAAATATAAACATATGAGTAAAAAATAAACACTAAATCAAACTCTAAATAGTTTTCAATTTTATAACACTAAATATAAGCATATGATTAAAAAAAACTCACAATAATAATCAGAAGACGATGCTGAGTACAATGGTGGTGGCGATCTGTTCATATGATAACTCCTCTATTAAATCTGAAAAAATAGAAGGAAGAAGAAAGAAAAATGGAGATCGGGAAGAGAAGAAGAAGGCTGCGGCAGGGTTAATGGTAAAAAGGTGAATCTGCACTGATCCATGGGATCGGTGGACTAATATTTATGCTACACCGATCCACAGGATCGGTGCAGCTTTTTTTTTTTTTCGTGTAATCCTGCGTGCAGTGCTGTGGCGGACGAAAATTTAGCTACACCGGTCCCTAGGACAGGTGTGGTTTTGATTTTTTTTGCTCCACCGATCCTAGGGATCGGTGGAGGCTAGTTACATTAAATCAACGCATCCAAGGCTTGTTTCAGTGACAAATTTTCCATTAATTCTAAATAAAAAAAAAATCAGCAAAATGTATAAGAGCGCGCGGAGTAGGTTACTTGTTCAAGTTTGATGGACTCTTAGACCGTTTGATTCACTTTAATATCCGTGCGCTCTGTTCTAATATTTGTGAGCATTGTTTTAATTTTCATACACACGAATCTTAAAATGAATTGCCCAGTCTTGGACATGGGATTCCTCCGCTCTAAAATTATACCATCAAGCAAGCCTTCTCGGAAAAAAATTATGGTGTAAGCAACAAGACTAGAAAAGGGATCTGAAGGAATTTTTTGTGGCAGAGGTTGGGATTGGGTCGAAAAACTACTTGCACCGAAAAATTTCTACGGCGAAACCAATACATAACCATATTTGCACCATAAAAATTGATCGGTGTTTTATATTTTTCGAAAATCAAATCTAATTATTCCCTTTTTACAAGAAAATTATTAATTTATAATTAAAATAAATAAAAAATCTTATTTAGAATTGAGACTTCTGGTCTGCATATAGTATTGTTTATTTTTATTTGGATGCAATGCAAAAGTAATTTTTTATTTTTCTAATAATATTTAGTTAATTAGCGCCATCCATATTCTACTAATTTAACTAAGAGTGTGTGTTTGAATCATTAAAGGAATAATGGGAGCATAATGGTATATATGTTAGTATGTGAAACTAGTGCAAGAATAGTGTTAATTCAAATAGTATGAAAAAGGTGCTAATTTTGTGTTATTTTGAACAAATAAATTTATTTGGATTAAATGGCGCTGATGTTAAGAGAGCAAGTCCAATTTCTAAAATAAATATCAATTTTACATATCCATGAGTGTTATTTCAATCCGAAGCGATGATTTTTCGCAGCGCATGCTAATTCTCAATCTGAATAATATAATTAAAATAACATTTGCACTATTATGAATGAGTGCATGAGGCTATGGTACTATGCATAGCACGGATTAGTCCGTACTATGGATTAATATTTTTGTTTTCGATATTTTTTTTTAAGTAAGAATTGGTGTCTGGCTTCTATTTTTATTAACCGTAATTGATTACAAAATTTGGACAGGATTTTGAGAGGTAACCCTGCAATATATGGATTTACATATGGATGGAAAATAAGAAAAAATAAAATACAAAGAAAGAAAATTTTGAGAAAAAAAAAGAAATTAAAATTAAAACATCAATTAAACAAGCTGCTCCTTTTTATTATGTCACCATTCTACCATTCTTTCATTTGTGTAGTTCCACTGAATTTTAACTTATATTTTACTCTCGATATTACCAGAGTTGGTTTTTCTCCTAAGTCATCGATGCCAAAAGAACAAGGGCCAAGGGGTAATTAACTATGACCATAGGCCAATCCAGTTGAGAGAAATGAAATCAGTTGACCCATTTTATATCTCGAATAACTGTGTTTCTATCTTATTTTATAAATTTTAAAAAATTTAAATTCGGTGTTTTCTTTTGTTTGTTTCTAGTTTTTAAAAAGAAAATTTACTATTTTATAGATATGTACAAAATCATTATTTTTAATGGTTGAGAAATAGTAATTTTCTATCTAAAAATATGCCAAAAAAAATAATATATATAAAATTTGATGTCCAAGCAGATTTCAATGAAGAGTTATGTTCAGTGTTTCGAGTCAACTACTAAAATTTAAAAATGTAATAAGAATGTGTGGCATGAGTAAGGCATCAAAGATATGAGACATTTGAATTCCACTCTAGTTTAAAAGGGCTAAAGTTAATAACAAATCTTGTGTTGTACATGAGGGGCCCTTGAGCCAGACCAACTCCTTTAGGAGTCTAATATACCACAAGCTCTATTTATGATTTTTTTTCATTTTAAAAAATAAAAAATCAAATTGTTAGCAGACGGACTGATTTTTTTTTTATATAAAAATAGTAAGACCGAATCAAAATTACGGTTCAGACAGGGGATGAACAAAATTCTAGTTTTGCACCTAATTTTGCACCTGAACACAACTAATGACACATAAAATCTATAAACATAGTGGACCGAAGCAAATATAAATCGTAAAAATAAATAGTTTTAGTGAAAATAATTATTTTTATTGATATTTTCCATATAGTATTTAATAATTATAATGCTCGGTGCAAGCATCGATAGGACTTTATTGATTGCACCTTTCAAAAAATTGCACCGAAAGGATTATATTGATTGCACCGTAGAAAAAATTCGGTGCAAGCTTTTTATTAAGTTGTAATGGTAACAAAAAGAAACATTTCATATAAATTAATGGGACATTAAAGTGTTGTACAAAACCTATATATTCCACCACATTAATGGTATTTCTAGCTAATGTTTTTTCCCGTACAAAATAGGTCAGATAATATACCAAGAAATTCTCGCAAAATAAACCATTAATCCGGCCCTCATCGAAATGTTTTTACAGTGTAAGCTAAGAAGGAAAAGGGATCTGCAGGGATTGTCTGTGGCAAGGGTTGGGACCAGGTCGGAAAACTACTTGTCGAAAAATTTCTATGGGGCAATCAATATGGTCATGTTTAATTGCACCGTAAAATTGGCCAGTGTTACATATAATTTTCGAAATCAAATCAACTCTTTTCCATTTCAGCAGAAATTTTTTTTTCTAAATAACAAATGTTCTATTTAGAACTGAGTTCTGATCTGAATATATATATAGTATTAATTGTAATTTTTATTTGGACGCAATGCAAACATATTTCTGTCTTGTAGTAGTATTATGTTAATTAGCCGGCAACAGTACTATTTTCATCCAATTTGAATTAATATATATTCCTTCCACAGTACTATTTTTATACTCTAATACTATACTATTTATGGCAATTAATGTGGATTTGGAATGCATGGCGTAATTTTGGTTGTACATGACTATTAATTAAGTCACACAGAAGTCAGAACAAATAAGAGAGAACATTTACTTTCTTTAACAAAAAAATAGAGAGAGCATTTACCAACAGATCCGTCAAGGGGATCAGGGGCAGAATTGCCAAAAGCGGTTTCCATCACCATAGCACTGAGAAGCAAACAGACGATCATGAATTCACTCCTCATTTTGCTCCCAAAAAACTCTACCCACTACCGATACCAGTAGTAGTAGCTGTGTACCTTTGATTTCTTCCATCTTCATCATTTTATAATGGTAAATTATAACAAGATCTGTGCAAATGAAGTCCCAAGTCAAGTCTCCTCTCTGCCTCTGCTTTCCCAACTCTGAACTTATTTGACTTTATCATTCCCATTTGGTTAACTTGTGCTACACATACCGAATGACTAATAACAATATGAATTCATGTCACCTAAGGTCACTCCCAATTTGGGAAGGACATTTTAAAGGCATCTCGTGCATTCCATCTAGGATCAGATTGGTCCAGGTAATGATCAGACGTTCCAAATTTAAACTCAAAATTTTAGTTACTTCATGGATACAAACTCTAACAAGATTCCGTTCAAAGTAGAACGCAAGTGCCTTGGTCTTAGTTGAGTTGCTTTATATGCTGAATTACTGACCTCTTCTATCAAGTTACTTTAAAATTTTTTAGTGGAGCTGTCTTTTCACCGTAGAATTGCAGCACTTGTAAATGAAGATTCCCTTGGACCATGTTCTATCTCTTTTTTAATTTGTTACCTTTTTGTTTGCTTGTTTTTCAAAATTGAAGAAAATTAATCTAGTATGTTAATATTTCTTTAGTGTTTTTCCTAACTTTTGAGTTGTCATGTGGGGATTTCGTCAGCACTTAATTTTAGCGGACCCCATAAATAACAAAATATCCTGAGCCCAATTCATCAGTAACTTGCAACAGGAAATGGACAAGAAAGTTTGTAATAGAGAATCTGAGCTTGCTTTGAGCAGTATATGCGCAATATGGGCTTGTTGCTGGACCTACAACCCAATATGGGTCATGCTAAAGACAGGCCGTACGGCCCAAAACCTAATTCAACGCTGGATACTTTAAATGTTACTTTTTATACTTAGTCATATTGAAAAAGCATAATGGGATGTTATAGTCTTTCTTTAAAAAAAAAACTAAGAATAAAAAAAGAATGGAAAGTGAGAATAAATTTCATTTACTTCAAGGATGATTGTTACAGAGCATTCTCTCCCATTTATGTGATTTTTGTCAATTTACAAGTTTCTATTAAAAATAATACAAAATCTAGCTACATCGCTTCTAGGGAAGTCAAGTCTCCCACCTGCCTCTCCTTTCCAAGTCCTAATTTGGTTAATATTTCCTACACGGAATGACTAATAACAGTATGAATTTAATTATGTCATCTAAGTTAACTCAATTTTTTAGTTTGAATCCGGACCATCCAATCTACTTTGGGACAGATATTAAAGGGACCCCGTGCATTATATCTAGGATCATATTGGTCCAGGTTCTAATCAGAGGGTTCGAATTTAAACTCAAAATTTGATATACTTCATTGATAAGAACTCTAACAAGATTCCATTCAAAGTAGAACGCAAATGCTTTAGTCTTACTTGGGTTTCTTTATTGAGTTACTGACCTCTATCAAGTTAAGTGGAATTTGGAGTGTAGCTGTCTTTTCCCCGTAGAATTGCAGCACCCACAAACAATGATTCATTTGCACGTACGTGTATAAGTCAACTTGTTCCATCTCTTATTTTGTTACTTTAGATGAATTCTTTAATTTCTTTGTTTGCTAGCTTTTGTTTCAACATTCAATAAAATAAATCTAATATTTTCAAATCTCTTTAGTGTTTTTCCTAACTTGTGATGCCGGGATTCTGTCAGAACTTAATTTAATGAGCATGCAAAGTCAAGCAGTCAAAGATTAATGAAAAATAAATCAATTAAAATAACTTGCAAAAATTATTTTTATTTTTTGCATTTATAAAATCATACATCACTCGTAAAGTAGATCGATTTCAACGGTATATAAGAATTCGTCTTGTTTGAACTCAATATGATATATTTTATAGTTATGCTCACTACATCCTTTGGTGAGCACAACACACTCTAGCTTTCACAAATATGCAGACCTTATAAATGACAAAAACCCTATGAACCCAATTATTCAGTAACTTGCAACAGGAAATGAACAAGAAAGTTTGTAACAGAGAATCTGAACTTGCTTTGAGCAGTATATGTGAAGTGGGCGTGTCTCACCGATGAAAGGGAGGACTCATACCAAAAGCAAGCCGAACGGGTCCATAACCATGACCATATTAAGTGCCATTTTGTTATTCCAATTGAAAAACACATTTGGAATTATTTATTTACTACCATAACAATGAAAACAATTAATTCATTAGTTATATTCTTCTTAATACACAATTAGAACTATAGATTATGTCCAATTTAATCATAAAATTTGGTCTCCAAACACATTTTAATATGAACTTCATGTTCAGCGGTTTAGATCAATTGTTCGGACTTTGAACACGGATAAAAAGATGTGGAGCATAATTGGAGCACAAAACTAATAATTCATTTTAATGCTACTCATGATTGAAACACAATATTTCCTAATAATTTATAGTAAAACTACTGCCGAATCATCTATAATTAATTACTGTATTAAACTACTTATACAAGGCAAAAATAAAATGGATACAATATGTAAAATATACTTATATATGTTGTCTGTCGTTGTAATCTAGATAATTAATTACATAGTAAATTTTTCCTTAATTGTTGCTATATATTATTCCAAAATTCTCCATCATTATTTGACGAGCATCGCTAGCAACACCCGCCATTAATTACCAGAGAATCTCTCGCCGCAGCACCTGCCGGGGGGTGGATTATAGATTCGTGGATCTGGAGCATGTGAAGTAGATGGCCCTGAATGAGTGCAAAAGTAGAGAACATATGAATATGGAGTCATATTAAACATCTCGTGGGTTATGTTTTCATGTACAAGTTGATAAAGCAACGGTTTTACTTTTGTTTTTTTAGTAAGAATAGAATTGTTAGCTCCTATTTTTATTAACAGTAATTGATTACAGAATTTGGACATGGTTTTGAGAGGTAACTCTGCAATGGATACATATGGATGGAAAAATAAGAAAAAATAAAATGCAAAGAAAGAAAACTTTGACAAAAGAAAAGAAATAAAGATTAAAACATCAATTAAACAAGCTACTCCTTTTTATTATGTCAACATTCTTCTATTTGTTTAGTTTCACTGAATTTTAACTTTTTCGGCCATTTCTTCAACAGTTACACTTTACTCTCTAGATTACCAAAGTTGGTTTTTCTCTTAACTAACTATGACCATAGGCCAATCTAGTTGACAGAAATCAAATCAATTGATCCATTTATACCTTGAATAACTGTGTGTTTCTATGTTAATTTATAATTTAAAAAAAAAATTCAGTTTAATTTTCTGTTTGTTTTTTATTTTTTAGAATTTCTTTTACTATTTTATAGATATGTACAAAATCATTGTTTTTGAATGGTTGAGAAATAGTGATTTTATATCTAAAAAAATGCAAAAAAAAAATATAAGATTTGATCTCCAAGCAGATTTCAATAAGGAGATTCATGTTGAGTGATTTGAGTTGACTGTTTAAAATTTGAAAACGTAAATAAGAATGTGTGGCATGAGTAAGGCGTCAAAGATATGAGACATTTGAACCCCACTCTAGTTTAAAAGGGCTAAAGTTAATGACAAACCCTGTGCCCTACATCAGGGCCCTGGGGCCAGACCAACTCTAGGAGTCTAATAGACCACAAGCTCTATTTATGAATTTTTTTTTCATTTTAGAAAATAAAAAAACAAATTGTTAGCCGACGGACTGATTTTTTTTTTTACAAAAATAGTAAAACTGAATCAAAATTTCGGTTCAGACAGGGGATGAACAAAATTTTAGTTCATTCCATCTAATTTTGCACCTGAACACAACTGATGACACATAAAATCTATAAACATAGTGGACCAAAGCAAATATATATAAATAAATCCTAAAAGTAAATAGTTTTAGTGAAAATAATTATTTTTATTGATATTTTTCATATAGTCTTTAATAATTATAATGCTCGGTGCAAGCATCGATAGGACTATATTGATTGCACCTTAGAAAAAATTGCACCGAAAGGATTATATTGATTGCACCGTAGAAAAAATTTGGTGCAAGCTTTTTATTAAGTTGTAATGGTAACAAAAAGAAACATTTCATATAAATTAATGGGGCATTAAAGTGTTGTACCAAACCTATATATTCCACCACATTAATGGTATTTCTAGCTAATGTTTTTTCCCTGTAGAAAATAGGTCAGAGAATATACCAAGAAATACTCGCAAAATAAACCATCAATCCGGCCCTCATCGAAATGTTTTTACAGTGTAAGCAAGAAGGAAGGAAAGGGATCTGCAGGGATTTTCTGTGGCAGGGGTTGGGACCGGGTCAGAAAACTACTTGTCGAAAAAATTCTACGGGGCAATCAATATGGTCATGTTTAATTGCACCGTAAAATTGGCCAGTGTTACATATAATTTTCGAAAATCAAATCAACCGTTTTCCATTTCAGCAGAAAAAAAAACATTTCCAAATAACAAATCTTCTGTTTAGAACTGAGTTCTGATCTGAATATATATAGTATTAATAGTAATTTTTATTTGGATGCAATGCAAACATATTTCTTTCTTCTAATAGTATTATGTTAATTAGCCGGCCACAGTATTATTTTCATCCAATTTGAATTAATATATATTCCTTCCACAGTACTATTTTTATACTCTAATACTATACTATTTATGGCAATTAATGTGGACTTGGAGATGCATGGCTTAATTTTGGTTGTACATGACTACTAATCAAGTCACACAGATGTCAGAACAAACAAGAGAGCATTTACTTTTTTAACAAAAATATAGAGAGAGCATTTACCTCCCCTGGATGCACAACGACCGGCTGGGCAAGCAGGTCTGCGCGGATCAAGGGCAAAATCGCCAAAAGCGGTTTGCATCGCCATAGCACTGAGAAGCAAACAGAAGTTCATGAATACAGTACTCCTCATTTTACTTCCCAAAAACTGTACACACTACCAGTAACAGTGTCTCTTGATTTCTTCCATCCACATCATTTTATACTACTAATTATAACATGAATGACTAATTCAGCTCCCAAGTCCAAGTCGCCCCCTCCCTCTCTCTGCCTTCATGTCTCAATTGACTTGACTTCATTTGTCCCTGTACAGAATGGTAGCTCTAACTAGATTAACTTTTCCTACATGAAAGGAATAATTACAAAGTTCTGGTCAAGGTACAATGCAAATGTCTCTCTTACTTGGGTTGCTGTCACCATCCAACTTGCTGTGACTTCTGAGATATGTTTAGTTGGTTTATTGGGAATTCATATCATATGAAGTAACTCAAAGTTTGAGTTTAGATCTGAACCGTCCAATCTGTTTGGGCATGAATATTAAAGAAGCCTTGTGTATTTCACCTCAGACTAAATTGGTCTGAATTCTGATCGGAGGGCTCTGATTTAAACTAAAAAATTTGAGTTAACCTCAGAGGAACCGAAATTGTTGACGAGACCTACAACCAATGCAATTCAAATCCCCAAAAGTAACTTTGAGTTTGATTTCAAAACGTCTGATTAGAATCTGCACGAATACGAAATAAATTATGTAATTCTATCTCTAATCAGATTAATCTGTATTATATTCAGACAGTCCGGAATTAAACTTAATTTTTTGAGTTACTTTAGGAATCCAGACCCCGACCAATAATGACAGCAGATTCGGACTCATCAATGATAAGAGGGCCCATGCCAATGGCAGGCCGCACGGCCCATGATTATAACGGACCACACCGTTTCCCTTACGAAGTATCTACAATGAATGTACTTCACATTTATAATAAGTACTCCCCAATTCCCCAATGAGACATAACGCCATCCAATGGGCACTCCAGTGGCCCATATTTCTTCTTCTGATTTGTGCTGTTGTGCATTTGTTTTTTATGTTGTGATCAGGGGGTGATTGCAGAGTCCGCATCCTCTGAGGTAACAGGATATTAGAATACAGATCCAAGCCGCACGTCCTTCTTCATCATCTACCTCTATCTCCGTCCCTTTCCCTTTGAAACCTGAAATCCAAAAGACAAAGGGAGCTGCTGCCAGTGCTGTTGTCGGAGTGAAGCCGGTTTCTGCTCCCAGTGCTTGGCCCGCTGCCGGTGGTGGCGTGGGCTTTTATCAGGCTCAGTACATGACAAAAACTCTCACCTTCTCGGCTGCTTTCTGTGCTTTCACTGACGTGGTAATTTTATGATCATTAAGATAATAACAAGGAGATTGCAATTTCTGAAAACTAATAGCATGCAACAATTAAGAAAAAATAATTTCCTTAATTGTTGCTATGAGTTTCAAGAAATCTCGATCAATCTTTCATTAGCATCGCTCTCCGCACCATGTACTGGGTTGTTGGATTCGTGGATCTGGAGCTTGTGAATATGGTATGGTATTCGGCCTTGAATTGTAGAAAAGTAGAGAAGATATGAATATGGAGTCATATTAAACTCATCGCAAAAGAAACAATGGGCAACTGACTAGCTATCACCATAGCCCAATAATCCAGTTGAGAAAAATGACTAATTCTGTGCCTTCAAGTCTGAATTGACTTGACTTCATTTGTACCGGTACAGAATAGTATCTCTGACTTAAATTTTTCTGCACGAAAGGAACAATTCCAAAATTGCGGTCAAGCTAGGTACAACGCAAATGTCAAACTCTTGGGTTGCTTTCAAAGTGTAACAGTTTGTTTAAGAGGGCCCATTCCAAAGGCAGGCCAGACAGCCCATTACCATGACCCACCAAACTGTTTCATTTTCCGAGTATCTGTAACGAATATACTTCACATTTGTAACCGCTGTACCGTAATGCCATCCGATACACAATCTAGTGGCCCTTCTTGTTTCCTTCATGACTTGTATTGTTTCTTATTGGGACTTGAGAGCATTTTATGTGTATCCCTCAAAAATTCCAAAATTACATATCCCCCCCCCCCTCTAAAACTCATAATATCATATTCCCTCTTCTAAACTTTAAAAACTCACAAATTTACCCATTTCATTGTCTTTCCTATTAAAACTCATTATGAATTTTATGAAGTAGTCATTTACCCTTCATTTAAAAAATAAACTATTAGCATTTTTACAAAAATGTCAGTTTTCTAATTGGTCGGTTTTCCAGGGCAAATGGGTAAAATCGATAAAATTAGTAAAATGGGGACTTAATAAATTTAAAATGAATTTTAATAAAAATGATATTATGAATTTTAGAAGGACAAATACGTAATTTTGAAATTTTTATGTGCATATAATAAATTCTCTTTTTTTTCTTATTTGTGTCTACAGGCTTAAATTTATCTTATTTATTCCCTAGCTTTTTATAATTTATCCCTCATATATTTAATGTAATAATAACTGCAATTAAAGTTTTATTAGACCATAGTTTACTTTTTAAATAAGAATTATTAAATTCAAATTATGCACTTAATGCTGACATAATATTGTTAATAGTATAATTTTACTAAAAATGTTTGGAATTATTTGGTTATACGTCAGGTGGAGACGTATGATTCAGTGCTCACATTCAATGCTTAAATTTCCTTTACTATTTTTGTTTTCTTTTGAAGTGGTATATTTAAATAAGAAGAATACACATTTTTCTTTTTAAAAAAATGAACAGTAAAGATTAATAAATATATCAGGCCATAAAATATATTTATTTTTAAAATTTAGAAAGATATGTATCCAAACAAGGAGTGTACATCTGATGTTCAGTTGAGAGACAACGGTAGTTTGACTTTGTAATTTTTAATTAGAGGTACACTAAGATCTTTAAATAATTAAATTAGAATTAACATGAGATTTGTATTATGAGGTAAATAAAAAAAAATTACAAGAATTGAGAGAAAAATAAGAGAAATTTAAGTCTATAAGTAAATAATAAACTGTATAAATGAAGGGCACATAAAATATTATTCATTTATTGTATGTTGTGATGAGGGTATATATTGCTTGCCGCTCGCCATTTGTCCAGAGACATGCATTAAGCCATGCCTCTTGCGCGCTACTATAATCTTTCCATTGGCATAGCAATGGGCACTCTTATTGGAATCAATAACAGTTTTAATTAAGCCAACAAGATTGAAAAATTAGGCTACGCTTCCTCCATGACCAAACCTCTGTTGCTTAGGCTAGAATTTATGATGTAGTCATATTTCTTGCCAGATGAGTTCTTTAATTAGGCTTTGACCTAAATTGAAAGCAAATCACCAGGTTGTTTTTCTAATAGCAATGGGTTTATCAAAGTACAAACGGTTCTTAATCAAGTCCTTGTAAGTTAATTGCATTTAGTACCAAGTGACAGACGACAGAATAATAGATGCTTACATGTGCTGCTTAGTTATATATTACTGAAATCAATCGTAATGTTTGAATTTCGAGTGTAGCTGTCTTTTTACTATGTAATTGCAGCATCCACATACCAAGATTCACTTAGACCATGTACAATTCATCAACTTTGTCACGATAACTAACTTGGTTAAGTTTTTCTACACGAAAAGATTAATAACAAATTTCCGGTCAATGTACAATTGAAAATGTCTAATTCTTACTTGGGTTGCTTTCACCGTATAAACAGTTGTTTCACTGGATCTACAACCATCCACCGCTTCACCGGTCAAAGAGGGCCCATGCCAAAGGCAGACCGCACGGCCCATATTGACCATGACCCACCAAACCATTTCGGTTGCCGAGTATCTACAATGAACATACTTCGCATTTATAAGTTATAACAACGTACCTGTGGGACCATAACACAATCCAATGGGCACTCCAGTCGCCCATATTGCTTCTTCTGATTGGTCCATTTGTATTTTATATTGTGATCAGGCGTTGATTGCGTAGTCCACATAACAGAATTTTAGATTACAGATCCAAACCGTACATTCCCTTTAATAATCGTGCCAATGAAGATTGGACGGTCATGATCTACAATCAAAATTTCTGTTACGACAGGTGGTATGAATTTCGGTGATTGCACACCACTCGCCATTTGTTCGGAAATCCAAAATAAATAAATAAAAAAAAAAACAATTCCATTCATAAATAATTTACACTCACTTTCTCTCCAATGGCACCATCAAATTCTCTCATGTCTCTCGCCTTCTCACCTCGAAATCTCCTCTCTCTCTCTCTCTCTCTCTCTTCGCCAATAGAGAGGATTTCTGCGCCAGACTCTCTTTTCGCCTCCATTCTGCTACCATGCCCACCTCCGATGCCTCTCTTTGTGATTGCATTTCTCTCCGCCGTAACCTCCCTCTTCGCGCTTCTTCATCATCTACCACTATCTCCGTCCCTTTTACAAAACCTTAATCCCAAAAGACAAACGAATCTGCCGCTTTTTAATTAAGTAATTGAGAGTAATCTTTATTTTTAGCAGTTAATTTAGGTTTTTGTTTTTGTTTGTTTTCAGTTTAATTTTCAGAAAAAAAAAAAAAAAATCAACTCCCAAGTCAAGTCGCCATGACCGTGAACCAAGACCAAATGATTTCAGTTAATTTTCGAGTGTATGTGACAAATAAATTTCACATTTATAACCACTCAACGGTAAGTGGCACATATTTGAAATCATCTTTTTTAATGAACAAATAATAAAATTTAAGGGATCATGCCATAAAATAAAAGTGGTCATGTAGTCATGAAATAAAATATTATTCAACCAAAAGGAGAAATCACCTGCCATCCGAGGGAAGTATATATTGACTCTATTTGTTAAATGTGCTGGACCGCATTTAATATCACACAACACAATTCACAAAATTTAAATTTACATTACTTCATTAAAAGCATTTTAATACATTCATGGAAATAGTGAAGATAGGGTTCAAATGCAACATTAGTTTTGTGATTCAATCATGCACCACATCTTTATTTTTGTTTCGAAAGTCTGAATAGTCCATCCGAACAGTTCAACGTGATATTCATATTAAAATGTGTTTGGATATCAAATTTTATAATTTTTGGAATTTTGTTACTATTTTTTAGATAGGTACAAAATTAATATTTTGGATGGTCCAAAATCTTTTAAAAACTGTGATTTTGTACCCATCTAAAAAATAGTAAAAAGTTTCAAAAACTATAAAATTTGGTCTCCAAGCACATTTTAATATGAACATCATGTTCAGCAGTTTAGATTAACTGTCTGGGCTTTGAAAACGAATAAAAAGATGTGGCATGATTGGACTACATAGTAAATATCGAGATCTATGACTTATCTATTCTTTTTTTAAAATACACTATTAATCTAATTTTTTAGAAAATCATTGTTTTTAGATGTTTCAAAAAAATTTAGATCAAGTGATTTTGTACACATTTAAAAATAGTAATAAAAATCTAAAAAATGTAAAATTTAGTTTACAAGTACATGTTCATATGAATATCATGTCAAACGGTTTGAATCGGCCATTAAAATTTTCAAACCAAATATTTGAGTCCATAATGCTGGCCAATATGTGTTATGCATGGCACCATAGCATGACACATTATGAATTGCACCAAATTAATATATTTTTTCCACACTATTTAGATTAACTCTTTTCAACACTATTCTCATATACTAGATAGTAGTGTGTTCTGTTATTTCTTTTCACGATCCAAACAGCTAAATCACTGTTGTTTTCCCCTTAAACTTATTTCCTGTTACTTTTTTTATATATGATTCTTGAAAACTAAAGATTACATTGTGCTAAATCACTGATGTCATCAGGTGACAGGTGGTGATTTTGGAGTCCACATCCTCTGTACTAACAGAATATTTGAGTATAGATCCAAACGGTACAAACTCTTCAATATTTGTGCCAAAAAAAATCGGCCTGTCCAGATCTAAACTAAAAGTTTGTGTTACGATTATATAATTCGTTTATTGCGTACTACCCATTATTTGTTCGGAAATGGAAAATAAAAAAAAATAAAAAACATTCAATTCATAAATAATTAACACTCACTATCTCTCTAAGGGCACCACCAAATTCTCTCGTTTCTCTCGCTTTCTCACCTCAAAATCTCTCTCTCACTTTCTCTTCGCCAATGGAGAGAATTGCTCTGCGCCAACCTCTCCTTTGGGCTCAACTCCAGTATTCCCATCCCTGATGCCTCTGTTCTCACCCCACCTCCTCCGCCTTTCTTTGCCACTGCATTTTCCTCCGTTGCAACCTCCCTCATCGCTCTTCTTCATCATCTAATAGTAATTTCTGGAAACTAATCGCAACAATTAAAGAAAATTTACTATGTAATTAATTACAAAGTTTAAAGCGGGAGACAACATAAAATTTTCCTTTATTGTTGCCATTAGTTTCCAAAAACCTCGATCAATCTTTCAGTAGCAACGATAGCAGCACCAATACCACACAACATCTATACAGAACAATACGTCTTTCTACACGAATACAGTAAGAACAAATTTCCGGTCAAGGTACAAAGCAGTAAAGCAAATATCTCTCTTACATGGATTGCTCCGTTGCTGTCACCATCCAAATTTATTTGAGCAGTATATGTGCAGTTGGTTTATTGGATCTACTACCAACCATAAAAGATGGCTCAAACCAAAGGCAGGCCGGACAGCCCATTACAATGAACCACCAAAATTGTTTCATTTTCCGAATATATTTCACGTTTGTAAGAACCACTGATAGTACCGCCATCCGGTACACAGTCCAGTGGCTCATATTGTTTCCTCTCTGCTACACTATTTTATTGTTGCGATAATTTTAAATTGTATCTTTTATGACTTGTACGATTTCTTATTTGTTTTTAGAGACTTAAATTTATCTTATTATTTTTATCCATCAACTTTTATAACTTTATTTTTTATTTGTCGTTCGGGTAATTAATCTCATATGAATTATAAATTTCTAATTAATTTATTACAAAACTGTAGTTTACTTATAAACAAGAATTATAAAATTAAAATTATGAACTTAATGCTGATACAATATTGTTAACAGTATAATATTTACTAAAAAAATGTTTGGACATTTGATTATACATCATGTGAGATGTATGATTCAGTGGTTACATTCAATTACACACTTGATGCTAAATTTCCTTTGCAATTATGTCCGATTTTCAGTTGAGAAAAAACTAATAATTATAATTTTCAGTTGAGAGTCAACAGTATTTTGTCTTTGTAATTCTTAATTAGAGGTAAACTAATTAAGATCTTTCAATAATTTAGTTAGTTTTAATATGAGATTAGTTACATAAAGGATAAATAAGAAAACATTGTAAGAATTAAGAGTTAAAAGAAAAATAAACTTCTCTAGAAACAAATAAGAAATGGTACAAATATAAAGGGCATATAGAAAATTAACCATTTATTGTATGTTGTGATCAGGTTGTTACGTGCTATTCGCCATCTGTTAGGTATTGTTAAATAAAAAAAAATCAATTCATAAATAACTTGCTTAATTTTTTATATTCCCTGCAATTGATTTTCCAATTTCTCACCCATATTTTATATATAATTTTCTGGTGTGCTTTGAAATTTTTTTGGTGTGGTTCGAAAATTTCCCTGCAATGGAGATGTTTGAAAATTTACAACTTCTCTTTTAATTTTTTTGGTGTGGTTTGAAAATTGAAATAGAAATCGTTTAGTACACAGCTGTTGAAGACAGCTTCACTAATATTATTTCCGTTGTCAGCAATATATATTGACTCTATAGATCAAATGTCCTGGGACCGTATTTGATATCTCACATCACAATTCACAAAATTGAAATTTACTTTTGTTAATACATTCACTGAATTACAGTAAACTATTAATAAAAGACAAAATAAAATGGATACATTATGTGAAATGTACGTACGTATGTTGTCTCTCGCTGTAATCTAGATAATTAATTACATAGTAGATTTTCCTTATAAGTTGTACGTTGCTTTTAGTTTCCAGATATCTTCGTATCATTCTTTGACGAGCATTGCTAGCAGCACGCACAACATCTGTCGCCGCAGCATCCTCTATGTGGATGGATTGGAGGAGGTGGAGCTTGGTATGGTCTAGCTGGATAGATTCGAGATGGCAGCCCTGAATGAGTGCAAACTAGAGAACATATGAATATGGAGTCATATTAATTAAACATCTGCTGGGTTGATGTTTTCATGTACAATAAGTTGATAAAGCAACGGTTATACTTTCTTTACTCTCGAGATTACCAAAGTCGGTTTACTCATCATCGCAATAGACCAAGGGGCAACTGAATATGGAGTCATATTAAACATCAACTAACTGTGTTTCTACTTTCAGTGTTATATATTTTATATTTTTTTAAACTTCAAAATGCCCTAGTTCTAAGATACAAATTAAATAGCTGGAACACTATTATAATATTTCCTTCAATGTTATCATTTCATGTTACTTTTTCTTCCTTTGCTTTAAAACGAAAGACTACAATATTGTAATAGAGACACATGGCTTTCCTATTGTTTTTCAAACAATACTATATTATGAACTATCACTGTCGCTCGGTATATCCCCTAGTGAAGTACTGGAATTAGTATCGGTCGTTTCTAGGTAAACCGATACTAATTAGTCTAGTAGGCTCTGAATGAGTGCAAAAGTAAAGAACATATGATTATGGAGTCATATTAAACATCTCGTGGGTTATGTTTTCATGTACAAGTTGATAACGCAGCTCGTACGTTATACTTTCTTTTTAAGAATAAGAGTCTAGCTTTTCTTTTTTGAAATTTTTATTTCCACCATTTTCTGAGAAGAAGAAAAAAACTCTGATTTCTAGTGAATTCAAAATCTACCACAGCTGCAAAACACCAGTGCAAACTCAAATGCTGAGGTCTGCACTATGCCGATGCGGATTCAGATTGGGATCCGCACTGGTGTTCTGCGGCCCATCATTTTCCTTTTTTTTGTTTAAAGAAATGAATGGTTGTTTCTTGAAATTCGAGTTCTCTGAGAAAAATCAAATTTTGGCCGCAGACCAAAGTTGAAAAAATGGGGTAAGAAAAAAAAATAATGGAGCCACAAAAC
The DNA here is from genome assembly GCA_033356055.1 of Carex pumila. Lineage (NCBI taxonomy): Eukaryota > Viridiplantae > Streptophyta > Magnoliopsida > Poales > Cyperaceae > Carex > Carex pumila. Next base: position 245,516 of record JARJHM010000256.1, read on the forward strand.
ACCGATGCAGACCTCAATCTGGAGGCGCATCGGCATAGTGCGGACCTCATAATTTGAGTCCGCACCAGTGTTCTACATCTGTGCTAGATTTCAAATTTTTCATAAAAGAGGATTTTTTAGTTTATTTTTGTTTTAAGAAATGCTAGAAATTAAAATCTCGCTCTTATTTTTATTAACCGCAATTGATTATAAAATTTGAACAAGTTTTTGAGAGGTAGCCTGCAATATATGAATTTACATATGGATGGAAAGATGAGAAAAAATAAAATACAAAGAAAGAAAATTTTAAGAAAATAAAAAAATAAAGATTAAAACATCAATTAAACAGGCTGCTCCTTTCTATTATATCACCATTCTTCTATTTGTGTACGTAGTTCCACTGAATTTTAACTTTTATTATATCGAAGTTGGGGTTTCTCTTAACTCATCCATCCCAAAAGAACTATTTTACGATTTGGCCATTTCTTCAACAGTCATAGTTAGGAGCCTAATAGACCACAAGCTCTATTTTACGATTATTTTTTTTAGAAAATAAAAAATCGAGTTGTTAGCCAATAGATTGATTATTATTTTTTTACAAAAATAGTAAGAACCGAATCAAAAAAAATTATTCGGACGGGGATGAACGAAACTGTAGTTCATTCCACCTAATTTTGCACCTGCACATAACTAATGACACAGAAAATTTATAAACAGAGAGTGGATCGAAGTAAATATTCGGCCAACACCTTGGATTGAATATTTGGTTCGATCAACCTTCCTTTTTTAGGTTTAATTTATATATAAATAAATCCTAAATACAAATAGGTTTAGTAAAAATTATTTTTATTTTTACCGATATTTTACCTGATATTTCTTTTAACAATCCAAACAGCTGAATCACTATTTTTCCCCTTAAACTTATTGTTGCATGTTATATACTTGTTTTGTATATCCTTTCTTGAAAACGAAGGACTACATTGTAAATATGGAGACCCATGGCAATATCATCTATTCTTTTTTTTTAAAATACACTATTAATCTATAATAATATGGTTGTACATTATTATCAAGTCACTCAAAACGAGAGAGCATTTACTTGTAATGTGCGGGCGGGAGAATCCAGAAGAAGCAGCACGTTGCATGGCCATAGCGCTGAGCAGCAAACAGAGAATCACTAATACACTCCTCATTTTGTTTCCAAAAACTCTACACACTACCAGTAACAGTGTCCCTTGGTTTCTTCTATCCTCATCATTTTATAGTGAAAATTATAACAAGACTAGAGTAAATCAACTCTCAAGTCAACTCGTTCCCTGCCGTTGTTTTCTAAAATCTGAATTAATTTGTCTCGGTATAGAATAATACCTCTAACTTAATCGACTTTTCCTGCACAAAAGGAATAATTACAAAATTCCGGTCAAGGTACCACACAAATGATTAACTTTATAGTGTCAAGGTTTCTTCTTGTGTTGCTTTCACCGTGGAACACTTGATTTACTGGATCTACGACCAACGATCGTTAATTTTAACGGTCAAAGAGGGCCCATCCCAAAGGCAGGCCGAACGGCCCATATTGACCATGGCCCACCAACCGTGTGCGTTACGAAGTATCTTGAACGAATATACTTCACATTTATAAGCACTCACCAGTGGGACCGTAATACAATAGGCATATTTCTTCTTCTGATTTGTGCAATTGTATTGTTATGTTGTCATCAGGTGGCGATTTTGGAGTCCACATCCTATGTAGTAACATAATATTTGAGTATAGATTCAAACCTTACAAACTCTTCAATATTTGTGCCAAAGAAAATCGGACTTATAGACCACCACCACATTTTCCTCCATCACACTTATAGACCACATTTTATTAAATACATTTGAGAGAAATGGCTTCAATTCTGTGCCTTTAAGGCTGAATTAATTTGACTTGATTTGTCTCGGTACAGAATAATACCTCTAACTCGGTTAATTTTTTCTACACGAAAAGAGTAATAACAAAATTCCAGTCAAGGTACAACGAAAATGTCTAACTCTTACTTGGGCTGCTGTCACTGTCCAACTTTATTTGAACAGTATATGTGTAGTAATTTGGTTTATTGGATTTCTTGTTTGTTTTTAGAGAGACAAATTTATGTTATTAATTTATCCTTCAATTTTTGTAATTTTTTATTTATTTATCACTCATGTTGTTACATTCCGAAAATTAAAACATGATTAAATTGATAAATCGATCATTTGGCTTAAATAAAAAGTTTAATTAATTTAACGATCGTTCAGAAATTTTTTGACCGAGTAAAATGAAACCAAAATTTTGTAATATAAGTAATGTATGAAATTATGTATAATAAAATTTAGAGATTTAGAAATAAAATAAAATATAGCACTATGAATAAAATTATAATTATTCGGGAAATTAGAAACTCAGAAAATCCGTTACAAATTTCTTTAAGTTGTTAGAAAAACAGAAGAAATTTATTAAATTAGATTCGTGTGAATAAATAAATAATTTAATTCTAAGGAAGAATATAATTATACGAAATCATTCGTATGAGATAAATTATATAAAAGTTACCAATTTCGTTTATTTGAGAATTTTAAGAATTTGATTTGATATTTATATATATATAGACATAGGTACTATCCGATATCGATTCATTCGAATTCTAAAATTGAATATATATAATTATATAAAATGAAAATCAAATTATTCGAATCTTAAATTGAGAAATAAATATACAAATTTTAGGTGCGAATATAGTTACAAATTTACGAACTTTCGATTTGGAATTCATGAAAGAAACATAATTTTAAACCAATTAAATGACCATAATGAAATTCTGAATTGTTTGGACCATCCGATTTAATCTAACACGCATCTTAAATGTTGTAATGCAAATTTTGGAATTATCACAAACATTCATCTCATCCAGCACGAATCTTAAAGCAGCCAAATTAATATAACCATCTCTATTACTCTCTCCTCCTTCCCAACCCGTGACAGCCCCCCCCCCCCCCCCACCCCCACCCCCCGCGCCCCCCTTCTCTGTTCTACACCAAAACCCAAGAGCGTTCCGCCCCTGCCTTCTCTCCCGTCGCCGGCGAACCCCACCGGACCCGCCCTTCTCTCCTCTCTTCCTCTCTGGCCGTGGGAGCCCCAACAGCCGCCCCCTCTCTCTCTCTAGGTTTCGGCCTCCCCTGCCCCTCCGCACCACCTCCTCCTCCTCTCTCGCCGAGCCATGCCACCACCACCGAAATATCACTCCCTTCTCTCTCTAAACCATGGACAGTCTCTCTCGATTGATCCCTCTCTGTTTTCCGACCGTTGCCGCTGATTTCGTGAGAATCCGAAACCCTAGAAATTGGGGGTTTGCCATCATTGCTTGCGGGTGCTTTCGTGCGGGTGCTATGATGCTTGCTAGTGCTCAAGGGAGATGGCCGCAAGGCAAGGCGAAACCCTCGGAACCGGTCAATCTCTTTTGACATTTTCTATTTCGGGTAATTGCTAAAATAATTTCTAAATTTCTTGATTTGTGTCTTGATGAATCAATTAATGTCATAGGATGTGAATTTGCTAGTTTTCGAGTACGGGTTGTTGATTTTCCCGACTTGATCGATTTGCTTGAATGAATTAAGTATAAGGGATTATGTTGTAAATGATTTTTATTAAGGGTTGGAATTGTAAAATATATGACCATTGTGATTTGTATTAATTAAAGGGAATTGTAGTTAATTTCACCTTTGCTCAGGTTGTTGATTTTCCCGACAAATGGTGCTGACTTGAGGCTTGAGCCGTGTTGTTGATTTCTGGTGTGTCTATTCTGATCTGACCTGTGACTTGTTTCTATTTTGCTGGTTCGGTATTGATGTTGTACTGGTAAATTTCGACTAGTAAATCCATGTTGTTGTTGTGTATGTGTTGCTGGCACCAGTCGGTACCGGCCCAGTGATACCACTGGTATTGTGCTGAATTTTTGTGTGTATACCAGCCTTTGAACTGGCAGGGACCATATTGCAAATTAATTATATTTAGAGATCTGAATCGTAAAAAAATAAGGCTTTATGTAGAGTAGTATAAATTAATAGCCTAAAGGTGAAAATGTGAGGTTTTGAATTAATGATCGGCCTACGCATTAGAAATGTTATAAATGGACTTGGAGTAAATTGTGAATTGTTAATTAGAGGCGTAAACCTTTGCTAAATTATGGGCCTTTAATTAAATTGAATTGGAATAAAATAATTGATACGTAAATGGGCCAAAGTGAAATAATTGAGTAAATTGGGCCTTTGAATGTTTAATTGGATAAATAAGGTGAATTGGGCTTGTAATTTCATAAGCCTTGAAATATTGAAATGAATATGACATGATGTGTATATATAATTTTGGAATTGAACTTGAATTAAAATGATTATAAATGAGCCAAAAGGTATAAAAGAATTGACGAATTGAAAGACGGCTTTTGGAATTTAAGTTTTGATAATGTAATCGAACTAAACCAAGTAAGCGTATAAATATAGGTGTAGGCTCAGTTGAGCAAGATAACGCGAGGTAATTCGAGATGCTCGATCCTTAGATTAAGCGGTACGCTCATCATAATCAGGTGCGGGATTCTTGGACTTGTTTGATACTTTATTTTCAGGAATTAAACTGTTTATTCGTTTGTCATGTGGAATGATTAATTGTTGCATATTTTGGAATTCATGTTGCATATTGATTCTTACATAAATGAGAATGATTGAATTGTTTGATTAAGGTTAATTGGCATGTTGGTATGGTTATTATTTGATTAGTTATATTAATTGTTCTTGATGTGAATGAATCTGTCAGGCCGACCTGTTTAGGTGGCTGGATAAGGTAACAGTGACCTATCCGTTGACCTGTGTTTATGAATTTGCCAGACCGACCTGTTTAGGTAGCTGGATAAGGTGACGCTGCTGACTTATGCGTTGACCTGTTCGAATTTGCCAGACCGACCTGTTTAGGTGGCTGGATAAGGTGATGCTGCTAACTTATGCGTTGACCTGTTCGAATTTGCCAGACCGACCTGTTTAGGTGGCTGGATGAGGTGACGCTACTGACTTATGCGTTGACCTGTGATGATTTTGCGAGGCTGACCTGTATGTGTGGCTTTGATATATTTGCTTGAGATTTAGCAAAGTTGACCTGTATAGGTAACTTTGATTCTGTGTGATTGCATTTGTCGAGTTGACCTGTATTGGTGACTTGTAGCCGGACCTTAGGTAATGGTTAAGCCAAACAGCTAAAGATGAGTGTCAGATAAAGGGTCTAGCTTGGTTGGCCATCTGTAGGTGTCTGTAACCCTACAGATGTGGGTTTGATAACGGTCCAGCTCGAAAGAATATCTGTAGTTGCTACAAGCCTTAATGAGTCGAGTTAAGCCAAAATATATGTTGTGTTTTGAAACTCATATTGGAAATTCCGTTAACTGTGATTCATTTGATAAACTGTTGTCGAGCATTGGTATTCTGTTATTTATGATTCCTTATATATCTGTTTGCATTGTTATTGTCTGGGTTTCATTTTTTAATATAGAGTTCGATTACAAGTCCAATAATCTAAACTGTGGCAAAATTCGCACTGAGAATTTATTCTCACCCCCACCCTCCCGATTATTTTCAGGTTTATTTATTGGATGCAGCAGATGAGAATATTGGTAATGCATATAAAAGATCCACTGCCTTGCGTGTATATGTGACACTCGATAGATACATGCGGCAGGCTGTCGCACCCGTGGATTTGGGGTGTGACACATGTTATTAATCTCATGTTAACTCTAATTAAATTATTAAAAAACTGTAGTTTATCTCTAAATAAAAATTATAAAATTAATATTATGCACTTGATACAATATTGTTAACCGTAAAATATTTACTAAAATATGTTTGGAAATTCTGTTACACATGAGGTGAATACATATGATTTAGTGATCACATTCAATTACACACTTGATGCTAAATTTCCTTTACAATTATGTGCAATTTTCAGTTAAGAAGAAACTAATGATCATAATTTTCAGTTGAGAGTCAACTGTATGTTGACTTTGTAATTCTTAATTAGAGGTAAACTAAGATCTTTAATAATTTAATTAGAGTTAATATCAAACTAATTACATGAGGGATAAATAATAAAATGTTGTAAGTGTTAAAAGATAAATAAGATAAATTTTTAAAGTCACCAGAAGCAAATAAGAAACAGTACTGATAAAGGGCACGTTGAAAATTATCTATTTATTGTATGTTGTGAGGAGGTTATTGCGTACTGCTCGCCATTTATTCAGAAATGTGAAATAAATAAATCAATTCATAAATGATTTCCTTAATTTTTTTATATTCCCTGCAATTGATTTTCGAATTTCTCACCCAATACTTTAATTTATTGTATGTACCCTGTAATTCTTAGAATGACGGCAAAATTCTGGGATTCATTGCAATAACTGACCAGATATAATGTGATTTGAGTTGTCAGTTTTACTCTGACATGAATCTCACAATAGACCCTATTTACTTTAATTCGATACCAAATTGATTTTAATCATGTGCAAGTATTCTATTTCAATCCTCTACTGTGGCTCAATTTCGTTTTCAAATTAAGACTTAGTTTGAAACAGAATCAAATCACAAAAGACGATCAAATATTGCAAGTAATCTTATGATATTGGTAAAATATAATTTGTAAAACACTTGAAAATCTGGAAATTTTGAGTTGAGTTCATGTAATAGATTCATTCCATTAAGGTGTTTGAGAATATGGTTATATATATGTTTAGTTGATGTATTGAGAATTCATATCATCCAAGATAACTCAAAGTCATGAGCTACATATATCCGGGCTGTTTGATATTATTTGGCACGGATACTAAAGAGATCTGCAGATTTATCTTCAGGAATGATTGGTATGAATTCTGATCGAACTGTCTGAATCAGGGGCGGATTGACATCTTCTCAAAAATTGTGTTTTTATATTTGATTTTCTATATTTTTTAATAAAATACTATAGGTAATGTAAATTGACTGAATTTGAAGTATGAAAATTTTATATTACTAACCTACATTTATATTTGATCTCCATAATTTGAAAGCCTGACTCTATTTCTTATCTGAATGGAAACTCAAAATTTGAGGTTCCTCAGAGAACCTGAACTTGAGGATGGGGACTTGTTTATAGGACCTACGACAAATGCAATTTGAAACTCAAAAGTAACTTTGAGTTTGATTCCGAACCAAATTGATGAATTCTGATCGGATAGTCCAAATTTAAGCTCATTTTTCTTTAGGTTTTTTTTTTTGAGGAAAAACAGGCAGCGTCTGCCAGTTGCATTTTATTTAAGGGATACAGGATACATCAATACCAACATAGCAGAACTAAACACTATACACTATACACTATATACAGCATCCAAACAACACAGCTCTCCTATCTCTAAGCTAAAGTTAAAAAACAGCTAAACACTATACACAGCCCAGCATACCAGTACCCTGACCCCGATACCCCTATACCTTAGCAGAACTGTTTCCAAAGTGTGGCTTCACTGACAATCATTCTGCCAGGATATCAGGCGGCATCCACTTCCCATCAAAGACTGCTTTGTTTCTCTGCTTCCATATATTCCAGCATGTGCACGACATTATAATGGACCACTTCTTGCGCTCTGACCTGGAGGATGGTGTAGAGGAAAGCCAAGTCTGCTGTATAGAGTCCTGTACAGAGGGTGAGGTTATGACAGCAGCATGCATCTAACCCCTGAAGTTACTTAAATCTTGACCTCGATCAATTATTCATCTAACCCCTGAAGTTCCATACCTAATTGTACAGAAAAGAATGGTCTGGATTTAGTCTCAGCCATAGGATGTCCGTTTTGATATTCGTGCACATATTAAATTCGGGGGTGATCCGTACCACCAATTGAATGTGTACGCTCTACATTAACTTCAAAAAAAATCTTTTGAGTTAATGAATTTCAGCCGTCTGATTTTAAACAGAATCAATTCAGCTCCTGTCTATAATATAGGGGGTCATTTAATATTAGTGCAGATCTAAACCGCACAAATCTTAAAACAAATCGGATGGTCGAGATGCATTTACTCGAAAGATTCCCTTTTGAGTTAATGCAGAGAATACAATTTCTGATTTCTCACCAATTCTGGTATCAACGATAAAAGGGCTCATGCCAAAGCAGACCTTAATTTCTTCCATATTCATCATTTTATACTGCTAATTATAATATGCATGACTAAATCAACTCACAAGTCCAAGTCTCCCCGTCTCTGCCTGCAAGTCTGAATTGAAGTGACTTGATTTGTCCCGGTACAGAATAATGGATCCGAATCTGTTGCGATCCTTCACATGTGAACAGTAGTCTAAAATCCACACTTTTCCAAATTCAGCTGTTAATTTGTTACGAGATGAGTGCACAGAAAAAACTTAACGGCTGAATTTGAGAAAACAGAAATTTCAGAATTACTGTTTCTGAAATTCGGATTGCAGCAAATATATTTCCCAGAATAATACCTCTGACTTGGTTAAATTTTTGTGCAGGAAAAGAATAATTAAAAAATTCCGGTCAAGGTAGAAAGCAAATGTCTCTCTTACTTGGGTTGCTTTCACCGTCCAACTTGCAGTGAGATAAGTTTAGTTGGTTCACTGGGAATTCATATCATCTAAAGTAACTCAAAGTTTGAGTTTAGATCTGAGGTGTCCGATCTGTCAGAACACGAATATTAAAAGAGCCACATAGATTTTTCTTTTGAACATGATTGGTTTGAATTCTGATCAAATTGAAGGACCTGCGACCAATGCAATTCGCATCCCCAAAAGTAACTTTGCATTTGATTTTGGAACATTTGATCTGAATCTGCATGAATATGAAAGAGATTCCATAAATTCTATCTCGAATCAGATTGTTCCAAATTCTGATCGGACGGTCCGGATTTAAACTCATATTGCTACTTGATATGAATAAATAGTTCAAAAGTTTTAAAGATTTGTCCGGCAAACAAATGTGAGACAAATACACCAAACATTGAAGAGTCTCATGGGCTTTTAGTTTGCAGAGCATTAAATTTAAATTTAGTTCGTTTCAGAAATTCTCCTGCTTTTACGGGCTTATTTTCTGAGATAATGTCCTTTTGCACTGGGCCTGAGACATTAATTCCTTTTGACTGAACCATGAGGATTTTACTTTTAAGTGAAGCGCTGTTAATTATTGGGCCTGCCAGGCCCAGTAGAAAAGAATGATACGAGTTTCTCCTAACAGGCCCTTTCACTGGGCCTTGTTCAATCATAGTTTCTTACTACTCTGTTCCATTTATAAATGCTCTTACAAAACTTACCTATTTATCCCTTCAAAATTCATAATATAATACTTATCCTTTAAAAATACAAATTTATCATATTTTTCCAACTTATTATCTTTTCCATTTAAAATAATTCCACATTAATAATATTTTTTTCTTTTTAAATGCCCTTTTGTAAATAAAATTAATTTTGTAATTTGAACTGAACTCTTCAAACTTCTAAAATGTCTATTTGTAATACTCTCTCTACAATTTTTTTGTTTAGTTTATATTGTTTTCTGGGAGGTCGTTTATTTGTACTTTAAATTTACCATGCATTATGAAAACTCAGTGCTAAACTATTTTATTGGAATTGCTTCATGGATTAATTTTCATTTATATAACATATTCTATTTCCGTTTGTGATTAATTAATAGTTCAAAATGCAGTTTATAAATTTGAATTAATGTTTAAAGTGAGACTTACAACTTGACATATTTGCCCTTATATTCATTCTATAGCTTAAAATGATATATATATTATACAAAATGTCTCTTATCCCTTAATTGAAAAGTTCAGAAATATTACTTTTATGAAATCATTGGTATATATAGTGGAAGACTTCCAAGGGAGCCGTAATGAGCTTTTCTTTTCCTTGATTTGTGTTTTTGTGTGCTTCTTTCCAGATAATAACTTATCAACTTGACCGATATCTGTATGGATGGTCTGTCATCTATCTGACTTTCTTTTGATCACATGGATTGCCGTAAAGGCGTGCGAGATCTTTTGCTTCACTTCTAGTTATTTAATGAAGAAAAAATAAATGGTTCAATACTATTTCCATTAATAACAGATTTCACCAGAGGTGGAGTTAAGTACAAGCAATGGAGCTTATTTTTGCGCGTTCACTTCCTCCCTTGACACACTATTTTGTCCGAAACGTATGATGTTCCATCTATGATTAGCGTTTTTAGTATTGATCACATTAAAATTTTTGTACGAGTACCAAATCAATATCAAAACATATATATATGTGGTCAATTAGAGGCAACTATATATTATTTTGTTAGCTAATATAATTTTTGGTGTGAAGCAAGGAATAACAACATTCTTTTATGTTCAATTTAAAAAAGAAAACATTTATTGTTTGTTAAAATTTTATAATCTTACCTAAATTGTTGATAATTAATGCTTGTCTAATTTACGGAAATCGATGAAGAGGCAGTGGACTGTGGAGGATATCTAGACATCGATCTTGCTAATAGTTAAACTTTGCGAGTTGTTAGTTTATTTTAAATTACAACGGATATAAAATGAAGAGCCGACAAGTCAATAGAGCCCTACGCAACAAAGATACAAAAATATGTGTTGCATTGAATCGAGTAAAGATGAAAGAGCTTTTTATCAAAAAAAAAAAAGTTTTTCAAAAAATATAAAAGAGCTTGACACGTGGTGGGGACCTATTACAGGAGATTTATGAGAAAAGATCTGTTGAGGACAATAATGTGAAGCTCCATTAATACAAAAGGGAGAAATATACGTATTGTACTTCTAAGATTTTGAAATTTTTTGTATGGTTATATTTTATGAGACATTATACAATGATACAATACTTATATTGTATTTTTGGAAGAGGAGGGTTCAAATGCCTCCATTTTTTGTGCCTCCACCATGCCTCCATTTTTAAAAACTTTAATTATTCAAAATTTAAAACTTAAAAGTTAAAATAAAACCATTGGATATGATCTACATCATTTTATTATACACTTATACAAAATTATGGCATTTCAATTTTATTTTGATTGCCATCAAGAGCTTGTAAAAAACGCACTAATATGGATGATTTCTAGACGTTGATTTTTGAACTTATTGATTCACATAAAAATAAAATTGAAATGTGATAATTTTTATAAGCAGATAGAGAAAATAACATAGATCACATCTAACGGTTTTATTTTGACTTTTAAGTTTAAAATTTTAAGTTGTTAAAGTTTTAAAAAATGGAGGCATGATGGAGGCACAAAAAATGGAGGCATTTGAACCCTCCTCTTTTTGGAATTTTTCATAGTATATACATATTTTTGATTCCCTATATGTATGAGGCAATTATCTCATTTTGTTTCGCTTTATTATTATTTTCTAGTAAATTTTTTGGAAGTTCGACTTGAAGAGCTAATAATGTCCTAACTAATTGTAAAATGGCTAGGAGAACAATCCAACTCTATTGTCATTGTCGCAAATAATATAATGATTTTATAACATGTTAATATATCTGTTCCATTCAAGAAAAAAATTCAAATTTGAGCTAAATTTGAACTAGATGACAAAGTTAAGGCTTTACTTTTGGCATGTATATATAGTAGTAATCAGGAAACAATATAAATACGCCATTAGGCATATATAAATGACATTTTATCTGAATGCATCTTGTATGAGGGCTCATGCATATATAACTTTCTAAATTTCTAAAATCGAGCCCAAAATTAGTCAATTATTAACTCTGTTTACCTGTTTGTGCTGAACTAGTCAATTAATTAATAACTACTATTACATACCGAGTAACTTTAACTAATTTAATTTTGATAATAATGTGAAGTATTACTTGATGTTTTGATAAAAAGTCAAAATGTCCAAATACTGAAGAAATCTACAAAATCAAAAAAATTACACATGAACTTGATAAAATGATGAAATATCAAAATACAGAACAGGTTCTTTCATATTGTTCCTACTAACCTTGTAGCTAAATTTACAAAATCAAAGAAAATAAATCATTTAACTTTTAAATTAATACACATGATAGTAAGTAATATTGATTTTAGTATTCATTATTTTTATATATACTACCAGAAAATACCGTAGCAATCCGTTTTTGAAGAAGTTTTTTTTAGTAAATATATCTCTAATTAAAATTCAAAAAGTACATGATAAAAATTGTCATGACACTTAATATAATATACAGGCCAATCCGTTTTGGTTTTATTAAAAGATGGCAATTGGATCAAATTAGGTTTGGTTTCAAATAAGACGTATAAAAATTTAACATTTGAACTATGTGAAAAAGTACTTGCTGAAATTGAGTCATTTTTTTTTCAATTGAAAACTAAATTAATGAATCGTGAACATAATGTTTAGCCAATTCATCAAGTCAAAGACAAAAGGTCGGGCAAAATTAATTATTTCATGTGGAAATGGTGAAGTGAAGGGACCACATTAATGATCAATATAAATACAAATGTTAAAGGTCCGTAGTATTGTTGAAGTTGAACCAAAACTATTCCATTCACGAAGAAATATTAATGGAAGAAGCCCAGAAAATTGTAGATGTCGAAGCTACTCCGCTATCAGAAACAATGCAACGTAAACTCGACAAATTATGGGGCGAACCAAACGAGACAGAGAATTTCACCATCTTTCACGCACCACATAACATGCACCAAAGCAAGAAACACCTCTTCAAGCCCTCTGTCATCTCCATCGGCCCATTCTGCCGTGGTCAGACGAGCCATCCAGCCATGGAGGAGAAAAAATGGCGATTTTTGCGGGATTTCCTATCCCGTGGGAACCGCATAAATTTGGATCTCTGTATATCAGAGATGAAGCTGGTAGAAGAGAGAACACGGAGGTGTTATAGTGAGACGGTGGATCTTGACAGCAATGGCTTCATCGAGATGATGTTGCTTGATGGATGCTTAATTTATAATTGAGTACTACAAAAAACTGAATGAAGCAAATTTGGCATCTATTTTTGAGGTTGGCTGGAATCGTTTGGTCATGAGTTGTGATTTGGTGCTCCTAGAGAATCAAATTCCCTTCTTTGTTGTTGAGAAGTTGTGCGAGATTAGTGTAAAACAAGAAGATAACATAAATTTTGTTAATTACCTTATTTGTTTTATGCCCACACCAATAGAAAGTTACCCCATAAATTCGAACCCTCCAGCTCAAATCGATCATTTGGCCCATCTCAATCACCATTGTTCAGTTCCCAACCCAGAATCTCCAGTTGTATTGAGTTCCAAATCATTCCTTTTAACCAAAATGTTCAGCCTTAATAAAATCAAATATTTACTTCTATGGTTTCTTTCATGGGTGCTCACATGCATGGTTTCCTAGTTCTACTTCTCGAGGCTTGTCGATGGCACCAAATTCGAACCGAAATCTATCAACATCTGTGATCCCTTTTGCGACTGATCTCCAAGATGATGGAATCAAATTCAGACCAAAGAGCAACCCGAAAAATATATTCGACATATCATTTGTTCAAGGTGTCTTCAAAATCCCTAGGCTAACAATCACCGATGATTGTAGGCCCCTCTTTCGTCAACCTCATAGCATTTGAACGATGCAATTTTCTTAAACGGTATCCCCACTTCTCAAGCTTTGCAGTATTCTTGAATTTGCTAGTCAACACACAAAATGATGCAATGATACTACAGCAGTGTGGGATCATTGAAAATTGGCTGGTCAGTGAAGACGAGTCACTACAAGAATGAGACACTTTTTGCAAGAATAAAAAAATGACTTTTTGCGATAGACTACTCTCATTGTTCAATTTTTTCTTTTTGTGATGGTATTTTTTGCAACGGACGACCGTCATAAATGCACTTTTTTTCTCGCAAAAAGTATCTACTTTGTTGTAGTGAGTTGAGTAGTTTTTTCAACCTGCTCAATGAAAGCACACAAAGAGACGAGCATCACTTTTTGGCTGAATTGTTCAGGGAAGTGAACAAACACTGTGAATCAAGCTGGAATAAGCAGCGAGCAAAATTGATTCATGATTATTTTAGCAGTCCATGGACAGCAATTTCTCTCGTTGCTGGTCTTGTACTTCTAGTTATTACATGTGTACAATCTTCCTTTCCAGTTTATGCCTACATTGTTCCCCCGAGCTGATAATGCCATTACATTATTTGTTACAAGTACTATTGGAGCTACTAAATTGAACAAGACAAAAGTGAATTTACAATGCATGTGATAAAGGAGTTATTTTTTGAAATCGTTTTGCTTTATTTTCTAATTTGTTCTTCCTTGTTTGTCATTCCTTTTAGTCTTCCTTCTTGTCTCTCTTTTGTTTTTATGAATATATGGTTCAATTTTTTTTTTTTATTATTCAATTTTCAGCACCTACAGCCATGTATTGGCAATTGGGTTGGTATTCCGAGTTATTCCGAATGTTTTTTGTTTTTGTTTTTGTACTTAATTAGTTGTTAACCATATATGTGTTTTCTTTAACATATGTTTTTTATGTCTTCTTTTTGTTAAATAGTGAAGGTTATAAATTTTTGGATCGGGTTTTTGTCCAAAGAGATTTGGACAAAGTCAAATCTAAACTAATTCATCTACGTCAAAGTTTGTACAGAGTTTGGATTTCCGGAACCTTTTGAATTAAATTTCATGAAGACGAGACGGTTTGGAAATTATTGAGGATAAAATTCGACCAAAGGCTTTTGGACAAAACCCAATCTCTAAAATTTGTAGTGAAAGAGGTTACGTATATTTACTCTCTATAATTTTTAAACGCGTTGCGCTCCAAGACGGCGAAAACAACTTAACAATATTTTGATTGTCTACAGCGGCCAAAAGCTCATTGGATGGATATATAAGAATGTTTGAGATTCATGCTGTCGTTTCAACATTCCATCAGGCTCCTTAGTAAAAGATCTGAGGGTTCAAACTTGAGTGGAAAGTTTGTAGCTTTTCGCCAGAAAAATATCTGAGAATTCGGATCTCCTAAAGTAACTCATAATTTGAGTTTAGGTCCGGATTATCCGATCTAAATCTGCACAAAAATTGGAGTCCAATAACTCTTATCTACGGCCGGATTGATTCAAATTCAGATTTGACGGTTCAGGTTCAAACAGGGACCCAATGGGGGTAAAGATTTTAAATGAGTAGTTTTGGTTTTATACAACGTACAACTTATAGAATTAAAATGCTGCTGCATGAAGTAAAAAATGCTCTGTTAAATCTTTACCTCTATTGGACATTGAATCAAATTTAGTCTGTAATGTTAGATCTATGTCATGCCTGTTTAAAAATTGTGAAGAAATTTAACCTTAAAAAGAAATTATTTAGAAATTTACAATTTAAAATTTTCACACATTTTAATGTGGAAAAAACGATTAAGAGCGTCGACCATCAAATGATGATTTTGCCAACTTCAATGGTGACAGCAGCCTATTTGGCCAAAAGAAAAATGACTTCAATGGTGACAGACTCCACAACTTAAGGCACTCATGAGCCATTAATTAGAAAGAGTATATATAGCCAAGAAACAACAAAATGCTCCAACAAATTTGAGTTTACGAAGGTTTTAACACCAACCATATTCAGTTATGGCTGGTATACCAATATACAAATCCAGTCAAGTACCTGATATGGTCGAATGAGATCCAGGCTTGAAAAAAATTCGCACAGCTAGAATTTTATCAGATAGATATGGTACCTTTGGTGATATTCTTCTAGTATATGATTGGTGTGGGAAAAGATGAGTAATATTTATTTACTCAAGGTGTTTTATAGCCTCTCTCTAACCATCTCACTCAAGATATGAGTCCCCCACGTCAGTTGACTTTACTAATCTCTAAATCCACATTAAAAGTTCACAATAATATTACAAACTTATCAGTCATATTATATCCAACCCAGCCCAACACAGACAAGCAAAACCCAATTAGTTGTTTCAACGTCCCTGAGAGTGAATATGCGTAAATAAATTTTGTACGTTTAAGATTGACCACAGCCAACCTTTTATTGGTACACGTTCACTCTTTGTAGGAGTTGCCAACTTCATTTGCAAAACTTGGACTAAAAAAAACGAGTCAAAAAACTTTTTTGCATAATTTGTGCACCCATTTTGTTTTTTTTTTTTTTTTAAGGAAAAATAAGGGTCATTCCCCTGTTTGGTTGCATTAAAAGAGGAGTTAAAGGGTTTTGTAACCTTACAGAAAATTGAACAAAATATGCGAGTCAAAACAGTTAGAGTCTTAAAAGAAAAGAAAACAATACACATGAAAAGAGACTGTTAAAAATGTTTTTAGTAGAAATTGAGAGCTAAGAGCAGATGCATAGTAGGAAATATCGGCCGATACCGATCCGTATCGGTATCGGCCGAGACCAATCCGATACTGGTCCGATACTCGCGATGGTGTTTTAAAGAGCCTAAGCCGTATTGGCCGATACTGGTCCGATACGTATCGGTATTGGCCGTGACCGATCCCGATACCGATACCGATATTTCCTACTATGAGCAGATTATCCTATGAAATTTTCTGCATTGTGACCTCCCTGTAACTGGCTTGGTTCCTTCAACGTGTTCCTGAAATTACTTGAGCACCTTTCACACCAGAGAACGAACTGTGTAATCATTATTGTGGATCTGTTCTCTTCCTCTGTGTCCCTGTGCAGTATAGTATGGCTTCCAAGGGCAACATGATGTGTAATGTAGTACCCGCCCCTTTAACTGTTAACGTATACAGGGCGAGCAAGGGGTGTTTTGTCGGGATGCTGTCCATTTCCACTTGAGATCATCTGGTCTGTCTGGCAAGGGGTTTTGTCTAGTTGTTGCCGGAATATGATCGAGTTCTTGTTCTGCCATCTAAATCCATCTGTACCGAAATCGATGGGTTGAGTGCATGGGTGAAAAGAATTGGAAATTCTATGCGCAGTATACAGAACCCCCAGTTATGGTTCCAGAGAGAAATGTTGGAGCTTCCCAATTATTTGTGTAGTGGATGTGTCATAGAACTGGTACATTTGTGCACCCATTGTAGCATTATGAATTCTTCAATAGATTTTCTATCTGAAAAATTGTACCAAGAGTATAAAATTAGGAGTCCATAATGGGATTTGTTATCAATCCAGCCACCATTTAGTTAAATTTGGTATCAGTATATCTTCCAGTAATAACACTCAGATCAAGTCCAGTTTGTGCTTGGTCTGTTTGTTTTCTTATCCAGTTTTAACTAGGGCTTAATTTTAATGCAGTGAATCAGTGATATAGTTGACACAGAAATTACCAGAAAAGGGAAAACATTAGCTTGCTAACTGAGGTGCCAATCTTCGTCCAGTATGTAAAATCTGTATCAGTTTATCCAATCGTTAATGGCGGTCCAACACATATTTTTTGGTAGGTTGCTTGTATACATCTTTATAAGAAAGAACTATTTAAAAAAAAAAATTATAGTCTCTAATGATACCCTACATTAAAAATGTGTTCGGAACTCCACGAGTGGCAAGCTTATCTGCTTTGTAGAAAACATACATAGAACTGTCAATCAAAAGAAATGTAGAGTTATTTGCTGGTAAAATATACGAAAAAGAAGCATTGTGAACTCAATAACAAAATAAAAGGGCCATGATATCGAACATATAGTACATCTCTAGAAAGAATGTATACCTCATCATAATAGTACAGGATATGTTTCATCCATCCCATGATGTTTGCTCTATAAGTTTGCTTTCCAGAGAAATAGATTTTTTTTTTTTTTTTGGAGGATAGTTGGCCAGTAGCGAAATAGATTATTTTAGCATATATGCAAAGTATTTGTAGTTACAAAAAGAAAAAAAGTTACATTGCAAAATAAAAGTGATAAAAAAATAGTCAAAAGAATAAACATGACTTTGTTTTAAACCTCAAATCATTCTATAAATCTAACCATTCATCATCCAGAAAAAGGAACAAAACCAAAAAAAAAAAAAGAGAGAGAATTATAACCTGTACGAAATAATTGACTTTTCTTTGTACGAGGCTAGGGAAGTAGCAATGACTGCACTAAGGTCTCCCTATCTTCATTTTGTTGCTTTGGCTCATAATTAACTGAAATTCAAAAGAAAAACAAAGTGTATTAGAATGTATTGAGATGGGATGAAAGATGAACGATGTGTACAAAAACCTAAAATATAGAAGAGAAAGTAAGGAGTACATGCATGTACGTAGATTAATTAACACAGGCTGTAACTTTTATGTTTTGATGTAGAATGCAATTCATGATAAATTACATTACAAACAAAACAAAAAATATATGCCTTGATGCTTTTTGTAACAACAGGCTATGTAACTAATTAAGCCATCTTTGCAAACAATATAATTCAAAAGTGCCCTAAAGTAAGATTCATGTACCTGGAGAACACCGGTATCTTGGAAATTTCAATCTACTTTTCTCTAATGGATAGTTTGCTTTTGTTTCTTGAAATATATCTTCAATTCCAGCACATGCAAACAAGAAACAGAGTCGCGCTTGATCTGTCTTGGAATATCTGAATTGAAGGGTGCGAAAACCAATTGTGAAATAAAGATGAGCCAAATTATAATTTTAGTGCAGATCAATGCTGATCAAAATATACATTCTCCGTAGTATTCAAAAGAAGATGTAGAAATAAAAATAGAAAGAGTTGGAAGCATTTGCCTTTATTGATACACACCTTTGAAAAACAAAAAGCGACCAGGGTGATCATGCTTGTGTTGTTACCATCTTTCCATCGAAGTAGACGAATGGAATATAAGAAATATCCTTCCAATAATACCCTTTCTTGGGGTGGTATCGGTGTATAAGATCTGGGCATTGGTCGATGCATAGTTCTGCTACGTTTTGTCGTAAACTGTTATACGGTAATGAAATCATCTTTGGGCAATTATTAATGTGTAGCTTCTTCAAGGAAGTGAGCAACTCCATACGGTAAGGAAGGTGTCTCAGCAGCTTACAATTACGGAACTCAAGCTTTTCGAGGGATGTTAATTGGTTGAACCAACTTTCTTCAGTTCTCTTATATTCTGCTGGAATAAAGTTTTCTATTAAAAGCGTACGCAGTGATGGCAGCCTTCCTACTATTGAGAGGGCAGTAGTAATGTTGATGTGGCATAGGTGCAGGCATGTTAGAGAATGCATACATTGCTCATCAGATTTTAGAATGTTCTCTATAATTTCTACAGAATGTGCATAACCTGTTATGACTAACTTTCTCAGTTTAACAAGGGACTTTAACCCTCCATCAAAGCAAAGTTTTCTAATATCCGTGAGTTCCATAACCTCAAGGGATTTTAAGAGAGTACAATGTATAGTCAATGAGTCGCAGAATATTCGAGTTATGCTCAAGTGAGCAAGCTGGGAAGGCATCCCTTTCAATATTGTTTCAACATTAGAAAGGAGAGGACAGTTTGACAATACAAGCTTTTTGAGGTGTGGAAATATCGTCTTTCCAGCCTCTGCAACCAACCAGTCTCTCCATGATGTCATTCTAGAGAAAGTCAGCTCTTTTAAAGATGGAAATACCACATCAGAGCTGCCATAAAATTCACTACCAACCTTCTTAATTAACGGTAAATAATCAAAGATGAGAAGTTCGAGGGAAGGGAGCTCCCCAAAAGAAGGAAGATTGCTTAACCAACAACAGTATACATGAATAACCTTTAGATTGTACAAACCCGGATGAGGTGAGAACACCCAACCTGGAAAAGATGCCAATCTGCCACGCCCAATTTTTAGAATTTCTAAACTATAGGGTGGCTTTAGGGCATCAAGAACCTCCATTTTGACCTCGGTTCTTGGACCACTGTCATTGTACTCAAATCTCAACTCTAAACTTTTGAGATACTTTTTCTTGTCTAATTGAGAGTTAGCTGCTTCTTGTATACTAGATACATTGTTGAGATTACTTAGAACAAGGTGCCCGCTGATTTCATTCATGTCCATCAACTCACTGATTCTATGCCCCTTACTCTCTTCTATACGGAATTCCTCAAGCTCTTGGAGTCTGGTTAGTTTTCCTATACGGGATATTAGTGAAATAGTATCAGAGCTCGCATATAGATGCCGCAAGTTTATAAGTTTTTTCATTCCTTTAGGCAACTTTTCAAATTTACAGCCTCGCACATCTAACACCTCGAGATGGCACAAGGCACAAAATTCATCAGGAATCGATTTAATACCAGTGAAGGAGAGATCCACAAATCGGAGATGCGATAGCTGACAAACGGCTTCATTGGGTGCATTATTTTCAAGCCCAATATAAGATAAATCCAACACACGTAGACCGTTGTATTTGGTAAAGACATTGCTAATGGATTTGGGACTGCAGTTTGTCCAATTACCAAACAAAATCATTGTCCGGAGTCTTGCACTATTCTCCCAATTCCACTCTACCTGTAAATTATCACAATCTATACCCAAATGGCGGGCTAAAGTTGGGAGATACTTATTGTGGCTTTTAACGAAATAAAATTCATTAGAGGAAACAGCAATTGCCAAGTCCCGCACTAGATCATGCATGAGGTACTTGCCATCACTTAATGTTGGTTGAAAGAAGGATCTGTCAACGAGTTTACCAAACCACTTCCTTCCAATATCTTCTAATCTAATATCCCCATTGTCGAACTTATCTTTCTCTAATTCACTGGGTTGAATATAGCCGTGTGCAATCCACATCTGAACCAATCTTTCCCTTTCAAATACATAGAGTTTGGGAAATATGGAACAAAATACAAAGCATTGTTTTAGCTCAGGATCCAAATAATTATAGCCAACAACAATGGAAGGAAGGATGTCCTGGCGAGCATCTTCAATATTCCACCAATCGCTTCCAAGAATATCTCTCCAGGATTCTGTTTCTAAATTTTTACTTAACAAGGTCCCAATAACCTCGCCTGCTAAAGGCAACCCATGCAACTTTTCAGCTATTTGTTTACCAATCAATTTTAATTGCTCTCGTTTTGACGGAAGCAAAGGTGGTTGATCCTTCAAATGCCCTAATTTGAAACAACCAAATGCATAATATTGAAAAAGTTCCCAAAAGGGTTCTGGTTGCAAAATATCCAGTGTTACTTTAGGTAGCGTTCTTATTGTGTTTGCAATGCTTAAGCTCTGAGTGGTTACAACAACAACACTTCCTACCTCCCCAAAACATAGCACTTTCTGCAGTCTACTCCACGTGCGCTCTGTTCCTTCACTCAAATCATCTAAGGTAAGTAAGAATCTGTGATTTTTTATGGTATCTTTAAGCTTCTTTTCAACTGTTTCCAAATTCATCAAATTAGTGTCAATGATACCACATCCAAAAAAACCTAATATTTCTTGCATAATTTTCTTAGCATCATAATTTTCTGATACATAGACCCAAGCTCTTAAAGAAAAAACCTCTTCCACTCTCTCATTGTTGTAGATCCTTTTAGCAACAGCAGTTTTTCCAACTCCACCTACACCAATAATGGGAATAACCGCTGGTTTCTGATTGTCGATGGAATGAAGTTTTTGCGCATCACCCTTTCTAACTGCCTCACTTAACTTTGATTTCCCCGAGCTACTACTCCCCTCTCCATCTCCATCTCCATGTTCTAATTTAGGATCTCCATATTGAACATTGAATATCATGTCCAAAATTAACTCGATTTCTCTATCTCGGCCAAATATGGCTTCACCAGGGGCTAAGTTAGAGCTTGTTTCCCTACCCGGATGATCCAAATGTTTTTTACTTTTATCACCACGAATAAATTGTAAAGTTCTAACAAAATCCCCCATGCACAATTTGTCAAGCTTATGCACGACATATTCTAACTTCTTAAAATCATTATCAGAGAAAATCAGAGTTTTAACCATCTTAACAGATGAGGAGGCAATTTCACTAACCTTACCCTTTCCCTTGATACTCTCACAAATCCTCTTGGCCTCAAAGTCATCCAGAACATCTTCTGCCTCATACGCAGCATCTTTGAGCTGCTCCAGCCATTTGTCGAGACCTTTGTTGGTAATTTGCTGCTTCTCAGCTGCTTCAATCACGATTTGGATATGGGGAAGTTGATTCTTCAAATTTTCGAGCATCTTTCCAGTCCCGGTGTACAGATCGTAGTTGTCACCAAGGTAGGAGTGCCCCCGATCAACCAGCTTGCCAATGACGGCAGATGCCAACCACCCTACTGTTGTCAACTCCACTCCTGGCATTTTAAGAGAAACAACAAAGGAAAAGAGAGGGATAGGTTAGGGTCAATGGCGTGTATTTGGGTAAGAATGAGGTACAGGGAAGGAGATGGGAGATGAGAAATATTGAAGATATAAAGAAGTTGACCTTTAAGAAAGAAGTTGACAATTAAAAATCTTCCAATTTTACCAAGTGGGTAAAATGCCTGTTATATATATATGCACTAACACAATTTATTGACGTCATTAGAAAATTAATAGATTAAATCTACAAAACTATACACAAATAAATAAATAAATACAGGTATAAAAGTAAATACTGATTCAGAGTATCTCATTGATACTTCTATCATTAAAATGAACAGTATATATTATACTTTAGTTGATGTTTTCTTGTAAAATATAGGACAGCATATATGAAACTAAGTAATACAATATTGATATGTCAATTGTCGAATACATCCAACTAATACGTTAATTTCCTCCTATATTGTTTTTTCTAGTGATGCATCCCATTCAATCCGAATTTAATTACAACAACAGTTCAAAGCAATTCATTCAAATTTAATGGTATTGAACTACTCTAGATTTAATTGTTTTGGTAAAAGAAAAATATTATTTCTAAATATTTTGCCTCAATTTCTTTTGCTTTTGTTTTTCTCTTCTTATTTTTCTTCGGTCCGAAGGATTGGCTTTTATATTTCATATAGCACAGAAATATTAATTGAAATTGTCAAACGGTCATTTTATCATCAAGAGAAAATTCAATATTGTATTAATATTAAATATCAATGCCAATAAATAAAGCAATACGTCATTGTTTCAATTAGCAAGGAATTATAATAATAATAATAATTATAATTATTATTATTATTATTATTATTATTATTATTATTATTATTATTATTATTATTATTATTATTATTATTTATTATTATTGTTGTTGTTGTCGTCGTCGTCGTTGTTGTTGTTAATAGTAGTAGTAACTTAACAGCAACAATTTAAGGGTTGATTATCTTTTATGGGGTTCATGAAATTCAAATAACAGATTCTTGTAGTAAGTGTTTTAAAAGGAGTAAAAGTTTTTAACCTTCGCAATTTAGCTGCAGGCCTGCACTATTTTCTATTCATGTTTTATTTATTAATTTGTGTTTTGTATTTATTTCCCTTTTTTTTTTAACCTGGACCTCAGAAAAATATAAATCCTTCGTTTGAGCCGAGCCAACATAATTTCCTTGTTATATATCATGCATGGTATTAGATTATCGAAAATTTCATGCACGTACAAAGTTAACAAAATAATCAGTTTACAATTATGTGTTTTGACAAATTAAACTCTGTGATAATTTTATTTTTGTACCTTATTGCCTATGTTAGGCTTTTGAGAAGTTGACAGTTCCATTATATTTAAAAATAATCGTCATTTACATTTTTTTTAAATGATATCATTAACCAGATTCTAGTTTCTATATATGAGCATCCAATTATCTTCTTGGGGTTGAGTAATATTAAATTATTATTATTATTTTTTTAAAACCACCTCCCAAGGCCAAGTCTCCAGCAACCAACGTGATTAACTCAATTCAATGCATTGGTTCGAGTTGGCATTTTAATTAACATCTGTATACGGATGAGAAGGAATCTTAATTATATTAATAAACTAAACATGTTATTAGTTTATTGGTGAGATAATTAAGACAATTACCAGCACCTTCTGACTTTCAAAACATCTCAATTTATAAGTGAGAGGTTGTGGTGTCCATTTCTTCTGACGTTTTACTACCTTTCACGTCAACTATATATCTTATTTTTCTATTAACATACACAGTTTATTTTATTTTTATATTGAATTCAAGCGTATGTATATATCTTTGGTGAGACATAATGATATTAAGAAAAATATATGCGACCACTAATGGTTTAGTTATAAATAAATGTAGCAGAAGTTGTTTTTATCCTATATTGATGTAATTGATGGAAGAAATTATTTTGGAGCACATTTTGTTAATGACATAATAGTTTATATAGCTAATTACTTAACGGTTATTAATTAACAATGCACAATTATAAGATTTCACATATAACTCATGTAGAAGATTGTTGGATTATTAATTCAACGTTTGATTAATATTAAATTAATCATGTGTTGTATATAGACAATTTTATGCTCAATTAAATGTAATCATTTGCAGGGTATAATATATTGAGCATTAATGTATCATATAGGATGTTAACTTTTAAAATGTAAAATATAGAACTTAAGGGTAAATATTAAAAAAAAAATAGAATCATATGAAAAAAGTGATTTTGTACCTATCTAAGAAAATATATCTTATTTTAAAAAAATATATATAAAATTTGGTCTCCAAGTATATTTTAATATAAATATCATATTGAGCAGTTTGGATCACATGTTTGAACTTTGAAAATAGATATAATAATATTGTGGAGTATGAATGGGTCACAAAACTAATGAAGCATTTTAACCCTACTTTTATTTTAGAATATGGAGAGTAATTTACTGTATACGATGAGTGTTATCTAGCATCAACTAGGCTTTGGTGAGCTGTTATTCATAATTAATATCTTGAAGATTTGATAGGCCGGGTGTAAATTAACATCCTGATTTGAATTTATGAGACACGGTTTTAATAATTGGGTTTTTTAAATAATTGTGAAGGAAGGTGGAGCAACAGTCGCAGTCGCAGTCCTTCCCCTTCTCTCTCTATCTCTAGAGTTTTTTTTTTTTTGGAAGAAGGGATCGGAGAGGGATGGGCAAAAAGATAATTTGCTGGGAGAGACGCACTCAGCGAAAAAATATTACAAATCTTAGATTTAATCGGCACGATTTTTTATTCAAATTCAACGGTGCAGAGCGAAAATGCGCCAATTTTTTTATTTATATCCAAAAAATAAATAAAATTTAAAAAATATCCCAATCCCGACTGAAATTTGAAATTTACCTAATTAGGTTATCCAATAACCGGATTTAGGACAAATGTCCGGTCAGTGGATTCCCGAACTCAAGAAATATAACCGGTTAACCACTAACCGGAAAGTTGTGTTTTTTTTTAAAAAAAAAACAGAAATTTCTAATTTTTTTTATTTTTTGTATTAAAATATTAGAAATGTTGAATATATTTCTTTGAAAATAGATGAAATACAATATAATTTGATGTATTAGAAAGACTGCAACAAATAACCCGGATCAATATTTTTTCAGGCCGGATGTTTCGTGGTTGTAAAAAAAATTAATATATTTCTTTATGTGTTATTGGAAACAAATAAAAATGTTTAGATTCTGAGTTATTGATCCGGTTCAAAAGTCACTTCTAGGTAATCTAGAAAATAGTGTGATATTTCTAGTACATTTAATTTATAAAAAGTTGTATCTATTTTGATAATTCTTTTTGAAAAACAATCATTAAATAAATTAAAGTTTTTATTTTTTTTAAAATAGATAAACTTTTCATAAATTAAATGTCCTAGAAAGATCACAATATTTTCTGAATTACCTAGAAGTAACTTTTGAACCAGGATCAATAACTCAGAATCTACACATTTTTATTTTTTTCCAATAACATATAAATAAATATATTAATTTTTCTTACAGCCGCGAAAAATTCAGCCTCAAAAATATTAATCCGGGTTATTTGTTACAGTCTTCCTAATAAATCAAATTATATTGTATTCCATCTATTTTCAAAGAAATATATTCAACATTTCTAATATTTTAATACAAAAATAAAAAAATTAGAAATTTTTGTTTAAAAAAAAAAAAAACTTCCCAGTTAGTGGTTAACCGGTTATATTTCTTGAGTTCGGGAATCCACTGACCGGACATTTGCCCCAAATCCGGTTATTGGATAACCGGTTTGGGTAAATTTCGAATTTCAGTCGGTATTGGGATATTATTTTAAATTTTATTTATTTTTTGGATATAAATAAAAAAATTGAAAATGCGTGTGGTAATACGTGTGGCTATACATGTAGCGGATCTAATTTAACTAAATTTAGACTTCTACAGATATAAATGATGTATTTAATCAAAGGAAGGCATATTATTTGACTGAAGAGTTCAGATTCAATTAGAATTTAGATCAATCAATCTCAGCCATTACAGTTTCAACACAGCAAATTCAATTTAAGATACATAATATACAGGTGAGGAGAGATAATAACAAAATTCCAGTCAACGCAAATGTTTAACTCTTGCTAGAGTTGCTTTCAGCGTGTAAACAGTTGGTTTAGGTCTTTAAGAGGACTCATCGCACGGCCCATATCGACCATGACCCACCAAACCGTTTCGATTAGTATCTATCGTGAATATACTTCACATTTATAAACACTCACCATCAAATGGGCCATCTAGTGGCCCATAGTTGTTCTTCTCATTTCTTCATTTGTTTTTTTTTTTTATGTTCTGCTCAAGTGGTGCTTTTGGAGTCCATATCCTCTGATGTAATAGAATAGGGTGCAGGTATAAACACAAAATATCTGTTACGGTGATATAATTCGGTAATTGGGCGCCGCTCGCTATTTCGGAAATGCAAAATAAAAAAAGCAATTGAATTGAATTCATAAATAATTAACACTCGCTGTCTCTCTAATCGCACCACCAAATTCTCTCCTTTTTCTCACATTCTTCTCACCTCAACTTCCCCACTCTCCATTCTCTCTCCGCCAATGGAGAGGATTGCTCTATGCCGACCTCTCCTTTAGCCTCCAGTCCGCCACCATTTCCATATCCAATGCCTCCAGACAAAGGAAGCTGGTTCTAGTGTGAAGCCAGTTACTTTTGCTATATCAGTTGGAATTGGTCTAGCTATACGGTTTCTGTAATTGGTCTCTACAGTTGCCGCCTTGCCGGGCTGGTGCTTGGACCTCTGCTGGTCAGTGCATGGGTTTTTCTTGAGTTCACTACATCTCTGCTGACAAAAACTCTGACCTTCTCTGCTGCCTTCTCAGCTTTCACTGACGAGGTAATTTTGTGATTGCAATTTCTGGAAACTAATAGCAACAATTAAGGAAATTTTATGTTGTGACAAATTTAATGAAATAAAACTAAAGAACACAGCACTCCCATGAACTCCCTTCCCTCCCAATTTTATTTATTATCAGATTTTTTGTATTACAGAATTGATTGATTAAGAGTTGCATATGCTCCTTATATCATAGAGCAATACAGCTATTACATCTCCAAGTAAGGAAATAATCTTTCTTAATAATGAAAACAATCTAACAATCTAACATGGAAACAATCTAACATGGATTTACTACTCTCTAGTACTAGGCCGAAATATACATGAAATTTATTCCCTTATCGGTAAGATCTAATTTGACGATTCCTTCATGAGTCATGATCTAATACTTCATGGGTCATGAGCAATATAATCTGACGAGTCCTTCATGAGTCATGATCTAATCATTTATGGGTCATGAGCAATATAATTTGACGAGTCCTTCATGAGTCATGATCTAATCCTTCATGGGTCATGAGCAAATCCTTCATGAGTTATGACACTTTCTTTCTTTGACACGGTGCTTCTTTTACACTCCCCCTCACCGTGGTAAGAAGATATCGACCATCCCAATTCGAGTAACGACTTGCTGAAACTCCTTGCCACCTGCTGCCTTTGTTAGAATGTCAGCAGCTTGCTCGCTCGATTTTACAAATGGCAATGTGATCACCTTAGAATCCAATTTCTCCTTGAGAAAATGTCGATCAATCTCGATATGCTTGGTATGATCGTGTTGTACTGGATTATGAGAAATCTGAATGGCAGCTTTATTGTCACATAATAGTCTCATTTCTTTTCTGTTTTCGAGTCCAAGTTCTGTTAAGACCTTTTTTATCCATATCAATTCACAAACTCCCTTGACCATTCCTCGAAACTCTGCTTCTGCACTTGACAAAGCAACTACATTTTGCTTTTTACTCCTCCAAGTCACTAAATTACCTCCAACAAAGGTAAAGTATCATGTTCGCGTGAAAGTACGCTACAAAGTTTCAGGTACAGCGAGCTGTACCAGTTTAAACCTTGAGTTTACTCTCGACTAAAACTGCAAGTGCACAGTCCTAATCGTATAGTATATCAGGTATCGATCCTCAGGGACGGTCCAATTCGATTCTAAATTCTTACTAATCCGAGTTAGGTACTAGAAGTGTGAAAAGTTGAGTTTGGTTTGTTTATATTTCCTAATTTCAAAAGACAATTCAATTAAAGGTAAATGAAAGCGATTAAAAGTTTTAGTTTTGAATCAAAGATAAAAGGCGTTCCTAGGGTTTCAGGTTTCATCCCAAACTTTGCCTTCTCTAGACCTATCATGCGACTCGCATCATCTCTGATGCAACCCGTATGATGTGACTCGCATCATCTCTGATGCGACCTGTATGATGCGACTCGCATCATCTCTGATGAGGGTTGCATCATCTCTGATGAGGGTCGCATCAGATGTGATGAGGGTCGCATCGCCCTCGAGCTGAGCTGACATGTGTTCGTATCTAAGTTGATTTCTTGTGCGAGGCTTCAACCTGTGGCTCTCACCTACTGGTATCTAACTAAATTGATTGTCTGGTTTGCTAGAGGTATCCACAACCTCTCGATAATGGAAAGTTCACCTCTCGGCTACTATTGATCTTAGATCTACCTCAAATACTTAATCACAATTGCAAGAAACATCAAGGTCAAATTACTAGAAGAGATGCTATAGACATCTAACAGTAGACAATCAAGAATCAATCAAGCAATCAAATGAATACATCAAACAAAGAATCACACAAGTTCAAACTTAGATCAAAACAACATGCAATTCAAAGACAAAGTTTAGAGACTACATCCTAACCCTGGGAACTAAAGAAGTCTACTCAAACATCATAAAAGAAGAGATAAAAGAAAAGATCATGATAAAACCAAATGTAGCAATCTAGCAAGGGTCTTCCCTCCTTCCTTTCTTTCTTGATCAATTCTCCAATTCTTGAGGTTTTGAATCTTCAAATTCGGAACTCCCCCCTGGTAGCAGGGGTGGTCTATTTATAGATATTTCAGAACAAGTGCTTCAATTCTGGGCCTTAATTGGGCCTTTGCTGTCTGCTCTGGAAGTTCGCAATGCGACCTGCATCAGGTCTGATGAGGGTCGCATCGGCTCTGATGAGGGTCGCGTCGGCTCTGATGAGGGTCGCATCAGATGTCTCAGAATTCAGTAACTTCCCTGATTTTGCCCGTTTTCGCCTGATTCCTGCAAAGTAAGAACCAAAACATAGCAGTACCACATTCTATGGATATTCAATGTTAAAGGCACCATTTGTTGGTTCAAAACATAGATTTTTGTATGAAAACAAGTCGAAACAATAGGTCTAGTAAAGTGATATCAAATTCCCCCAAGCTTAACCTTTGCTTGTCCTCAAGCAGAGATCTGTTCTTTGTTACCGGGTTGGACTCTAAATGCAAGTTAAGTTCCTAAATGTGAAAATTTACATGAATTGCTTAAATCAAGAACCTCGAGAATCTTTATGGTATGATTTGGACTTTCCTTGATCAATTTTGATTCACCCCACAAATTGACTAATCAAACTTCAATTTCTAGAATGTTTTAATACTTGCAAAGCTGAATACTCGAATTGATCAATCTATCATTCTTTTACTAAAATCAAGCTCTCATTTGTGGAGATTTTCCCTTTTTCTCCCCCAAGCTTGGAACAAGCTTAGGTTAGCAAGTCGCAGACTTCGTGTGTTGATATATGCAAGAGTTATTTTTCTTTTATAAATTTGGGAGACGAGCTCAAAGGCGCCCAATAGGACTTATTGCCAGTACTCTTATTTTCTCCATCCTTTCTTTTTATTTTATTTGGGAGACGAGCTCAAAGGCGCCCAATAGGACTTATTGCCAGTACTCTTATTTTCTCCATCTTTTTATTTTTTTATTCTTTTGCTTTTGCACATATACCATGAATACACACATCCATTGGTATTCATTCATACCAATGAATATCCAAATCTTTCTTTATTTAGAATCCCCATTTCTCTATTTAAAAGGCACAGTTCAGTTTCAAAAATTGATTTCCGATACAATTCAAGTTTTCATCCTTTCAAGTTCTCAAAACATCCCTTCCTAATCAGTTCTTTGATCAATTATGAGGTTAGTTCTAATTTTTCAAAGTCATCCAAATCACAACCAAAATTGTTCAAACAAGTCCTTAACCCAAGCAATCACACAAATTTATCACCTAAAAATGCAAATTTTGGAAAAAATAAACATGACCTAAATGCAGATACAGTTTTCTTCTATTCACCCCCCCAAGCTTGAATAAAGCATTGTCCTCAATGCTTGAATTCACACAAGAAAAGGTAAATAGAAGAAAATATGGAAACTAACCAGACATGGAGTGGGGGGTGAGGCGGGGGCGCCTCACTAGTTGGTGGAAGGTGGATCAGGCGGTTCTGGGCGGAGCGCCCACTTCGGAGGTGTACAGACCGTGTACTGGTTTGCTGGTAAAGTCCTGAGCTTGCATGTGGCTGGATGAGTGCCTATCACCTTCTCGATCAAGTTCTCAATCACAGTTTGCTGAGCTTTCAAATCCTCCAAGAATCTAAGGATGCGAGCTGGGTCGAGGCTTGCATTTAAAATCACAGGACAAGAGTTATTTGGGTCTGGGAACTCATACCTGAGGTTAGCTAGAAGAGGCTTGAGCTTAGGAGTCGGCAACTCTATGTGGACCTTGACACGGTCTGCGTCAGGTTCACTCGGGTCATGTGAAGACCTCACATCAGCTTCATCAGATCCTCGTTCTCTGTTTTCCAGGCCTTCAGACTGTGGCACGCGACCCGCGTGGGATTCATCCGGTCTGTATTGCCTACGAGATTGTTCCTTGGCCAATTGATCCACCACATCAAGCCAGCAGCATGTTTCAGTTTTGGAGGGGTACTTCATAGCTCGATTGAGATTAAACTCAACTTTCTCATCTCCAATCCGCAAAGTTAGAGTTCCGTTCTCCACGTCAATGAGTGTTCGAGTTGTCTTCAAGAATGGCCGTCCCAGAATGATGGGGATTTCCTTGTCTTCTTCCATCTCCATTACCACGAAGTCAACTGGTATATAAAACTTACCCACTAGAACTGGCACATCCTCCACTATGCCTAGTGGTAGTCTGACAGAAGAATCAGCAAGCTGCAGAGTCATGCGCGTGGGTTTGAGCTCGCCTAATCCCATGCGCTCAAAGATGGTGCGTGGCGTGAGACTCACGCTGGCCCCTAAGTCACATAGGGCTCGCTTGATGGTAGCTTTCCCGATTGTGCAAGGAATGGAGAATTTACCACGGTCTCCCAGTTTGGGTGGTAGCTCGCTGTTCAGGATGGCGCTGCACTGCCCTGTCAGTTTCACCGTTTCATTCCCCCCCAAGCTTCGCTTGTTGGATAGGATATCCTTCAGGAACTTGGCATAGGAGGGCATTTGAGTCAAGGCATCAGTGAATGGGATTGTGATATGCAGGCCTTTGATCACCTCAGTGAATTTCGCAAATTGTGCGTTCAACTTGTTCTCAGCTAATCGTCGGGGAAAGGGCACAGGTGGTCTGTAAGGTGCAGGTTTCTCAACCCCTTTCCCTTTTTCTTTGTCAGACTCTTTTGATGCGGGTCGCATGGTACCATTGCGGGTCGCATCCACAGGTGCTTCAGGTGGTGTTGCCGGTCGCATTGGCTCGATGCGACCAGGATTCACAGGTTCCTCCGAGGTTGATGCGAGTCGCATGGTGGTGGTGCGGGTCGCATCAGTTGAGGACTGATCAGTTGGAAAAGCTGGTTCATCGTACTGGGTCCCACTCCTCAGTGTGATCGCCTTAGCTTCTCCTCTGGGGTTTGGTTCTGGCTGCGCGGGCAGCTTACCAGGTTGAGGTTGGTTAGAAGTGACGATATGACTCAGTTGCTCCAACAATTTGCTTTGGGCGGCCATTTGAGTTGCCATCGATTGCATTTGCTCCCACATCATTTGGTTCATCTTCCCTTGCTCACATATGAAATTACTCATAGCGGGAGCAATATATGGCTCAGAAGGACTGGATTGAGGTGCTCGGTTGTTCTGATTGGGGAAAGAAGCATTCTGGTAGAAGTTCCTGTTGTTGTTGCTAGAAGGGTTGTTGAAGGAGTTGGTGAAGGAGGGATTATTGAATTGGGGTCTCAGAAAGTGGGATGATTCATTATTGAGATAGTTTACTTGCTCGGGTTCCTCATCCCTTTGCACCAGTGGGCAATGCTCATAAGGGTGCCTTTCATCTCCACACATGACACAGACTTGTGGCTGCTGTTCGACTGCCTTCACACTCAACTTGTCCATTGCCCTTTGCATAGCATCCAACTTGGCAGTTAGAGCGGTGATTTGATCAACTTCGTACTTCCCTCCACCTCCAGGTCGGGTGTTGTCACGACCAGACCACTGTTGATTCTGCGCCATGTTGTCAATCAAGTTCATGGCCTCCAAAGGTTCTCTCGACATTAGCGCTCCACCTGCAACTGCATCAACAGTGGTACGAGTACTTTCAGTCAAACCATCATAGAAAGTCTGAATCAACAACCAATCAGGAATGCCATGGTGGGGACACGAATACTGCAACTCCCTAAACCTTTCCCAAGACTCGTTCAATGGTTCGTCAGACAATTGCCTAAAGCTGGTCAGTTCATTTCTTACCTTGGCAGTTCTTTTGTGAGGGAAAAACCTAGTCAAAAACAACTTAGATAGCTCCTTCCAATTGGTAACGAAATCCCTAGGTAATGACCCTAACCACTTTTTAGCTTTGTCCCTGAGAGTAAAGGGAAATAAGGCGAGTTTCGTGTAGTCAGCGGTTGCCCCATTGGTTTTGATGGTGTAGATGCACTCGAGGAAAGTCTGGAGATGAGCGTGAGGGTCTTCGTGATCCATGCCATGAAATGTGTTCTGTTGCACCATGTTGACAACTCCTGGATTGAAGTTCGGTTGTTGTCCAGGGATTCGTGGTAGCCGGATCGCTCCTCTAACATCTCCCGCCCTTGGCACGTTGAACTCTCGAAGCGTCCTTGGCACGAAGACGTCCATCTCATCGTCAGACTGATCTGTTAGATCTTCCCTGTCTCTGGCCTCCCTATCCTCTCTGCTTGGGTGTTCTGACATTGCTCCCTCCACGCGAGTCGCTTCAGGTGAGATGCGGGTCGCGTCAGAGGAAGGCTGAGCAATTGGTTGTGCAGAATCAGTATCCTCTGGAGGAGTCTCGTCAAAGAGTGGACCCTTGCTCCTCAGTTGGTAAGTCAGCTTGTATTTACCTGCAGCAGGGGGTTTGAAAGCCAGTTTTTAGTAATAGGGAAGTAAAGCAAAAGAAAGGATACAATTTAAAATCTAGATTAACTAAGATAAGCAAGAATCTAGAAAAGAAATGATAGCCGTCCCCGGCAACGGCGCCAAAAACTTGTTCGCGTGAAAGTACGCTACAAAGTTTCAGGTACAGCGAGCTGTACCAGTTTAAACCTTGAGTTTACTCTCGACTAAAACTGCAAGTGCACAGTCCTAATCGTATAGTATATCAGGTATCGATCCTCAGGGACGGTCCAATTCGATTCTAAATTCTTACTAATCCGAGTTAGGTACTAGAAGTGTGAAAAGTTGAGTTTGGTTTGTTTATATTTCCTAATTTCAAAAGACAATTCAATTAAAGGTAAATGAAAGCGATTAAAAGTTTTAGTTTTGAATCAAAGATAAAAGGCGTTCCTAGGGTTTCAGGTTTCATCCCAAACTTTACCTTCTCTAGACCTATCATGCGACTCGCATCATCTCTGATGCGACCCGTATGATGCGACTCGCATCATCTCTGATGCGACCCGTATGATGCGACTCGCATCATCTCTGATGCGACCTGTATGATGCGACTCGCATCATCTCTGATGAGGGTTGCATCATCTCTGATGAGGGTCGCATCAGATGTGATGAGGGTTGCATCGCCCTCGAGCTGAGCTGACATGTGTTCGTATCTAAGTTGATTTCTTGTGCGAGGCTTCAACCTGTGGCTCTCACCTACTGGTATCTAACCTAAATTGATTGTCTGGTTTGCTAGAGGTATCCACAACCTCTCGATAATGGAAAGTTCACCTCTCGGCTACTATTGATCTTAGATCTACCTCAAATACTCAATCACAATTGCAAGAAACATCAAGGTCAAATTACTAGAAGAGATGCTATAGACATCTAACAGTAGACAATCAAGAATCAATCAAGCAATCAAATGAATACATCAAACAAAGAATCACACAAGTTCAAACTTAGATCAAAACAACATGCAATTCAAAGACAAAGTTTAGAGACTACATCCTAACCCTAGGAACTAAAGAAGTCTACTCAAACATCATAAAAGAAGAGATAAAAGAAAAGATCATGATAAAACCAAATGTAGCAATCTAGCAAGGGTCTTCCCTCCTTCCTTTCTTTCTTGATCAATTCTCCAATTCTTGAGGTTTTGAATCTTCAAATTCGGAACTCCCCCCTGGTAGCAGGGGTGGTCTATTTATAGACATTTCAGAACGAGTGCTTCAATTCTGGGCCTTAATTGGGCCTTTGCTGTCTGCTCTGGAAGTTCGCAATGCGACCTGCATCAGGTCTGATGAGGGTCGCATCGACTCTGATGAGGGTCGCATCAGCTCTGATGAGGGTCGCGTCGGCTCTGATGAGGGTCGCGTCGGCTCTGATGAGGGTCGCGTCGGCTCTGATGAGGGTCGCATCAGATGTCTCAGAATTCAGTAACTTCCCTGATTTTGCCCGTTTTCGCCTGATTCCTGCAAAGTAAGAACCAAAACATAGCAGTACCACATTCTATGGATATTCAATGTAAAAGGCACCATTTATTGGTTCAAAACATAGATTTTTGTATGGAAACAAGTCGAAACAATAGGTCTAGTAAAGTGATATCATATCCCGCAGTTGACCTCCGGTCCAAGACATTACCAGCCCAGTCTGCATCAGTGAAGCCATCAACATCTAGGTGCCCATGTTTCAAGAAGGTTATTCCCTTGCCCGGAGTTCCCTTGAGGTATCTCAGTATTCTTAAGACTGCATCCATATGCTCATCACTTGGCGCATGCATAAATTGGCTCACCACTCCTACCGCATACGCTATATCAGGACGAGTATGAGATAAATATATAAGCTTCCCAACTAGTCTCTGATATCTCTCCTTGTCTACTGGATTTTGGTCAGATTTTATTTCCAACTTCAAGTTTTGCACCATTGGAGTCTCGGCAGGTTTACACTCTAGCATCCCTACCTCACTCAACAAGTCCAAGATATACTTTCTTTGAGAGAGAAATATACCTTTCTTGCTTCTGGAGACCTCAATACCCAAGAAGTATTTTAGCCCTCCTAAGTCTTTCATCTCAAATTCTTTTGAGAGCTGCAGTTTTAGCTCCTTCATGCCTTCTTCATCATTGCCAGTAATGATCATGTCATCGACATAAATTATCAACACTACAATCTTACTCCCTTTTCTCTTGAAGAATAGCGTGTGATCAGAATCTGCCTGCACATAGCCATAGTTCTTCATCACGCTTCTGAATCGTCCAAACCACGCTCTAGGTGATTGCTTCAAGCCATATAGCGCCTTATTGAGTTTACACACCTTCTTCTCCCCTTCTTTATGGCAGAAATCAGGAGGAATGTTCATGTAAATTTCTTCCTCCAAATCTCCGTGCAGGAATGCATTCTTCACATCAAATTGGTGCAATGGCCACTCGAGATTAGCTGCAATTGACAAAATAACTCGAATTGTGTTAAGTTTAGCCACGTGAGAAAAAGTCTCCTGAAAGTCAATGCCGTATGTTTGGGTGTAACCTTTTGCAACCAAGCGTACCTTATACCTTTCAATCTCCCCTGCTGCATTATATTTAATGGAATAGACCCATCTACACCCAACAGGTTTTTTTCCACTCGGTAAATTAACAAGTTCCCAAGTGTTATTTTTCTCAAGGGCTTCCATCTCCACATTCATCGCGTCAACCCAGTTTTTATTTTCACAGGCATCTTCTAGTTTTTCTGGTATGGCAACTGAGGATAACTGGTTTGAAAAGGTCTTAAGCAATTTGGGTAAATGTTCGGTTTTCACAAAATTCACAATTGGGTACTTCACAGCACGGGTTGTCCCATCTTCTGGGATATACTGCTTTGGTGGTCTACCTCGATTTATTCTAGGTGGCAAATTATACCTAGGTTCAGGAATACTTACCTCTGGAGCACCCTCTGGAGACCTTGGCTCGAGTGGTGATTGTATTACTTCTTCATCTTCACTTTCCCTATCTATCCAGAATTTCATACTGGATGATGATTCTTCATTGCTTCCCAGTCCGTGGCCTTGTAACAGATTTTGCATATGAACATAGAAACTACATCCAAAAATCCTTGGTTCAAGATTGAGAATAGATGGGACTTGGGTTCATTCCAACCTGCACTTGGCTGCCACTTGTTTGTTCTAGCACATGATCAGATTTGGTTCTGTCTGAACCGCTGACATCAGCCCCAATAAAATCCGAACTACTGACTGTAGTCCGAACTGGTCCTGGCTCTAGGTTAAGTACTGGTTCTAGATTAACTTGATCAGGTATTTGAAACAAAGAGGGACTCAAGAAACTAGACTCAGTTGGTACACTAGAATTTGGTTCTCCATTACTCTCCCCCTGGACCAAATTCTGGTTCATGAAGTAGAACTCATTTTCAAGAAAAAAACACATCCATAGTAATATAGAACCGCCTCTTTGTAGGATTATAACACTTATACCCCTTTTGACTCAAACTAAATCCCAAAAATACACACTTCTCAGCAAACGGTTCTAATTTCGATCGTCCCATCTTTTGCATATGAACATAGACACTACATCCAAAAATCCTTGGTTCAAGATTGAGAATAGATGGGATAGACACTTGGGTTGACAATTTTTGGAGTGGTGTTTGGAAATCATTAGATTTGGTTGGGATTCGATTCATGAGATATACAGCAAAGGTGACTGCATTATCCCAAAAAATGTCGGGCACTTTACTCTCAAATAACAAGGCTCGGGTGATTTCAAGAATTTGTCTATTTTTGCGCTCAGCTACTCCATTTTGCTGTGGAGTGCCAACACAGGAAGTTTGGTGTAAAACCCCATTTTCCCTAAAGAAGGTTTGAATGTTGTGATTAATAAATTCTGTCCCGTTATCACTTCTGAACATTCTGATGCCTATACCAAATTGGGTTTTGACCATTTTGTAAAAATCCACAATAATTTGAGACACCTCATTTTTTCCTTTTAACAAATACAGCCAGGTCATACGAGAAAAATAATCAGTAAATAGTACATACCAACGACAACCTGATTTTGACATAAGTGGTGATGGACCCCAAACATCAGTATGAACAATATCAAACACAGATGAACTTTTATTCAAACTATCTGGGTAATTATTTCTATGGCTTTTTGCCTTAACACATGTTTCACAAATAAATTCTTCATTATTGAATCCTACAAATAGATGGGGTAAAAGTTTTCTCATATATCCGAACGACGGATGTCCTAACCTCCTATGCCACAACCACACCTTATTCTTCAACTTCTCATTCCTCACATGAAATGCTTTGCCGCAATTTAAGTCTTCTAAGTAATACAATCCACCACGTCTAGTACCATGGCCCAAGGTCTCCTTCGTGAGGGTGTCCTGAAAAATACAGTGAGTAGGAAACATTAGAACTGTACAATTTAATTCTTCAGTTAATTTTCCCACAGAGATAAGTTTTGTAGAGAGGGAAGGAACTACCAAGGCATTTTTAAGAACTATTTTTTCAGATAGGTGAATGTCTCCAGTCCCAATTACAGGATAAATATCACCATTAGCATTCAGAATTCCCCCTTTAGTCACTGGTTTATTCTCAGAGATGTCACATTTTTCAAAGGTCATGTGATCGGTAGCCCCGGAATCAATAACCCAATTTCTCAATTTTTCAAGACTTATTTGCTTATTTTCGGTTCTAAAATGAACAAGAGATGAGGAGAAATTCTTACCCAATTCGCCATAATTACCAAAAATACCTGTGCTTTCCTCTCCTGACTCGACTTGCTTACCAGTAACCAAAGCTGCCCTCTGCGGGTTCTGTATGTTAACCGAACTGCTGCCCCCTGCTGCTGTCTGCGTACCACCAAGGTGTTGAAAACGCAATCCGTTCATGCTACTGGTTGCCAGCGCCTTTCCTGGGTGCTGCCCATCGGTTTGAACGGTTCCAGCCTGATGACAAGGAGAGTCACATTGATTTGCACCAGTGAATTCAGAATTTGCTACTGTATATGCTTTTCCCCGATCTGACTGCTTCTTCTTTCCTTTCCACCACTCTGGGTATCCGATCAATTCAAAGCATTGATCCTTCGCGTGTTTATTACCCCCACAATGACTGCACTTGAGCCGGGATTTGTCAGGAGATGCATAATTTTTGTTGGCATATGACCTCGTCTCTTGAAATCTAAAACCTTTGGTTGCTAGGGCAAGTGTGTTTGGTGCCTCCCCTTTTATCATCACACTTTGACGAATTGCTTCCCTTCTGACATTGCCATATGCTTGTTGAACATTGGGAAAAGGTCGGATTTGCACGATTTGTGCCCTTACTCCATCCAGAGCATCATCTAACCCATCCAGAAATGTATACACTCTTATTTTCTGAATGAACAGATTGAATTTGTCAATATCCACGGCATGTTCCATTGGATTTGGACTCCTAAAGTCGATCTCCTGCCATAGTTTTTGGAGCTCATTGAAATATTCTTCAAGTGCTCGCCCTCCTTGTTTGACCTGGCTGACTTGCTTGTGAAGAGCGTGAAGATGAGCCTCATCCTCACCATCATGATAAGTTGTGGCAATTGACTTCCACACATCTCGTGCAGTAGGATACCCGATATAGTTTCCTCTTAATCGAGTCTCTAGTGAACTAATCAACCACCCTTTCACAACTGCATCATCGGTTGCCCATCGATGGTAAGCCGCATCAGTTATAGCCGGTGGAGTTGGTTCACCTGTAAGGTGTCTTAGTTTTTCACGTCCACGGACATACATCTCTACAGCCTGACACCAGAAGGAGTAGTTTGTGCCATCGAATCTTGCATCAATGGGATTAGGATGTATATTTCCCTCTGTTGCGCCAACTACTTGAGGTAGAACTCGAGTTGCCAATGTTTGGGAGGTGCTCATGGCTGCTGTTTGCATCTCTGCCATCTGAGCCATCATTTTCGCCATGTGTTTGATTAGAGCAGCAGTGTCAATTTCCTCTTCCTTAGTCTCATCTGTTTTTTCAATTTCATTCACCATTAGTCTTCACAAGCTTGAAGCGTAACACCTTAGATCAATATAGTATGGAGAACAGAGAGGGGACAAGAAGGACTCTGATTCTCCTAACTATATCAACAGGTTACAACCTACGCTCTGATACCATGACAAATTTAATGAAATAAAACTAAAGAACACAGCACTCCCATGAACTCCCTTCCCTCCCAATTTTATTTATTATCAGATTTTTTGTATTACAGAATTGATTGATTAAGAGTTGCATATGCTCCTTATATCATAGAGCAATACAGCTATTACATCTCCAAGGAAATAATCTTTCTTAATAATGAAAACAATCTAACAATCTAACATGGAAACAATCTAACATGGATTTACTACTCTCTAGTACTAGGCCGAAATATACATGAAATTTATTCCCTTATCAGTAAGATCTAATTTGACGATTCCTTCATGAGTCATGATCTAATACTTCATGGGTCATGAGCAATATAATCTGACGAGTCCTTCATGAGTCATGATCTAATCCTTCATGGGTCATGAGCAATATAATCTGACGAGTCCTTCATGAGTCATGATCTAATCCTTCATGGGTCATGAGCAAATCCTTCATGAGTTATGACACTTTCTTTCTTTGACACGGTGCTTCTTTTACATGTTGGCTCC
Organism: Carex pumila; assembly: GCA_033356055.1. Taxonomy (NCBI): domain Eukaryota; kingdom Viridiplantae; phylum Streptophyta; class Magnoliopsida; order Poales; family Cyperaceae; genus Carex; species Carex pumila. The sequence goes on from JARJHM010000256.1 coordinate 285,670, forward strand.
TCCTTAATTGTTGCTATAGTTTCCAGAAATCTCAATCAATCTTTCAGTAGCATTGTTGGCACCCATACCACAACATCTCTCGCCACAGCATGATCCGCTGGGTTGATTAATTATAGATTTGTGGTATAGTATATGGCACTGAATTTGTGCAAAAGTAGAGAAGATATGAATATGGAGTCATATTAAACTCATCGCAAAAGAAACAAGGGGCAACTGACTATCACCATATCCCAATAATCCAGTTGAGACAAATTAATGGGTTCAATTGTCTTGACTTCAATTCTGTGCCTTCAAGTCTGAATTGATTTGACTTGATTTATCTTGGTACAGAATTGTTGAAAATTTCGGAAGGATACAATGAAACAAAGAGAAAAAATTTGCTGCTGAAATTAACTTTTATTGCTTAATTAAATTCGATTACAATATGTTGGATTTATAGCACAACAACAAGACTAAATCTGACACATTTAAATTTAGTACCCCACTACCTATCCTCCTATTACAAGCAATCCCCAAAATAGAATTATTTCCCATGTATCCTGCTATTACAAACTTAACCTACATGACTAATTATAGAACCCACTAACTCAACTACATGCCTAAAAATACATTACAACATGTTGCATCCATATCTCTAAATCTAGAATATTTAGACTCTAATTTTGTATCAATATTCAACAAGAATAATACCTCAACTTGGTTAATTTTTTCTACACGAAAAGAGTAATAACAAAATTCCGATCAAGGTACAACGCAAATGTCTAACTCTTTCTTGGGCTGCTGTCACTATCAAAATTTATTTGAGCAGTATATGGGCAGTTGGTTTATTGGATTTCTTATTTGTTTTTAGAGACTTAAATTAATCTTATTCATTTATCCTTCATTTTTTGTAATTTTTTTATTTATCACTCATGTTCTTAATCTCATGTTAATTCTAATTAAATTATTAAAAAAAATGTAGTTTATCTCTAAATAATAATTATAAAATTAATATTATGCACTTGATACAATATTGTTAACCGTATTATATTTACTAAAATATGTTTCGAAATTCTGTTACACATGAGGTGAAGACGTATAATTTAGTGATCACATTCAATTACACACTTGATGCTAAATTTCCTTTACAATTATGTGCAATTTTCTGTTTAGAAGAAACTAATGATCATAATTTTCAGTTGAGAATCAACTGTATTTTGACTTTGTAATTCTTAATTAGAGGTAAACTAAGATCTTTAATAATTTAATTAGAGTTAATATGAGATTAATTACATAAGGAGTAAATAAGAAAACATTCTAAGAGATAAAAAGATAAACAACATAAATTTAAAAGTCTCTAGAAGGAAATAAGAAACAGTACAGATAAAGGCCACATTGAAAATTATCCATTTATTGTATGTTGTGATGAGGTTATTGCCTGTTACGTTAAGGAAATTTCTATAATAAAAATGAGAATATTTAAAACATAATCAAAATTCTTATTGTTGAACTAAGAGTTGAAAATTATAGCTTATATAAAATTGGGAACAAAATACAATCTTCTATGCATAAAAATAGGTTTAAAAGCTTCTTTTGTCAATATCCCATACTTGGAGGGTCTATTTAGCAAAATGACCAACATAACTCAACTCTTCTCCCTCTCTTTCCGTCCCTTCTCTGTGTAGTCCGCCCCTCCCTTTGCTTAGTCCGCCAAAAGAAAGAAAAAGAGAGGGGAAGCCCTCTTCTCCCTCTAAAATCCATTATATACCTTGAGATCTTGAAGAAAGAAATTGGAAGGGTTGATTATCTCCCTCTAGTAAGCATCTAGTCCCTTCATTGGTAACTCTCTCTTCTCTCTTTCAAAAATCTGAATTTTATCTCCATTGCTAGAGTTTTGCTCCAAATCCGAAATTCTTGTATACATTGTGAATAATCTACCTCCATTAACCTTCTATGTTGTTTATTTGGTATTTCCTCTCTCAATTTCATCTTAATTTTGATTTTCTACCTAGAGTTTGGTTCAAATCCGAAAATTAAAGAAGTGTTGTGATTAATCTAGTCAAATCAACAAAATAGTGGTGTTAATCGGTAAGTTCCTCTCTCTCACTCTCTTAAAATCTGAAATTAATTTAGTGTTGATTAAATTAGGGTTTGTATAGTTGGAAAAGTGGTAAAATCTGAAATTCATTTTGGTTTCGAATAATCTAGGGTTTGTGCAAGTTCTTTCCTCTTTCTTTAAAAATCTGGAATTATTTTGACTATGATTGAATTAGGATTTGTGTTGTTGGAAAAGTTGATAAATCTGAATTTTTTTGTGACATCGTCGATTTATGCAATGTTCTTGATTTCACGAAGTTAATTAATGTGGTTGTGCTTGATTCAAACCGGCTTTGCAAATTTTATAGTTACTACTATGGCTTGAGTGTTTTGTTCAGTTTAAACTCTCGTGTTAAATTAAGTTTGCCTAATGAAATTTAAAATGGATTGAATCTGTTTTGATGACCTCTTCTCTCCACCTATGTATGTTATTGATTTATTTAAATTTCCTTTGTTTGAATGACTTGTCAACAATTGCTTGATTTTCTTTCTAAAATACCGAATTAGTCATGATTATCCTTGAAGGGTTGATTAACCTATTTATACAATTTTGAATAACCAAAATTACCCTTCTCTCTGTGCTGGTATTGATTTTCTGTTCAACAGTATTCTGTTTCAGCACTTTCTGGTATACTGGTATGCTGTTTTGAGTTGCCAAAGTCAATTCTTTAAATTTTCAGCATTTTGTGCTGTTCTGGCTTAATTCTTGTAAAAATTCAGGGATTGTTTTGTAAGTTTTCCCATTTTCTGCATTTTCTGTGCTGTTCTGCAACATTCCAGGGTCTGTTCTGTAAATTTTCAGTATTCTGAACAGTGCTGGATCAATTCTGGTAAAGGACAGGGTTTGTAATGTAAAATTTCGCTTCTGACAGGGTTCAGGGACCAAATGGTGACAGAAAATAAAATTTGTTTAGAAAACAGTCCCTGGCTAGGGACCTTTTTGTGACAGGATGTAAAAAGTTGTAGGATAAGTCTTTTATAATAAGAATTTCATAGAAATACTAGTTGCAAAATGTATTAAACTTAAGTAATGGTTTCAAAATAAATTTGAATAGAAGAAATTATTATTTTGAAGTTTATTTAATAACGTGTGAGGAGAGATAGCTACTCAAGAATAAATAAATAGGGGACCAAGTTGGTATAAGTTGATCTCTTTTCTTTGTTCTCTCTTTTGTGCATGTTGTTGTTCAATTGGAATTCTAAAATGTGAACTTTGTATATTCTATGATGTCCAACGTATTGAACCAAAATAGCAAGTATTGATGAACAAACTTGATTTACCATTAAATTCGTGACTGCACAGTGGGCAGATTTTTAGGCTGATTGATGAGCTAATTTGAATGGGAAATTCTAAATCATTTTGGATAAATGAAGAGTCTATTTGATGCGTCTCGGAGTCTAGTTTCTAGTGGTTCAAGTTTCAAGTTGGTTGGAGTTTCCTATAAAAAGTTATTGCAATTTTAGTAACTAAGGGTCAGAATTTAGAGCTGCTGTCTATAATTCTGTTTTTCATTTATTTTGTGTTTTTGTTTACTCTTCCTCCAATAGCGCTCTCTAATTATAACATCAAGAATGTGGATACAAAGTTATATGGATTATGTTAAGGAAAGTGTAAAGAAAATAAATATCACTCAAGTAAGCATAACAATCGTGAAACAAATATTGAATTAAGTATATATGTTGATATAGGTGTGGGCTCGGTTGAGCAAGATTTTGCGGGACCTTTCGAGACGTCCAAACCATAGGTGCGCGATACGCTTTTTCATAATCAGGTGCGGGGTTCTTGAACTTGTTTGATGTTTCATTTTCAGAAATTAAATTATCTTTTTCGATTGTCATGTTATGTGATTGATTGTTGCATACTTGGAACTGTCATGTTGCATGTTTGATTGTTGCATAATTAGAATTATGTGAATTGTGTGCATAATACACCTAAACCGAATTGTTGTGGTATGGTTGATTTGTATATTCGTATGGTTGTCATTTTTGTTGTTCTCTTATGAATTGACTATGGATAAAGGTCACCACAAATTGATGATTGTGAAATGAGATGTGAATAAAATGACAAGGTTGAGCTGTATTAGCTACCTTGAGATGATATGTGATTGAATTTACAAAGTCTGGCTAGCTGACTTTGATCCCAGGATCCTAATGGCCTTAGGTGAACGGCCCTCGAGGTTTCCCAGTACCGGTTGGGACGAGGGGTGGGTGACTATATATATATGTTGATTGTGATTGTGGGTGACTTATATGTGACGTCTGTGGCTCGGAGGCATTACCCTACGTGGTAATGCATTTGGACGGTCAATTGACTATGACGACATTCTGAATTATTTCATGTGAATTTCCATTTTATGACTTGGAACCAGACTTTAGTAAATGGTTAAGCCAAAGCACTACAGATGGGTGTCAGATAAAGGGTCCAGCTCGGTGGAACATCTGTAGGTGCCAGTAACCCTACAGATGAGGGTCTGATAAAAGGGTCCAGCTCGGTGGGACATCTGTAGGTGCTACCAGCCATAATAAAGTAAGTTAGGCCAAATATGTGTTTGTTTGAACTTCATCTTGGAAATTCCTTAAGTTGCTTTTCATTCGATTATTGCTGTCGAGCATATGCATTCATTTATATATATATTGTTATAGAATTGCGAATGTGATTTTGTATGGATTTCATTTTTGAACATGGAGTCTGATTGCAAGTCCAATAATTCGAATATAGCAAATTCGCCCTGAGAAATTTATTCTCACCCCCACCCTTTGGGTTCTTTTTACAGGTATTGATGCGTCTGGGTCTGGAGAGACACACTAGTAGTTGACTCTTGGTATAGATCACTATATTACCTTAGCTGTTATTTTGTTATTCGAGTAGAGAAGCATATTTTGTTTTTGTGTATAGTGCTCTCTACGTCATACCTTATGGTTGGTATCCGTATGAGATACCTTTTGTATGTTTTACTTTTATCAGACATTTTGTACTTGGACTGTTATATATAAATTTGTTTATGTCTTTTATTGTGATGCGATGAGTATATTGTAATTGCCTTGTAAGCATACATGAAGTTGTATGTTTACGGCGGGGCTCTGTCACTACTCATGGTCGCGGGGTGTGACATTGCCAACCGCTCACCATTTGTTCAGAAATTTGAAATAAATAAAAAATCAATTCATAAATAATTTCCTTCATTTTTTATATTTGTTGCAATCGATTTTTCAATTTCTCACCCAACACTTAAATTTATTTTATGTACCCTGTAACTCTTAGAATAACTGGAAAATTAAGGGATTCATTGCAATAAGTGACCAGATATAATGAAAATACTGCAAAAAATATATCTAGATGTATTTTTCGACTCCACTTTCTGAAATGCATTTTGCTTTCGTCTGCAGACGTGGCAAGATTTTATTTAATGTGGAGATTTATTAATAATATATTAAATTTAACAATTTTGGTAGCAACAAAAAATAATTTTAAAATTCAACATTTAAAATGTGATCTTATATGATGCACATAAAATGATGCGATGTGATGCACGTTTAATTATTAATTAATGAAGTGACTTAAAACTTGTAATGATTATATCAATTAATTTTTAATAAAATATTAAAAAGTTATATTATTAAGATGTTAAAATATTAATTGTCCATAAACCCGACCCATTTTATGTATTTATTGACTATCATGTACACAGACAATTATTGGTGATAATTTATATAGGTGCATGCCACTAAAAAGATTAAAAATAATTTGTATTCTTAAAATCCGACAAGACTCAACTTATATGCTCATAAAATGACATGAATAATTCATAGCATTTGATGAAATATTAAATGATATTTAAATAAATTAATTCAAATTTATATATAACTGATATAAGAAAAATAGCATCCTTATATTATTATTTTTTAAATTTGTTTGACATTATTAAAATTATTTTATGAAAATTATCAAATATAAATCGTTGGAAGTCTCACTTTTAATTAAAATTTACGAGAATTACAAGTAGACGGTAGCAATAGACAAAAGAAATACCAACTCCGGTTAGTTAGAGCACATTCCAACAGAGGCATTTCAGCAAATACCTATGCTGCAACATTTAAGGCAAAAGAGATGGTATTAAGTATTAAGGCTATTAGTAATAGTTGTGGGACAAAAACTGATCCAGACATCCGGTGCATAACATTATCTTTAATGGAAATGTTGATCAGCCTTAGATGAATTAACAAAGGATTTAAATTAATTGTACAAATGTAAAAGTGTAAAACAATTTTGTCGGTATATCTCAGTAGCTGGTAAGGGAATTGGTACTGGTACCAAAGCCCTCCAGTAAGATGCTTGGTGCCTTTTGTTGGTTTTCTGTTGTATCTTGTATGATGAAATGTGGCTTTTGTTATTTTTTTTCTTTTTCCTTTCCCTTTATCAGATAAAATATCTGGAAGATTTCTATGATGCAAATATTGGTGTATGCCTTTTCTCATCATTCTGTTTTAGAGTCTTGGAGAAATTGATTGAACATGTATAAGCTAATTTAGTGGTAATGATTAAATCGTTAATTTTTTATGTGCTAATATATTTGCTTCAGGCATATCTTTTTCCCTGTGTTCTTTAATCGATTCTGAATTCGATAATAATGGTAGTGTTTTTCTTACTTCTTTTAGCCGTAACAAGGTTACATGGGTAATTTGATTTGCTGATTATTGGTTTAGAGCTCAACCTGAATTGTACCTTTCTGGTACCAAACTCCACTTGCCTTGTACCAGCTGTTTAATTGCTTTCTAATGCATTGATAAGTGGTTTGCAGGGTATTTGATACGATCTGGAAACTGGTACCTATCAGTACCAGTTTAATTTGGTTACTGGTATACCTATACAAACTTTCAGGGACTTGATTTGTAAAATACCCACGAATTGGTAAATTGAAACCATCATGATGGATCATGGGGCATATTTATATGTATAAAGGTTGGCTGTAAAAGTTTTGTCTCTCTTTAACAAACCTTTAAATCTTTATAATCTTCATCATTTTGCCACTGTCAGCTGAATTTGGTGCAGCAACAGGAGTACCACAAGTGACCCATGAGCATTCAGGGTCTTGAGTGCCAACAGCAGCTCAAGAGCATCCATGGTCTACGACGAATACCCCGCAAACTACTTATCGATTTCAACTTCCTTTTGGTGTGTTTTAGTTTAAGTTTTTTTTCGGTACCGGTCAGAATCAAAATTGTGTAACATCCCAATTTTAGAATATTTGGAAATTTTATTTATCATGAAGGCACGTAATTGAAGGAATTTTTATAAAGTCGTAACAGGTCTAGATTCACCTTTAACTTTTGTAAATAAACAAGTAAGAGTAACTGTGATGTCTTCTGCTCTTACAAGTTACAACAAATCATTAGAAGAGCAACTGTTACTGATGTGTACTTTAAATGTTATGTTGCTACAATACTTTTACACTTCAGAAGTCCAAAATCAAGGAATTCTGAATGCTGTGATATTTATATTAGCATTAGATTTTGAGTGTATTGATGTTCAATTAAACGTTTGTCCCATATTTGCCCCTGTGGAGTATCATATTATATTAAGTAAAATTATGAGAAACATAGGGATTGTTTTGAAAATATAAACAAAAACAACAAGAACAAGGCTTTAGTCCAAAACTGAAGCATCATTTTTTTTAAGCATATCAAGACTAATTTTAATTAAAGCATGTTAAATATTTCAACCATATCTAGCATTCACGGTACCAATCAGTATTATCCTATGAGATCCATTACTGAAGCAATATCTTGAATGGCAATCTGATATTAGATGTTGAAAATTGCACCCCATAAGTTCAAGCATCATAAGAAAATGAGAAATTGCAACTACCCCCTTGTTTTTTCTAGGATTTATGCATTTGGTCTTTCATACAGAAATGCGAAGTAAATTTTATTGTATATTTGCATCTAAAGTTGTTCATATAGTGCGATTTTTTTTCTTTTCTGAATTGGTCTTAAATGCTATGCTCTTTTTATGTAAATAGTAAACTGATCTAAGTTTTATATATTAAGAAAATTGTATCAAATCATGCAGTCTTACAATTGCTGAAGTCGACAGAGAGTGCAACGAAGGAGGAATTTAAGGGCAGCACAGTCAGGGAACCGAGGATGGCGAAATTAAAGAGATGGAGACTGAGAATGGGTCCCAATTAAATAGAAGCAGACCAAAGACGTTAAAAGGATCGATAGCTGACAGAGGGACCCGCTGAACCGTTCACAGCAGTTAGTGTTAGTTATGACACCTCAACATCAGCGCCTACATGCCATCTGACGTGCTGAGTGTAGATTAATTATAAGTAATTAGTTAGTCAATTTAGTTAATTCTTTTTGGATTGTAATCGCCTATATAAGGCTAATATAAATGTGGAACCAATTATGATGAAATTACGGTACCATGCACTCTAAGCAGTTGAAAGATAAATAGTTAAATACTATACATATCCTACTGTATTTCTAAGTTCTAACATGAGATGACAAATTTGGAGGCGTTTAGTACAAGAGTAGGGTTAAAATGCAACATCAGTTTTGTGATCCAATTATGCTCCACATCTTTATTTTTTTTTTTGAAAGTCTGAATAGTCCATCTGAATAGCTCAACGTGATCTTTATATTAAAATGTGCTTAGATACCAAATTTTATAATTGAAATTTTGTTTCTATTTTTTTAGATAGGTACAAAATTATGGTCCAAAATATTTTAAAAACAGTGATTTTGTACCTATCTAAAAAATAGTAAAAAAGTTCCATAAACTATAAAATTTAGTCTCCAAGCTCATTTTAATATGAACATCATGTTCAGCGATTTAGATCAACTATTTAGATTTTGAAAACGGATAAAAAGATGTGGAGCATGCACGATTGGAGCACAAAACTAATAATGCATTTTAATGCTGCTCATGATTGAAACACAATATTTCCAAATAATTTATAGTAAAACTACTGCCCAATCATCTATAATTAATTACTGTATTAAACTACTAATATAAGGCAAAATAAAATGGATACAATATGTAAAATGTACTTATGTTGTCTCTCGCTGTAATCTAGATAATTAATTACATAGTAAATTTTCCTCAATTAATTGTTGCTATTATTCCAAAAATCTCCATCAAATTCTTTGACGAGCATCGATCACTAGCAGCACCCATTACCAGAACATCTCTCGTTGCAGTACCTGTGCCCGCGGATTGGTGAATATGGAGGATTTGAAATTGGTCTATTTGGATCTGAAGGAGTGCAAAAGTAGAGAACATATGATTATGGAATCATATTAAACATCTCGTAGGTTATGTTTTCATGTACAAGTTGATAAAGCAGCAGTTATACTTTCTTTTTAAAGTAAGAATAGGAGTCTAGTATATGGCTCTGAATGAGTGCAAAAGTAGAGAACATATGATTATGGAGTCATATTAAACATCTCGTAGGTTATGTTTTCATGTACAAGTTGATAAAGCAGCGGTTATACTTTTTCTTTTAAAGTAAGAATAGGAGTCTAGTATAAGGCTCTGAATGAGTGCAAAAGTAGAGAACATATGATTATGGAGTTATATTAAACATCTTGTAGGTTATGTTTTCATGTACAAGTTGATAAAGCAGCAGTTATACTTTTTTTTTAAAGTAAGAATAGGAGTCTAACAATTATTTTTCGAAATTTTTATTTCCACCATTTTCTGAAAAAAAAATATACCAAAAAACTCTGATTTATGAGAAATTCAAAATCTAAAACGGCCGCAGAACACCAGTGGGAACCCAAATGCTGGGGTCCGCATTGGTGTTCTGCAGCCCCATCATTTTCCTTTTTTTGTATAAAGAAATGAATGGTTGTTTCTTGGAATTTCAGTCCTCTGAGAGAAATCAAATTTTGGCGGCAGACCAAAGTTGAAATGATGGGGTAAGAAAAAAAAATGATGATGCTGCAAAACATTGGTACGGAATCCAATCTGGGACCATATCGGTATAGTGTGGATTCTAGTATTTGAATCCGCACTGGTGTTTTGTTGCCATGCTAGATTTCAAATTCTTCAGAAAAGATAATTTTTTAGTTTATTTTTGTTTAAATAAATGCTAGAAATAAATTATCACTCTTATTTTTATTAACCGCAATTGATGAATTTGAACAGGATTTTGAGAGGTTATCCTGCATCAGATGAATGATGTAAATTATTACTACACAAGTAATAAATCCTAATTTACCCTCAATTCGGTTGCAAGTATACAACCTTGTCAAGTAGTACTTAGGGATCGTCTCCACAGGGACAATTCGGAATATTAAACCTAACCTAACTAATTTAATTAAGTAAAAGGAAATAAAAGAAATTTGTTTGTTTTTATGATGGTTTGGTTTGTCGGTGATCAAATTTAATTAACTAAATTCTAGGTCTAAATGTGGTTTTAAAGCAAGAATGAGAAATTAGGGTCTCTTAGGGTTCCTATCCACTAATGTCACGATTAATTGATTTATTAAGGTTGTTTTTATAATTATGAAGGCACAGTCTAGTGTTATCGGTATAAAGTGATATTTCTATGTTAATACCGTCTTTAAATTAGTATAAATGTCACCTCTCGGTACTTGGTTACACTAATCCAAAGTTATTAAGTCTTTTAATTGTCCCAATTGGTATAGAAAGCTATTCGTCACCTCTCGGTACTTGGTACAATTTTCTAACCTATCGGGTTAAGCCCGTATAAGACAAGCGTCGCCTCTCGGTACTTAGCCTATCAAATACCCTCTTCTTTATGGTCAGGACTAAATATTCAATTTCTCAATTGTAAATACCGAATCCTAAGGTTTCATGCAATTTCGATTAAGTCATCACAACCAAATAATATAAAGAAAAGATCGTACTAAGGAACAAGTAAATATAATATAAAATCAACTAATCCATGACATAAGTTTCAAGTTCTAACCCTAATCAACCCTAGAAATAACCTTAGCCAATCATGGCTGAAGCACACAAGAGAAATAACAAGTAAAAGAGTTCTAAAAGAAAGAAATCAATGTAACTGCTCGAAGAATTCGCTATCTTCTTCTCCCTCCTTTTGTCTCTCCTTTTTCTCCTGTGTTTTACTCTCTTTCTAATGTCTAAAATTCGTCTCCAAAACAGTTGTGTCCTTTTTTAGAAATAAAAACAACTAATAATAGCAAATATCTCGCTCTGGAACTGTTTATTGCGGGCCGCAATAACCTCCATTGCGGGCCGCAATAATAATACAAATTTTTTCTGTTATGCAAATCTGTTCTGACTCGTTGGTTGCGGCCCGCAATAAAATAATTGCGGCCCGCAATAAAAGTGAAAATTCGCCAGACTTCATGCTTTCTTGCTCCAGATAGCTCGTCTTCCTCCGTTAAGCTCCAAGCACTTGATTGCCTACAAAATAAACATAGCTAGGGCAGTAACTTGAACTTTTAAACATTTCTAACCTAATTAAATTCTAATTTCAACAAAACTCGGCTTAATTTACACAACAAACCCTAGGTTTCAACATATATCATTTTGGCTTATCAATGAATTTATACATGAAAAGATAAGAAAAATAAAATACAAAGAAAGAAGAGAAAATAAAAGAAAAGAAATGAAGATTAAAACATCAATTAAATAATCTGCTTTTTTTATTAAATCACCAGTTTTCTATTTGTGTAGTTCCAATGAATTTTAACTTTTTCGACCATTTATTCAACAATTATACTTTACTCTCAAGATTACCAAAGTTGGTTTTCTCTTAACTCATCGATCAAAAAGAACTATTTTACGATTTGGCCATTTAATAGTTAGGAGCATACCACAAGCTCTATTTTACCATTTTTCTTTTAAGAAAATAAAAAATCGAATTGTTAGCCAATAAATTGATTTTTTTTACAAATAATAATAAGAACTGAATAAAAAAAAATTATTCAGACACGATGAACAAAACTCTAGTTCGTTCCACCTAATTTTGCATCTACACACAACTAATGTCATGGAAAATTTATAAATAGAGTGGATCGAAGCAAATATTCATGAGCGAACTCCTTGGATCGAATATTTGGTTTGATCAACCTTCTTTTTTTTGGTTTAATATATATATAAATAAATCGTAAATACAAATAATTTTAGTAAAAAATTATTTTTATTTTTACTGATATTTTTCCTGATATTTCATTTAACGATCCAAACAGCTAAATCACTATTTTTTCCCCCCTTAATTAAACTAATTGTTTCCTGTTACTTGTTTTGTTTTTTCTTGAAAACGATAGACTACATAGTAAATATCGAGACCTATGACTTATCTATTCTTTTGTAAGATATGAATACACTATTAATCTATAATATGGTTGCACATTATTATCTAGTCACTCAGAACCAGAGAGCATTTACCTAAAGGGGACAGGTTGAGGGTTCTAGCAGAAGCAGTAGGTTGCATGGCCATAGCGCTGAGCAGCAAACAGAGAATCATTATTACACTCCTCATTTTGCTCCTCAAATTAAACTCTACACACTACCAGTTGCAGTGTCTTTTGATTTCTTCCATCTTCATCATTTTATACTGAAAGTTATAACAAGACTTGTGCAAGTCAACTCCCTCTCTCCCTGTCTCTGCTTTCCCAAGTCTGAATTAATTTGTCTCGATACAGAATAATACCTCCACTATCAAAGGTACTTAATATGCTGAATTACTGACCTCCACTATCAAGTTAAGTTGAATTTGGAGTGTAGCTGTCTTTTCACCATAGAATTGCAGCACCCAAGTCAAGTCTCCTCCTTGCCTCTGCTTTCCCAACTCTGAATTGATTTGATTTCATCACTCCCAATTTGGGTAACTTTTGATACACGGAATGACTAATAACAGTATGAATTCATGTCACCTAAGGTAACTCCCAATTTGGGAAGGACATTTTAAAGGCATCCCGTGCATTCCATCTAGGATCAGATTGGTCCAGGTAATGATCAGACGGTCTGAATTTAAACTCAAAATTTTAGTTATTTCATGGATACAAACTCTAACAAGATTCCATTCAAAGTAGAACGCAAATGCCTTGGTCTTAGTTGAGTTGCTTTATATGCTGAATTACTGACCTCCACTATCAAGTTAATTTGAATTTTTAGTGGAGCTGACTTTTCACTGTAGAATTGCTGCACTTGTAAATGAAGATTCCCTTGGACCATGTTCTATCTCTTTTTTAATTTGTTACCTTTTTGTTTGCTTTTTTTTCGAAATTGAAGAAAATCAATCTAATATGTTAATATTTCTTTAGTGTTTTTCCTAACTTGTGAGTTGTCATGTGGGGATTTCATCGGCACTTAATTTAAACGGGCCCTATAATTAAATAGCAAAAATCCTGAGACCAATTCATCAGTAACTTGTATACTTAGTCATATTGGAAAAACATAATGGGATGTTATAGTCTTTCTTTTAAAAAAATAAGAAGATAATTTTGGACCATCCAAAAACACTGATTTTGTACCTATATAAAAACAATAAATTATTTCCAAAAGTATAAAGTTCTGCCTCATAGTACATTTTAATATGGACATCACGTTAAGTGATTCAAATGTGCTATTTGGACTTCGAAAATGAAGATAAGAGTGCTAGACATAAATGAGTTGAGCATGAAAGACATGAGATGAGGGTGATTCGAATGTGCTGTTTGATCCCTCATAAAAATTATACAATATGTAAAATGTACTTATATATGTTTGCCTCTCAAATTGCTTTAATTAAACAAGGTAATTATATAATAAATCATCCTTAATTGTTACTGTGATGCGACTCCATCATGATTAATCACACGGCCAGGAGATGAATTAACTACACATCTGTTTAGTTATTTCTATTTTTAGATTTCTATTTTGGGTAGAACGTGTAATAAGAATATGGGGAGTTTTTCTATTTCTGTAAGTTACACATTCTTGCTAGGAATAGAAAACGTGGTTTGTAACTTTTATTTTTAGGTTCACATCTCCTATTTAAATAAAGGGCTGTATGTATTGTAAGGATTAAGAGAAATAAAATAATAAGGTTTCCTTTATCAGAATATTCAATCTCTCTATCTCTCTCTCTTTTATTCTCTAGATTACAAGGAGATCCCTATCAGTTACTATTAGTTTCCCAGCATCTCCATCTATCATTTATTCATGAGTACATTTTAGTTGTACATAACTATTTAAGTCACTTAGAACGAGAGATAACATTTACCTCTGTACTTGTTGTCACGAGGATTGGCCACACGGTAGGCGTATTAGCTGATATAACCTGAAGCAGCTTGCCTGGCCATAGTGCTGAGCAACAAAAAGAGGATCATAAATACAGTACTCCTCATTTTGCTTCCCAACAACTGTACACACTACTAGTAACAGTGTCCCTTGATTTATTCCATCTTCATCATTTTATACTGCTAATTATAACATGCTTGACTAAATCAACTCCCAAGTCCAAGTCTTCTCCCTCCCTGTCTCTACCATCAACTCTGAATTGACTTGACTTGATTTGTACCAATACAGAATAGTACCTCTGACTTGATTAACTTTTTTCACATTAAATGAGTAATTACAAAATTCCGGTCAAGTACAACCCACCGGAACCCGAATTTTTTATTAATATCCAAATTTAATATAAAATTTCAAAATATATCCGGATTGCCGGATTTTTTCGAAATGTATTCTTTCCGGAAAAAAAATTTCCGGAAATGGGATCTAAAACCGGAAAATTTTTTTCCGGAAACAGAGAAATTCCGGAAATTTTTTTTCCGGTTTTAGACTATTTCCGGAAAAAAAAATTTCGGTAATTCTCTATTTCCGGAATTTTTTTTTCCGGAATTCTATTCAATTCTCTATTAAAACCGCAGAGTGTCGTTGCTTTCACCAGGTGCGCTCTCTCACAATAAATTTTAATTTATAATTTAATTTAATTTATTTATATTCGAAATTTAATTAATTTACAATTTTAATTTCATTTATTTATATTTTAAATTTAATTAATATATAATTTTAATTTTATTTATTTGTAATTTATAATTTTAATTTTATTTATTTGTAATTTATAATTTTAATTTTCTTTATTTATTTATAATTTTAATTTTCTTTCTTTATTTATAATTTTAATTTTATTTATTTATTTATAATTTTAATTTTCTTTATTTATTTATAATTTTAATTTTCTTTATTTATTTATAATTTTAATTTTCTTTATTTATTTATAATTTTGATTTTATTTATTTATAATTTTAATTTCATTTATTTGTAATTTAAATTTATTTGATTTATAATTTAAATTTAGAAGTATTTAATTTGTAATTATTTAAATATGTAACTATTTAATGCGAAATTATTTAATTTGTAATTATTTAAATATGTAACTATTTAATGTGAAATTATTTAAATTCTGAATATTGTCATATTAATTGAAAAAAAATAAAAAATGCTGCAGAATAATTTTAAAAGTTTTATTAATTCTAAAATATTTTTTTAATTCTGAAATGATTTAGAATTGTTTTAGGAACTTTTTGCTTTTCGGATTCCTTACGGAGCTCTAACAATCAGATCGATTGGTTTTCGATTGAGGTAATTTTATTTTCTTTAAATTCCAAAATAGTGTAGAATAATTATTGAAAATTGTGTAGAATATTTTTACTAATGGCAACACAAATTTTAATTACTTATATGTTGTTATTTTTGAAATTGCCAGACCAATCGAAATTAGAAATGACAACTATTTGTGTGAAAATGTATATTGGAGGGGAAATCCAATATAATGATGACGGGGTCTATTACAGTACCCGAGCTAAATACTCATTACCGCTAACCGTGGACCACAGTTTTGATTATCTTGTGAATGAGATTTATAAATTAGTTGGGTACAATTCTAGCAATGCAAATCTGGAAATCCAGGCCAGATTTAACATGTCCACTGATGGCCAACGTGACTACCAATTAGTACCGGTAATGAACCAACAATCATTCGAAATGATTGTAGGAATTGTGTTGTCTTTTTCACAAAGGTTACCAGTTCTAGAGTTATATGTAGAATTGGAACCGATCTATACCAGTCATATACCTGAACCTCAATCCCGACCCAGTACCAGTCGGATTCCTGTGGAACCCGACCCAATACCAGTTAGATCCTGACCTAGCACCGGTCGGTACTCTGTGGATGTAAGAATGAGACCCCGATCCAGTATCGGTAGCAACTCTGTGAATGAACCAGTTATATCCCGACCCAGTAGCAGTCATAATCATGTCGATGAAGACCTAATACCAGTTAGATCCCGACCTAATACTGGTCGGCACTCTGTTGATATACCAATGAGATCCCGACCTAGTCCCAGTGCGGTCCGCAGACATGTACGTGATTATTCTCATGTACCTGTGGATGCAATTGATTCTGATAGTTTGGCGAGTGGAGATGAGATGCTCTCCGGTGAGTCGTCAGGTTCTGATGATGATATCAGACAGCCCAACCAGTCACAACCACAATCCCGTCAAATACAATCCCGTCAATTACAGTACCCGATTATTGGTCGGAAAAATATGACACATCCGGTTGACAGTTTCAATGACATATCCAGTTTTCGGCCTGCGGATGTCGATTTTTTCGGCAGGTCAAAAAAAACATTTGATAATCCATTGGCTAAAGGTGTATTTTATGAGTCGAAAACGGCTCTAAAGATAGCAATCAATGAGTTTCATCTTGAAAATAATTGTGAGTGCAGGGTTCTTAGGAGCGAACCTAGACGTTACGAGGTGGGGTGCAAAGATGCTTTTTGTAAATTTAAGGTGTCCGCAAAGCAGAATAGTCTGTCAGAATCTTGGATTATTACCAAACAAGCACTTCCCCATACATGCACAGTATCGGCAACACGTACTGATCATTGTCAGCTGACAGCAGAGATGGTTGCCCTTGCGATTGATAAAACCATTAGAAGGGACGTGTGCTCTTCTATAAATCATATTCCAGATATCGTCATGATGAAATATGATAAGGTAGCCCCCAAGTACAACAAATTATGGAGAGGCCGTGAGCTTGCTATTGCAAATCTATTTGGGAGTTGGGAGAACTCGTACAACTTGCTTATTCCACTATTGGAAGTCATCAAGAGAAACAATCCAGGAACTAAGTATTGTGTGATCTCGAAACCGATTGAGAAAGAAACCGATAGGCACTTCCACAGAGCGGCATGGGCATTCGGAGCGTGTATTGCAGCGATACCGTTCCTCAGACCAGTGATTAGTATCGATACATGTTTCATGTCGAGACGGTACCAAGGTAGGCTGCTAATGGCATGTATGTACGATGCTGAAAACCAATTGCTTCCAGTAGCTTTTGCAATTGTGGAGAAAGAAAGCGCTGACAACTGGGGTTTTTTTATGAGATGGTTAAGGTTGGAAGTAATTGGAGATAATCGATTCTTCTGTGTCATATCGGATAAACATTTGGGAATTAAAGCCGTGTTTCAGGATCCAAATCTCGGATGGGATGAGTCTACCGATCAATGTGTGCATCGGTATTGCTCCCAACATGTCGCCGAAAATCTCTACAAGCACGTAGGCCGTAAGAGAGAGGTTAGCGATAGGTTCATAGCTGGAGTGAACAAATGCAAATCTACAAAATTCGAACAATATTGTACATCACCTTAAATTTTTTCAAATTATTATAAACCATTTGGTATTTTCTAAATTATTCTATACTATTTTGGTATTTTTTTTAATTATTCTACACCATTTGGTATTTTCTAAATTAAAATGAACTAATTAATTATATTTTAAATTAAAATTAAAAAAATACAAATATAAAAACCTGAATCGCAGATCCGATCGATCAGACAATCAGAGCTCCGAAAGGAAACCAGATTCCTAAAAAAAATTTAAATTAATCGAACAATTTTCTATATTACTAAGATAATTTTCTACACCATTTCGGTAATTTCTAAACAATTCTAGACTATTTCGGTATTTTCTACATTATTCTAAACAATTTTGGTATTTCCTAAATTATTCTAGACATTTTGGTATTTTTTAAATTGTTCTACACCATTTCGGTAATTTCTAAACAATTCTAGACTATTTCGGTATTTTCTAAATTATTCTAAACCATTTTGGTATTTTCTAAATTATACTAGACTATTCGGTATTTTCTACATTATTCTACACAATTTTCTAAATTTCTAATTTTTTTGGACATTATTCTAAACTATCTAAATTTCAATATTTAAATAAAAAAAATATATTCTAAACCATTAAAATGAACTAATTAATTATATTTTAAATTAAAATTAAAAAAATACAAATATAAAAACCTGAATCACAAATCCGATCGATCAGACAATCAGAGCTCCGAAAGGAAACCAGATTCCTAAAAAAATTAAATTAATCGAACAATTTTCTACACCATTTGGGTAATTTCTAAACAATTCTAGACTATTTCGGTATTTTTTAAATTATTCTAAACAATTTTGGTATTTTCTAAATTATTCTAGACTATTTTGGTATTTTTTAAATTGTTCTACACCATTTTGGTAATTTCTAAACAATTTTACTAGACTTTTTTGGTATTTTCTAAATTATTCTAAACAATTTTGGTATTTTCTAAATTATTCTAGACTATTTTGGTATTTTTTTTAAATTGTTCTACACCATTTTGGTAATTTCTAAACAATTCTAGACTATTTCGGTATTTTCTAAATTATTCTAAATAATTTTGGTATTTTCTACATTATTCTACACTATTTTGGTATTCTTTAAATTGTTTTACACCATTTTGATAATTTCTAAACAATTCTAGACTATTTCGGTATTTTCTAAACAATTCTAGACTATTTCGGTATTTTCTAAATTATTCTAAACCATTTTGGTATTCTCTAAATTATTGTAGACTATTCGGTATTTCCTATATTATTCTACAAAATTTTCTAAATTTCTAATTTTTTGGGACATTATTTTACACAATTTTCTAAATTTCTAATTTTTTTGGACATTATTCTACACAATTTTCTAAATTTCTAATTTTTTTGGACATTATTCTACACAGTTTCTAAATTTCTAATTTTTTGGGATATTATTCTAAACTATCTAGATTTCAATATTTAAATAAATAAAAAAAAATTACCTCTTAAACAGTGCTGAAAGAGACGGCTCCGTTGATTTCCTTCTTCTAGTGGTGGGCCGAGTTTATACCGCAGCCCCGGTTCCGGAAAAAAATTTTCCGGATGTGGGACGTTTCCGGAAAATTTTTTTTCCGATTTCAGCGTGTTTCCGGAAAAAAATTTTCCGGAAAATTTTTTTCCGGATATAGAGCTTGGTTCCGGAAAATTTTTTTCCAGAATGGGTACATTTCGAAAAAAACCGGCCATCCGGTTATTTTTTGAAATTTTATATTAAATGTGGATATTAATAAAAAATTCGGCACCGGAACATATGAATATGAATATGAAGTCATATAATTAAACTCATCGCAAAAGAAACAAACTGACTATCGCCATAGCCCGATAATCCAGATGAGGGAAATGGGTTCAGTTGAATTGACTTGATTTGATTTGTCTCGCTACAGAATTATACCTCTTAGTAATTTTTTCTACATGAAATGAGTAGTAACAAATTTCCCATCAAGGTACAAATTAAAGCAAATGTCTAATTCTTACTTGAGTGGGTTGCTGTAACCACTTTACTGTAACGCCATCTGGTACACTGTCCAGTGGCCCTTCTTGTTTCCTTCCTGACTTATATTGTTTATACGAAATAGGTATAGTATAAAACTTATACTTGATAATACTTAAATCTTCTTTTAAATATTATTGGGACTGATTTACAAGACTTTAAAAAAAATTAAAGGTTGAAATTGTAAAAAGAAATTTTTTAATTCGCTGAGGTTGAAATTGTAAAAAGTATTTTTTAAAGGTTGAAATATATCGTTTCTTCCTTCTCGCGCGGCTTCGTTTTGACATGAATTTCGTAATTTTTGGTTTGCTATCTTTTGTTTCAACATTGAATAAAATAATTATAATATTTTCATATCTCTTTAGAGCTTGTCCTAACTTGTGATGCGTACCAAATCTTTCTAATATTGTACATATAACATTTTCATATCTATTTCCACGCTGGATAAATAAAATAACATAATTGGTTGTAATAACCTTTCTATTTTTTTTTCTTATTTTTATTGTGAAAATTAATGCCCGTACGCAGTGTTATCAAAACCAGACCGGACTAGTCAGCTGGACCGGAAAAAACTGGAACCGAAGCCCAGTCCAGTTTGGTTCGTTTATAAGACCATTTCGGCTATTGAGCCGCACGAGACCGGTTTAATTGACCGGTTTTTGATAAAATAAAAAAACCTGGTTTTAGAGTAGATAACTCTTGTCTACTTTTTCCCATGCATTAAATATATGACAGGGAAATAAGAGATTGCTATCATCTTTACCGTAAAGTCAATAAAGTGCATGCTATGCTAAGATTTATTTTATTCTATAAAATTTATATAGAAGACCTCAAAGTATTAGATATTCTAAGATAATGAATTAAGTATATGATAAAACATCTTAATTAGGCTATGTTTAATCAAACTACATTTATTTTTTATATTTAATTATTTTCAAAGTAACAATGATCACTATTTTATTTTTATTCTAATTTTCGCTTATTTTTGTTGATGTGCTTGATTTTTATTAAGATGTAATTTATTATTTTTACAAATAATTCGAAATTGAAAGCAATTCAATTAAATATAAATTATTTAATTTATTAACAAAAGAATCCGAATTCAGATCCGAAAACAAATTTAAATTAAAACCAAACCCATTATTGGAGTTCGGATTCCATACGGTCAAGTGGTTTTAAAATTCTAACCAGAACTCAGCTGCTTTTATAGGCTACTGAGCGCTGCTTTTATTTTGATTTGAGATTGTGGGATAAAGAGTTATAAACCGGACGACTTGGCGCTGAGCGCTGGTTTCTTCAATAGCTTCGTTATTTTATTAATAATCATGAGCAGCCCAATAAGTGAGCCCAAATGTGAACCTTTTAGAGCCATTTACGGATTGTAACATTGATGTATCAAAGAGTTGGTGTAGGGCCCGGGTATATGCAGAGGCGCACAGAGAACACGAGGTGTATATGATAGTATCGGGCTCACAGCATTTAACAGTACTATTTTCAGTGGCCCATATTCCTATTCCGAGTTGTATTTCGAACCTGTTCTAGTTCGAATTCGAATTTAATTAATTTCGAATCAAAATAGTTTGAATTAATTTTGAACCGAATTATTTTTGAATCAAATTTTTTTGGAACTTTTTCAAATCAAATGACGAATCTCGAATTTTTTGTGCACCCCTACATATAATACTATATTATATTTGTATGAATTTTTACAAATAATATATTAAAAGATATGATTATTTTATAATAATTCTCATATCTCATGTACGTAGGTAGTTAAATAAACCAGTAATTGAACTGGTTGAACCATTAGTTCGATCAGTAAACCATTAACTCGAAACTTTACCGGGTCAATATCCAGTCCGGTTCTGATAACATTGCCCGTAGGCCTTACGTTAACGATGATGATTGCTACATAGCATCCTCTTCTATTAATATGATTTCTTGTATTAACCGTTTTTCTATTAAAAATAATACAAAATTAATCTACCTAAATTACTTCTAGCGAGTTCAGTGAATCAATTTGATATTATTTTATTCTTCTCCATTCCGCCCCTGTCCAGTTTAGTCTTTTTGTCTCTTTTTTTCTTCGTTTATCTCAATTATTGGAGAGTATCACGCGTAGTTCAGCCTTATCTCAATTACTGAAGCACCAGCATGATCATGACCACTCACCAGTGGGACCATAACACCATCCAAAGGATGCTCCATTGGCCCACATTATCTCAATCGGATTATCCACCTCGCTCTAATTCGAAACAATCATGTGTCAATCCGTATCCAGTCCGATCCGTCAAGAGTAGCACCATTTAAAATACAATAATGAAACAGTATCCGCAAGGGTAATAAAATACTATTGCCGATGGTACACTGACAGAAACGTGTATTTCTGAACGTATCAGTATTACTGACAAGATTATCTACGACGATACCACTGGCAAAAAACACTTTAATTCTCGCAGATACTGTCCTATTATTGTAGTAGCATGTCTAATATTGTAAATGTTAATAAGTTCTTTTTAGAATTATTAATTTACCAACAGAGTTAAGGATTACAAGTAATTCATTAATTATATTCAGTTTATGATCATAGATTAGTGAGTATGGCTAACATAACATCAGTGTCATTTCAGTGTATATAACACCAACTCCAAAACCTATCAAATCGAGTTCAAATAGTGAATCCAAACCGTTCAAATTAATTTACTTTGTGAGTGATGCATTTACATGCAAACTTTTTATATTTTCAAGTTATTTTAGTATCAAATCAAGCGGCAAAAAAATTGAAAAAATGAATGTATTAAAATTAACTTAAAAACTCAAACATTTGACCGCTTGACTTGATATCAAATAAACTCAAAAACTTATAAATTTTACATGTAAACGCACAACTAATGAAGTAGATCAGTTTGAACGGTTTGGATTCACCATTTGAACTCGATTTGATAGGTTTTGAAGTAGGTGTTATATAGACTGAAATGACACTGATGTTATAATAGCCATACTCTAGATTAGTTATTCAGCAAAAACTTGGAACAAATCATCATTAGATTATTTCCAGCTTAATCATAACATTCATATTAGAAGTTTACATCACTGCTATATTTAAATATATAAAAAGGCATCACTATTCACTACGTCAGTGATTAATTAAAGCATTTTAATACATTCAATAAATGAATGATTTCAACACAATATATCCAAATAATTTATAGTAAAAGTACTAGTACTGCCGATATCATCTATAACCACACTGTGTATTAATTAATACAAGCCGAAATAAATATGTAAAATGTACTTATGTTGCTATTAGTTTCCAGAAATCTCCATCATTCTTTGACAAGCATCGATCTCTAGCAGTAGCACCCTTTACCACAACATCTCTCGCTGCAGCACCCGCCGGGGAATCGATAGATTGGAGGATCTTTAGGTTTTCGAGTGGA
The DNA here is from genome assembly GCA_033356055.1 of Carex pumila. Lineage (NCBI taxonomy): Eukaryota > Viridiplantae > Streptophyta > Magnoliopsida > Poales > Cyperaceae > Carex > Carex pumila. The sequence goes on from JARJHM010000256.1 coordinate 308,848, forward strand.
TGGTGTATATGGCCCACCTGAATGTGTGGAAAAGTTGAGAACATATGAATGAATATGGAGTTAAATAAAACATCGTATTGAAAAACAACGAGGTTAATTCTACTTTACTAGAGATCACCAAAGTCAGTTTTTCTCTTAACTACATCGCAAAAGAACAGGTGGCAATTGACTCGACAAGTTATAGAACAGATCTACTGTATTGTTTTATCCTTTCTTGAAAACGAAGGACTAGTGGACTACATTGTAATGGAGACCCATAGCTTATATATTTTTTTTAATATACACTATAAATAAGCATGTATTAAGAATGTTAAACTGTAGGAGAGGTAGTTAATTTGCATGGTTTTGTATTGATATAATCCCTTGGTAGTCACTACCAAGTTTCTCCAAAAAAGAAAAAAGAAAAGATACACTATAAGAGAGGCAAGATACACTATAAGAGAGGGAGAGAAGGTCGAGTTTGAGACAAGATTTTTTCAATGATCTAAGAGAGGCAAGGCCAGCTGATGATTGCCCATGGCTGGTTTGTGGAGATTTTAACATAACACTACACTCTCATGAAAGGAACAGGATATCATCGGATTGGAGAGGACCCTTGCAATTTTCGGGTCTTATAAGTGAAATTGAATTAATGGAGCTTCCCATGCAAGGGAGAAGGTTTACATGGAGTAATGCGAGAGAAAACCCATCGATGGCCAAATTAGATCGCTTTTTGCTGTCTACAAATTGGAGCTTGCTGTTTCCAGATTCTACTCAAAAGACAATTCCAAATTCTTCTTCAGACCACTGTCCGATCAGCTATCAAGCAACTACCGGTTTCAAAAAAACCAGTATGTTTCGAATTGAAAATTTCTGGCTTCAATCGGAGCAATTCAAAGAGTTTGTAAAGATGGAATGGACCAAGATGCCGACAGCACATAGCCCTCTTCAATTGCATGAAAAAATTGGTTCTATTCAAAAGAAAATAACATCTTGGACAAGGCAGAGAATAGGTAACATTAAAAAACAATTGACAGTGTGTAGAGATTTTTTTGGGTGGATAGATGAAGTCCAGGAAATAAGAGCTATAACTGATTTGGAAAAATTGGTAAGGGCAATTTTAAAACGAAGATATACTGAATTATCGGATTTGGAAGAGAGAATGTGGAGACAACGAGCTAAAATCCGATGGGAATTAGAAGGAGATAAGAATTCAAAATTTTTTCATGCGTATGCATCAACAACACGAAGGAATGACTTCATTGGTCATATTGAGTATAATGGCATCATGTGCGCAAATCAAAAGATGAAAGCAAAGGCATTTTTTCATTATTATGCAAACTTAATGGGCAAAGATCAAGAGAGCTGCACTGATTTTGAATGGTCAAATTTGTACACGGAGACACATGATTTATCAACATTGATAAGACCAATTGAATCAGAAGAGGTGCTTAAAGTTATTATGCAATGGCCGAGAAATAAAAGCCCAGGTCCAGAGGGGTTAACGGGTGAATTTTACAAGACTTTTGCTCAAGTCCTATTACCCGATATTATGGCAGTTTTCAATGAGGTGACTCGTATGGGTTCCAGTCTATCTCCTCTCAATACCTCTTATGTGACACTTATACCAAAAAAAGAGAATTCATCCAAACCACAAGACTTTCGCCCAATAAGTCTTGTACATGGCATCCAAAAAATTCTGTCTAAAGTGCTTGCAAACCGATTACAACAGCACATTGAAAATCTTCTATGCACAAATCAGACCGGTTTCATTCAAGGGAGGCAAATTACAGAAGGTTTTGTGTATGCACAAGAGATTTTGCATTTTTCGAAGAGCAAAAACATACCGCTAGCATTGTTCAAAGCGGATATTCATAAAGCTTTTGATACACTAGGCTGGAATTTTATAATAAAGGTCATGGCAAGCTTGGGCTTTCCGGTAACATGGCAGAATTGGATCATGAATTTGGTGTTGCAAGGGAGTTCACAAATTATGGTAAACGGATTGTTGGGAAAAAAAATCATATTGAGACGAGGAGTGCGTCAAGGTGATCCTTTATCTCCCTTTTTGTTCATTCTAGCCATGGACTTCTTGCCACGATGGTTAGCAAAACTAGTCTCAATAGGAGCGATAAAAATGCCATTAGAAGGAATGAAACCCTATCTCCTGTATGCAGATGATGCTCTATTTTTTATCAAGCCAGAAATTCAGCAAATTCAGATCTTAAAGATTGTGTTTTTGACATTTGCAACCTTGTCGGGCCTAAATGTGAGTTTGGAAAAATCTACCAAATCAATATCAAAACATATATGTGGTCAATTAGAGTCAACTATATATTATTTTGTTAGCTAATATAATTTTTGGTGTCAAGCAAGGAATAACAACATTTGTTTTAAGTTCAATTTAAAAAAAAAAAAGACATTTATTTTTTGTTAAAATTGTATAATCATACATAAATTGTTGATAATTAATGCTGGTCCAGTTTACGATGAAGAGGCAGTGGACTTATCTAGACATCGATCTTGCTAATAGTTCAACTTTGCGAGTTGTTAGTTTATGATAAATTGTGACGGATATAAAATGAACAGCCGACAAGGATATAAAAATATGTGTTGCATTGAATCGAGTAAAAATAAAATAATTTGACACGTGGTGGGTACCTATATATGTATATTGGATTCTCTATATATATGAGGCAATTATCTCATTTTCTTTCGCTTTATAATTATTTTCTAGTAAATTTTTTGAAATTTCAACTGAAAGAACTTGTGATGTCCTAACTAATTGTAAAATGGCTAGGACAACAATCCAACTCTATTGTCATTGTCGCAAATAATATAATAATTTTATAACATGTTAATTTATGTGTTCCATTCAAGAAAAATTTTAAATTTGAGCTAAATTTGAACTAGATGACAAAGTTAAGGCTTTACTTTTGCAAGAATATATGGTATTAATCAGGAAACAATATAAATACGCCATTAGGCATATATAAATGACATTTTATCTGAATGCATCTTGCCTGAGGGCACATGCATGTATAGCTTTCTAATTTTCTAAAATCGAGTCCAAAATTAGTCAATTATTAACTTTGTTTACTTATTTGCGCTGAACTAATAATTTACTAACTATTACGTACCGAGTAACTTGAACTAATTTACTTATGATAATAATGTGACGTATTACTATCATGTTTTGATAAAATATCAAAATGTCCAAATAAAGAAGAAATTTACAAAATCAAAGAAAATACACTTGAATTTGATAAAATGAGGAAATATCAAAATACAGAATATCAAAATACAGAACAAGCTATTTCTTTCATATTGTTCCTACTAACCTAGCTTATAGCTAAATTTAGAAAATCAAAGGAAATAAATAATTTGTCTTCTAAATACACATGATAGTAGGAAATATTGATTTCAGTATTCATCATTTTTATTCATCATTTTTATATTTACTACCAGAAAATACCATAGCAATCTGAGGCAAAGCGGTACCATTACTATCTTTCCCGTTAACCTCATGTACCGATTAAGTAGTAATAGAGGAGAATAAAAGACACAATAGAACCAAAACAAGTGTGTTGTAAAATAAAGATAAAGAAACCAAACAAGATATTAACAATGTATAAGATAGCTATCTTTTATTCTTATTCTTTTCTTGTGTATCAAATACAATCTTACAATCCTCTATTTATAGGTAGAAAATGTAAATAACAAGTCATAGTAAATTAATTGTATTGATAAATGAGAAGAGAATAACATAAATCTTTATGAGGAGTTTTGAAGTAATTATAGAAGAGTTGCAAATGAACATCCATCCATAACTTATTTTATTTATAACACTTCCCCTTGGATGTTCATTGTTCATTATACGCTGTTAATATGATACTTCAGGATCGATATTAGCATGATACTTCAGGATCACGTACTGCCTCATTAAAAACCTTACCAAGAAAAACCCATTGGGATAAAAACTTGGTTAAGGGAAAAAGAGTACAGTGCGTATAATGCTTCCCCTCATTTTGATATCATTGAATATCCTTCAATCGATGTAGACCTATCTTCTTTGTGAGTTGTACAAAAACCTTTGTCGGTAAAGATTTTGTGAATAAGTCTGCCAGATTGTCTATTGATCGGACTTGGCAAACATCTATTACGCCTTCCTTTTGTAGGTCATGTGTCAAAAAGAACTTTGGCGCGATATGTTTAGTTCGGTCTCCTTTGATATATCCTTCTTTGATTTGTGCAATGCATGCTGCATTATCTTCATATAGCGGAGTAGGATTTATCTTGATGTTTTCAAGTCCGCATTCTTCCTGAATGTTTTGAATCATTGACCGTAACCAAACACATTCTCGACCCGCCTCGTATAGAGCGGTTAGCTCAGCATGATTTGATGATGTTGCCGTAAGAGTTTGTTTTGTCGATCGCCATGAAATTGTAGCTCCACAATAGGTGAATACGTATCCTGATTGGGATCGTGCTTTATGTGGATCCGACAAATATCCAGCATCTGCATATCCAATTAAATTGGATTTTGTATCCTTTTGATAGTATAACCCCATATCTCTAGTTCCGCAGAGATACCGAAATACATGTTTAATTCCATTCCAATGCCTTCTGGTTGGTTTGGAACTATATCTCGCTAACACATTTACTGCAAATGAGATATCGGGTCTCGTATTATTTGCAAGATATAATAATGCCCCGATTGCACTTAGGTATGGTACTTCAGGACCAAGTACTATTTCATTATTTTCTTGTGGGCGAAAAGGATCTTTTTCTGCATTTAGCGATCGTACGACCATTGGTGTGCTCAAAGGATGAGCTTTATCCATATTGAATCTCTTTAATATTTTTTCAACATAATTTAATTGATGGATAAATATTCCATTCTTTAGATGTTCGATCTGCAGGCCGAGACAAAATTTTGTTGCACCAAGGTCTTTCATCTCAAATTCATTCTTCATTAATTTTGCAGTATTCTCAATCTCTCCAGGAGATCCAATAATCTTTAAATCATCAACATACACTGCAATGATTGTGAAACCTAGATTTGATCTTTTAATAAAAACACATGGACTAATTATATTATTTTTATATCCTTCTTTTAGAAGGTACTCACTCAGTCGATTATACCACATTCGACCAGATTGTTTTAGTCCATATAAAGATCTTCTTAATTTTATAGAGTACATCTCTCTAGGTTTTGACTTATATGCTTCAGGCATTTTCAATCATTCTGGGACTTTCAAGTATATATCAATGTCAAGTAAACCATATAAATAGGCTGTTACAACATCCATAAGTCGCATTTTTAGATTTTCTGCAACTGTGAGACTTATTAGAAATCTGAGAGTTATCGCATCTACTACAGGTGAATACGTTTCTTCATAATCAACTCCTGGTATTTGTGTAAAGCCTTGTGCCACCAGCCTTGCTTTATATCTCACAATCTCATTTTTCTCATTTCTTTTTATGACAAATACCTATTTGTAACCTACAGGGTTAACATCTTTGGGTGTTTGGACTACAGGTCCAAATACTTGCCGCTTCTCTAATGAACTTAATTCTGCTTGTATGACATCTTTCCATTTATGCCAATCATTTCTTTGTCTACACTCTTCGAGAGTTTTTGGCACATTATCTTCTTCGTTTATAACATCGCTTGCTATAGTGAATGCAAATATTTCATCAACATGTGTTTTATTTCTATTTAATATAGTACCATTTATTACATAATTTATAGAAACCTCATAATCATTTGGTACTTGAGTTTTTTCTAGAATTTCATCAACCTCTTCTAGGGTTTTATCGACTTCTTCAGGAGTTTTACCATTAATCTCTTCTGGGATTTTATTGACTTCTTCAGGAGCTTTATCATCAACCTCTTCTAGGGTTGAACCAACTACTTTATTCTGCTCTTTTCTTTTACGTGGATTTACATCCTTGGAACCAAGTGGTCTTCCACGTTTTCTACGCACATTAGATTCATTAGATATTTTTGTAATGTCAATTCGAGCAGGTGCATTTATAGCTGGAATATGTGATTTAGTAACTCTATTCGTATCGGTGAATACATCAGGCAATTCATTTGCAATTCTTTGCAAATTTATGATCTTTCGAACTTCGAGTTCACATTGACCACTTCGGGGGTCAAGATAAGATAACGATGAATTCCAAGTTACTTGTTTATCCAGTTTTTGTTTTTCTTCCCCTAAATTTGGGAATATTGATTCATTAAAATGACAATCAGCAAATCTTGCTGTAAAAACATCTCCTGTTAATGGTTCTAAATATTTAATAATAGAAAGAGAGTTAAAACCAATATAAATTCTCAGCCTTCTTTGAGGTCCCATTTTTGTGCGTTGTGGAGGAGAAATTGGAACATATACAGCACAACCAAATATCTTTAGATGAGACAAATTTGGTTCTCTTCCAGAGACCAATTGTAACGGGGAATACTTCTGATCAGCAGTTGGTCTTAATCTAATGAGTGCAGCGGCATGTAATATGGCATGTCCCCATGCAGAAGACGGTAGACTAGACCTCATAAGTAATGGTCTAGCAATTAATTGCAACCTTTTAATCAACGATTCTGCTAGACCGTTTTGTGTATGAACATGGGCCACTGGATGTTCTACCGTAATTCCAATAGACATGCAATAATCATTAAAAGTCTGAGAAGTGAACTCACCTGCATTATCAAGCCGGATTCTTCTAATTTGATAATCTGGAAAGTTAGCTCTCAATTGGATAATTTGTGCTAATAGTCTAGCAAATGCAACATTTCTTGTTGCTAACAAACTCACATGTGACCAGCGTGTTGATGCATCAATTAACACCATAAAATATCTAAACGGTCCACATGGAGGTATAATAGGTCCACATATATCTCCTTGAATTCTTTCTAAAAATGAAGGAGCTTCAGGTCCAACTTTATTTGGAGATGGCCTACTAATTAGTTTTCCAAGAGAGCATGCTTCGCATGTCATATCTTTTGATAATAGGATCTTCATGTCCTTTAGGGGATGCCCATTTGTACTTTCAATTATTCTCGTCATCATTATATTTCCTGGATGACCCAATCTATCATGTCACAATATAAATAACTTTGGATCAACTAACTTCTGGTTAGTAACCATATTTGATTCTATTGTACTTATATAAGTTCCATATAGTCCAGAGGACAATGCTTGCATCTTTTCCATTATGATTTTATGGTTATTCTTAATAGATGTGATATGAAGATATTCGCAATTTCTCTCATTCATAGTTTCAATATGATAACCATTTTTTCGAATATCTTTAAAACTTAGCAGATTTCTTCTAGATCTACTTGAATATAATGCATCATCTATTATTAATTTTGTTCCTTCAAGTAACAAAATATAAGCTCTTCCGAAGCCTTCTATTAAATTACTTGTGCCAGATATAGTGTGAATATTAGTCTCACCAAGATACAATTGTGAAAAGTATTTCTTACTTTTCAATATGGTATTAGTTGTTCCACTGTCTACCAGACATGAATCTTCATTACTTATCATTGCGTCAGCCATTTTCCTTTAAAATAAAAGAATGCAATAACTTCCACTTATTCATTAACTTTATTTGCATAAAAAAATTGAAATGTAAATTTAAACCTTTAGTAAACATAAATATAAAATTGTACATTTTATTTTTCTCCCTTAGTAAAAGTGTTTATTTTTTCATCCGCATTATGGAATAAATCTGATACATCAAGATGTGCATCCATATGGCATTAATTTCCGGGGTCATTTTCAGTAAAGTTAGTTTCCACATTTTTCCCCATTTTTTTTAAGTGGCATACAACAGGTACAACCAATAATTTGCCATCCCACATGTGTGACAAACATTTTCAAGATGTTTCCCTTTCTCATTTCTATTAATATGTATTTATAACAAAATACAACTTTAAGTAATTAATAACATAACTTCAAGTTATGATAAATGAAAAGGGAGATAAATTCAAGTTTTGTGAGATTTACCAAAATAGATACATATCAATAATTTCAGATTATTAATATCATAACTTCAGGTTATTAATGCCATAAGTTTAGGTTATTAATATCATAATTTCAGGTTATGAAAAGGGAGATAAATAAATATAAATAAAAGAATACGTAAATGCATGAATAAATAAATTTAAATGTATTAATAACTTCAGGTTAATATTATATAACTTCACGTTATAATAAAATATTTTATTTAATAACTTCCGGTTATTAAATTGCTTGACTGCGCAATTGTAGAATTTAAGTTGAATTAACTTCGGGTTATATTTTCATCCAATGACCTATAATAACTGCTGGTTATTATATTAATTTTATATGAAAATTTCTAATCAACTTTAAGTTTTAATTGGGAATAATTCAGGTTATTATTCATCCAGTGGCCTATAATAATTGCTGATTATTATATTAATTTTATAGTAAAAATTCTAATAGAACTTCAGGTTCTAAATAAACATTTAGTTTTGATAATAACTTCAAGTTATTATTCCATCATTCACTTGAAGGAATGATTCTTATAAACTAAAACAAATATAATAAAAAATTTAAATGAAATTTAAATTAATGAAAGATATAAAAATTAATCACATAAATTACTTACAGGATTACTTTGCAACTTTCGAGCAATTCGTGCTGATAACGTGTTGTAAAATAAAGATAAAGAAATCAAACAAGATATTAACAATGTATAAGATAGTTATCTTTTATTCTTATTCTTTTCTTGTGTATTAAATACAATCTTACAATCCTCTATTTATAGATAGAAAATGTAAATAACAAGCCATGGTAAATTAATTGTATTGATAAATGAGAAGAGAATAACATAAATTTTTATGAGGAGTTTTGAAGTAATTATAGAAGAGTTGCAAATGAACATCCATCCATAACTTATTTTATTTATAACAAAGTGAACCTTTTTCTATTCAATCTGTTTTTATCGTCGAACAGCAACTAACCTATTTAAAGGAAAAACTAAATTAAAACTATGCAAACACATTAAATACTATTAATACTATTTTTTAGTAAACCAACGGAAATTTTAACTCTCATCAAGCCCCATGCAGTCAAACTATTTATTTGATTCTTTGAAGACCGCCATGCATTCATCCATCCAGTCAAACCATTTAATTGCTTCCTTGAAGACCGCAATGCATTTAAAGTGATTGGGATTAAATTTCAAGTTGTACATATAACTTCTTGATTCGCTAGGACCTAGTGTGGCAATCGTTTGTGTCCGAATCTGAATCGGACATTTCTTCAATACGCACCGCGTCACAATCCGTTTTTTATGAAGTTCTTTTTAGTAAATATACCTCTAATTTAAACACAAAAGTACATGATAAAAATTGTCATGACTTAATTAATATAATATACAGGCCAATCCGTTTGATTTTATTAAAAGATGGTAAGTGGATCAAATTAGGTTTGGTTTTAAATAAGAAGTATAAAATTGTAACATTTGAACTACGTGAAAAAGTACTTGCTGAAATTGAGTCATTTTTTTAATTGAAAACTAAATGAATGAATCGTGAACCTAATGTTTAGGCAATTCATAAAGTCAAAGACGACAAAAGGTCAGGCGAAATTAACTATTTCTTGTGGAAATGGTGAAGTGAAGGGACCACATTAATGATCAATATAAATACAAATGTTAAAGGTACGTAGTATTGTTGAAGTTGAACCAAAAATATTCAATTTGGAAAAAAAAAAAAAACCAAAAATATTCCATTCACGAAGAAATATTAATGGAAGAAGACCAGAAAATTGTAGATGTCGAAGCCACTCCCCTATCAGAAACAATGCAACGTAAACTCGACAAATTATGGGGTGAACCGAATGAGACAGAATTTCACTATCTTTCGTGCACCACATAACATGTACGAAAGCAAGAAACACCTCTTCAAGCCCTCTGTCATCTCCATCGGCCCATTCTACCATGGTCAGACGAGCCTTCGAGCCATGGAGGAGAAAAAATGGCTATTCTTGCGGGATTTCCTATCCCATGGGGACCACATAAATTTGGATCTTTGTATATCTGAGATGAAGCTGCTAGAAGAGAGAACACGGAGGTGTTATAGTGAGATGGTGGATCTTGACAGCAATGGCTTCGTCGAGATGATGTTGCTTGATGGATGCTTTATAATCGAGTACTACAAAAAACTGAATGAAACAAATTTGACATCTATTTTTGAGGTTGGCTGGAATCGTTTGTTCATAAGCTGTGATTTGGTGCTCCTAGAGAATCAAATTCCCTTCTTTGTTGTTGAAAAGTTGTGCGAGATTGGTGTAAAACAAGAAGATAGCATAAATTTTGTTAATGACCTTATTTGTTTTATGCCCACACCAATAGAAAATTACCCCAGAAATTTGAACCCTCCAGCTCAAATCGATCATTTGGCCCATCTCAATCACCATGTTTCAGTGCCCAACCCAGAGAATCCAGTTGTATTGAGTTCCAAATCATTCCTTTTAACCAGAATGTTCAGCCTTAATAAAATCAAATATTTGCTTCTTTGGTTTCTTTCATGGGTGCTCACATGGTTTCCTACTTCTACTTCTCGAGGCTTGTTCATGGCACCAAATTCGACCCGCAATTTATCAACATCTGTGATCCCTTGTGCAAGTGATCTCCAAGATGCTGGAATCAAATTCAGACCAAAGAGCAACCCGAAAAATATATTCGACATATCATTAGTTCAAGGTGTCTTGGAAATCCCTAGGCTAACAATCACCGATGATTGTAGGCCTCTTTTCGTCAACCTCATAGCATTTGAACAATGCAATTTTCTTAAACTGTATGCCCACTTCTCAAGCTTTGCAGTATTCTTGAATTTGCTAGTCAACACACAAAATGATGCAATGATACTACAGCAGTGTGGGATCATTGAAAATTGGCTGGTCAGTGAAGACGAGTTGAGTAGTTTTTTCAACCTGCTCAATGAAGGCACACAAAGAGACGAGCATCACTTTTTGGCTGAATTGTTCAGGGAAGTGAACAAACACTGTGAATCAAGCTGGAATAAGCAGCGAGCAAAATTGATTCATGATTATTTTAGCAGTCCATGGACAGCAATTTCTCTCGTCGCTGGTTTTGTACTTCTAGTTCTTACATGTGTACAATCTTTCTTTGCAGTGTATGCCTACATTGTCCCCCCGAGCTGATAATGCCGTTACATTATTTGTTACAAGTCCTACTTGGAGCTACTAAATTGAACAAGACAGAAGTGAATTTACAATGTATGTGATAAAGGAGTTATTTTTTTAAATCGTTTTGTTTTATTTTCTTTGTTCTTCCTTGTTTGTCATTCCTTTTAGTCTTCCTTCTTGTCTCTCTTTTCTTTTTATGAAATGTATGCTATGATATTTTTTTTATTATTCAATTTTCAAGGTTATTTTCAGCACCTACAGCCATGTATTGGCAATTGGCTCGGTATTAGAAAAAAGAAAATATTTATGTGAAGTTATTTATAATGGGAAAGATAATGACTTAAACAACTATGAGAAATTTGAATTTCAAAAGGATAAAGTAATATATCATAGAAAGTAAGAATCTATGATTCAACAAGGCCCAGTGAATGCCAGGAGAACCTATACGACTTATTTACTCTTTCTCGATGGGCCTGACAGAGTGACAGGCCCAATCATTAAAAGCGCTTTACATAAATTCAAATCCTGATGGTTTAGTCAAAGGAATCAATATCTCATGCCCAGTGACAAAGGGTATCAGCTCAGAAAATTTAATTTAATGCTCTGCAAACTAAAAGCCCATGAGACTCTTCAATAATAGGCGTCTCGTCTTCACATTTGTTACTGGACCCATCGATAAAACTTTTGCTCTATTCTTAATATAAAGTAGCAAAATAATCATTTTTTAGGTACAAGACCCAAAACGAATTTTTATTTTCTCACTTGATTAGAGAGAGAACATAAAAACAAGAAATGAAGAAAAAATAACAGTTACGTACATGGCTTATCTATTGTTTTTTTCAAAATACATCATTATTAAGTCACTCAGAATGAGAGATCCATAACACTACTTCAAAATACATTAGTATGGAGTACTTGTTGTTAATAAGCAACAGCTTGCATGACCATAGCGCTCAGCAGCAAACAGATGATCATGAGTTCACTCTTCATTTTTCTTTCAAAAAGCTCTACACACTACCGGTACAAGTAGCCATTGCAGTAGCAGCGTCTCTTAATTTCTTCCATCTTCATCATTTTATACTGGTAAATTATAACCTGACTTTGTCCTCTGAGTTCCAAGTCTTAATTGATTTGACTCCATCACTCCCAACTTAGGCAAGTGTTATCTCCACAACCAATATGGATTGCAGCACCCATAAATGAAGATTCCTTGGACCATGTGTTCTATTTCTTTTTCAATTTGTTACAATTTTGATATTAATTTTGATATTAATTCCTTGGACAATAAATAAATCTAATGTTTTCAGATTTCTTTAGTGATTTTCTAACTTGTGATGCGGGTAATTTAAGTGGATCTTATAAATAGCAAAATTCCTGAGCCCAACATGAAATGTCCTACAAGGTTTGTAATAGAGAAGCTGAACTTGCTTTCTATAGTATATATATATGTGCAGTGGTCTTACTGGACCTACGACCTAAGATTGCTCATGCCAAAGGCAGGCCAGACGGCTCATGACCTGACCCAAAAACTAATTGAATGGTGGATAAATTAGTAATTGTAAAAGATTCATTTTTATGGTACCGAGGAGGATATGGAATCGTTTAATATTTGTGTGGATTTATGAGGGCTCATGCCAAAGCAGGCCGCAGGGCCCATGACCATGACCCACCATACCGTTTCCGTTACCAAGTATCTACGACGAATATACTTGACATTTATAAGTACAAAGTAGGAGCTCTAATTTCGAGTCTTAACTGTCTTTTGATCAGTGTAGAACTTTCTTTGAGCAGTATATATAAAAGTGGATCATCATGCCATAAAATAAAATTTAAGGGATCATCATGCCATAAAATAAAAGTGGTCATGTAGTCATGAAATAAAAATAGTAATCAACCAAAAGGAGAAATCACCTGCCATCCGAGGGAAGTATATATTGACTCTATTTATTAAATGTGCTGGACCGTATTTAATATCACAAAACACAATTCACAAAACTTAAGTTTACTTAACTAAAAGCATTTTAATACATTCATGGAAATAGTGAAGCGTATGGTTAAAATGAAACATTAGTTTTGTGATCCAATCATGCTCCACATCTTTATTTTTGTTTGGAAAGTCTGAATAGTCCATTCGAACAGCTCAACGTGATCTTCATATTAAATTGTGCTTGGATACCAAATTTTATAATTTTTAGAATTTTGTTACTATCTTTTTAGATATGTACAAATTTACTGTTTTTGATATGGTCCAAAATCTTTTAAAAACAGTGATTTTGTACCTATCTAAAAAATAGTAAAAAAGTTCCAAAAACTATAACATTTGGTCTCCTAGCACATTTTAATATGAACATCATGTTCAGCAGTTCAGATCAATTGTTCGAACTTGGAAAATGGATATAAAGATATGGAGCATGCATGATTGGAGCACAAAACTAATAATGCATTTTAACGCAGCTCATGATTGAAACACAATATTTCCTAATAATTTATAGTAAAACTACTGCCGAATCATCTATAATTAATTACCGTATTAAACTACTAATACAAGGCAAAATAAAATGGATACAATATGTAAAATGTACTTATGATGTCTGTTCGCTGTAATCGAGATAATTAATTACATAGTACATTTTCCTTAATTGTTGCTATTATTCCAAAAATCTCCATCATTCTTTGATGAGCATCGCTAGCTAGCAACACCCATTACCACAACATCTGTCGTTGCAGCACCTGCGCCCGTAGATTTGTGGATCTGGAGCATGTGAAGATCCTCTAGTATATGGATCTGAATGTGTGCAAAAGTAGAGAGAACATATGAATATGGAGTCATATTAAACATCTCGTGGGTTATGTTTTCATGTACAAGTTCATAAAGCAACTGTTATACTTCTTTTTTTAAAGTAAGAATAGGAGTCTAGCTTCAATTTTTATTAACTGTAATTGATTACAGAATTCGAACAGGGTTTTGAGAGGTAATCCTGCAATATATGGATTTACATATGGATGAAAAGATAAGAAAAAAATAAAATACAAGGAAAGAAAATTTTGAGAAAAGAAAAGAAATGAAAATTAAAACATCAATTAAACAAGCTGCTCCTTTTTATTATGTCACCATTCTACCATTCTTCTATTTGTGTAGTTCCACTGAATTTTAACTTATATTTTACTCTCGAGATTACCAGAGTTGGTTTTTCTCCCAAGTCATCGATGCCAATAGAACAAGGGCCAAGGGGTAACTAACTATGCCATAGGCCAATCCAGTTGAGAGAAATGAAATCAATTGACCCATTTATACCTTGAATAACTGTGTTTCTATCTTATTTTATAATTTTAAAAAAAAATTAAATTCAGTGTTTTTTTGTTTGTTTTTATTTATTAGAATTTTTTTTTTACTATTTTATAGATATGTACAAAATCATTGTTTTTGAATGGTTGAGAAATAGTAATTTTCTATCTAAAAAAATGCAAAAAAAAACAATATAAGATTTGATCTCCAAGCAAATTTCAATAAGGAAATTTATGCGGAGTGATTCGAGTCGACTGTTTAAAATTTGAAAATGTAAATAAGAATGTGTAGCATGAGGAAGGCATCAAAGATATGAGACATTTGAACCCCACTCTAGTTTAAAAGGGCTAAAGTTAATAACAAACCCTGTGCCCTACATCAGGGGCCTTGGGGCAGACCAACTCCTTAAGGAGCCTAATAGACCACAAGCTCTATTTATGATTTTTTTTTATTTTAGAAAATAAAAAAAATCAAATTGTTAGCCCATGGACTGATTTTTTTTTTTTACAAAAATAGTAAGAACCGAATAAAAATTTTGGTTCAGACAGGGGATCAACGAAATTCTAGTTCGTTCCACCTAATTTTGCACCTGCACACAACTGATGACACAAAAAATCTATAAACATAAGGGACTGAAGCAAATATATATAAATAAATCCTAAAAATAAGTAGTTTTACTGAAAATAATTATTTTTATTGATATTTTTCATATTAGTATTTAATAATTATAATGGTCGGTGCAAGCATCGATAGGATTATATTGATTGCATCTTAGAAAAATTGCACCGATAGGATTATATTGATTGCACCGTAGAAAAAATTCGGTGCAAGCTTTTTATTAAGTTGTAATGGTAACAAAAAGAAACATTTCATATAAATTAATGGGGCATTAAAGTGTTGTACCAAACCTATATATTCTACCACATTAATGGTATTTCTAGCTAATGTTTTTTCCCGTACAAACTAGGTCAGATAATATACCAAGAAATACTCGCAAAATAAACCATTAATCCGGCCCTCATCGAAATGTTTTTACAGTGTAAGCAAAGAAGGAAAAGGGATCTGCAGGGATTGTCTGTGGCAGGGGTTGGAACAGGGTCGGAAAACTACTTGTCGAAAAATTTCTACGGGGCAATCAATATGGTCATGTTTAATTGCACCGTAAAATTGGCCAGTGTTACATATAATTTTCGAAATCAAATCAACTCTTTTCCATTTCAGCAGAAAAAAAAATTTCTAAATAACAAATGTTCTATTTAGAACTGAGTTCTGATCTGAATATATATATAGTATTAATTGTAATTTTTATTTGGACGCAATGCAAACATATTTCTTGCTTCTAGTAGTATTATGTTTATTAGCTGGCCACAGTACTATTTTCATCCAATTTGAATTAATATATATTCCTTCCACAGTACTATTTTTATACTCTAATACTATACTATTTATGGCTATTAATGTGGATTTGGAGATGCATGGCTTAATTTTGGTTATACTCTAATACTATTAATCAAGTCAAACAGAAGTCCGAACAAACAAGAGAGAGCATTTACTTTCTTTATAAAAAAATATAGAGAGAGCATTTACTTTCTTTATAAAAAATATAGAGAGAGCATTTACCTCCAAGGGATGGGCAAGAGCGGCCAATGCAAGAAGGTCTGTCCGGATGAAGGGGGGATATGTCTGGAGCAAGGGCAGAATTGCCAAAAGCGGTTTCCATCGCCATAGCACTGAGAAGCAAATAGACGATCATAAATTCACTCTTCATTTTGCTCCCAAAAAACTCTACACTCTACTGATACCAGTAGCAGTAGCTGTGTACCTTTGATATCTTCCATCTTCATCATTTTATAATGGTAAATTATAACAAGATCTTTGCAAATCAAGTCCCAAGTCAAGTCTCCTTTCTGCCTCTGCTTTCCCAACTCTGAATTGATTTGACTTCATCACTCCCAATTTGGTTAACTTTTGCTACACGGAATGACTAATAACAGTATGAATTCATGTCACCTAAGGTAACTCCCAAATTGGGAAGGACATTTTAAAGGCATCCCGTGCATTCCATCTAGGATCAAATTGGTCCAAGTATTGATCAGACGATCCGAATTTAAACTCAAAATTTTAGTTACTTCATGGATACGAACTCTAACAAGATTCTGTTCAAAGTAGAACGCAAATGCCTTGGTCTTACTTGAGTTGCTTTATATGCTGAATTACTGACCTCCACTATCAAGTTAATTTGAATTTTTAGTGGAGCTGACTTTTCACTGTAGAATTGCTCCACTTGTAAATGAAGATTCCCTTGGACCCGATTTTTTTAAAAATACTCAAAAAAAAATTAATTTATTAAAAATAACCATTTTTTGAGTGAAATTTTAAAAATGCCTAGGCCGCACATTTTTTCTACGCCCCGAAAATATATATATATTTTTTTAATTTTTTATTCCGAGCACGGATAATATCTGCGGCCCGGATTTTTTTTTTTTTTTTTGAGTTTGGAAAATATTGTTTTTTTGGAATTTTTTGTTCAAATTTGCACCTCTGGTTAACATATCAAAACACCTTCAAATATCATGAAAATTTACCGATATGCATTCTTGACTTCATAGAATAAGACTGTGAAGTTTCATAAAATATCTCAAAACAGATCGTGAGATATCAGCTCTCAAAAATTGCCCGAACTGCTGAATGAGTGCTTCTGAGCCCAAATTTGTACCTCTGATTAACATATCAAAACACCTTCAAAAGTCATGAAAATTTACTGACATGTATTATTTACTTCATATAAAAAGACTGTAAAGTTTCATACAAAATCTTGAGACAGATCGTGAGATATCGGCTCTCAAAAATTCCCGAACTGCTGAAGGAGTGCTTCTGAGTCCAAATTTGTACCTCTGATTAACATAACAAAACACCTTCAAAAATCATGGAAATATACCGACATGCATTCTTCACTTCATAGAATAAGACTGTAAAGTTTCATAAAAAATCTCAAAACAGATCGTGAGATATCGGCTCTCAAAAATTGCCCAAACTGCTGAAAGAGTACTTCTGAGCCCAAATTTGCACCTCTGATTAACATACCAAAACACCTTCAAAAATCATGAAAATTATTTGACATGCATTCTTGACTTCATAGAATAATACTGTAAAGTTTCATATAAAATCTCAAAACAGATTGTGAGATATCGGCTCTCAAAAATTGTCCGAACTTCTGAAGGAGTGCATCTGAGCCCAAATTTGCACCTCTGGTTAACATATTAAAACACCTTCAAAAATCATGAAAATTTACTGACATGCAATCTTGATTTCATAGAATAAGACTGTGAAATTTTATATAAAATCTTAAAACAGATCGTGAGATATCGGCTCTCAAATATTGCCCAAACTACTAAAGAGTGCTTCTGAGCCCAAATTTGCACCTCTGATTAACATTTCAAAACACCTTCAAAAATCATGAAAATTAACCGACATACATTATTGACTTCATAGAACAAGACTATGAAGTTTCATACAAAACATCAAAACAGATCGTGAGATATCGGCTCTCAAAAATTGCCCGAACCGCTGAAGAAGTGTTCTAAAAAATTTGGGCTCAGAAGCACTTCTTCAGAGAGAGTTCAGTTTTGTTATGCTTGAGTTTTGATTTGTTATGTTCAGTTTTATTATCTTCTTAGTATATATTTTATTATATTTGAGTTTTTAGTTTTGTTATGTTCTATTATCTCACGATCTGTTTTGAGATTTTGTATGAAACTTCACAGTCTTGTTCTATGAAATCAAGAATGCATGTCAGTAAATTTTCATGACTTTTGAAGGTGTTTTGATATGTTAATCAGAGGTACAAATTTGAGCTCAGGAGCACTCATTCAGCAGTTCGGGCAATTTTTGAGAGTCGATATCTCACGATCTGTTTTGAGATTTTGTATGAAGCTTCATAGTCTTATTCTATGATATCAAGAATGCATGTCGGTAAATTTTCATGATATTTGAAGGTGTTTTGATATGTTAACCAAAGGTGCAAATTTGGGCTCAAATGCACTCCTTCAGCAGTTCGGGCAATTTTTGAGAGCTGATATCTCACGATTTGTTTCGAGATTTTGTATGAAACTTCAGAGTCTTGTTCTACAAAGTCAAGAATGTATATCAGTAAATTTTCATGACTTTGGAAAGTGTTTTGATATGTTAATCAGAGGTGCAAATTTGAGTTCAGAAGCACTCATTCAGGAGTTCGGGCAATTTTTGAGAGCCAATATCTCACGATCTGTTTTGAGATTTTGTATGAAACTTCACAGTCTTATTCTATGAAGTCAAGAATACATGTCGGTAAATTTTCATGATATTTCAAAGTGTTTTGATATGTTAACCAGAGGTGCAAATTTAGACAAAAAATTCCAAAAAAACAATATTTTCCAAACTCCAAAAAAAAAAAAAATCCGGGCCGCGGATATTATCCGCGCTAGGAATAAAAAATTAAAATTTTTTTTTTTCGGGGCGCGGAAAAAATGTGCGGCCTGGGCATTTTTAAAATTTATCTCAAAAACTGGTTATTTTTAATAAATTAATTTTTTGTTTGGGTATTTTTAAAAAAATCGGCCCTTGGACCATGTTCTATCTCTTTTTTAATTTGTTACCTTTTTGTTTGCTTTTTTTTCAAATTTTTTAGTGTTTTTCCTAACTTGTGAGTTGTCATGTGGGGATTTCGTCAGCACTTAATTTTAGCGGACCCCATAAATAAGAAAATATCCTGAGCCCAATTCATCAGTAACTTGCAACAGGAAATGGACAAGAAAGTTTGTAATAGAGAATCTGAACTTGTTTTGAGCAGTATATGTGCAATATGGGCTTATTGCTGGACCGACAACCCAAGATGAGTCATGCTAAAGGCAGGCCGTGCAGCCCAAAACCTAATTCAACGTTGGATACTTTAAATGGTACTTTTTATACTTGGTAATATTGAAAAAACATAATGCATGGGATGTTATATATAGTCTTTCTTTAAAAAAAAAATAAGAAGAAAAAAAGAATGGAAAGTGAGAATAGATTTCATTTACTTCAAGGATGATTGTTACAGAGCATTCTCTCCCATTTATGTGATTTTGTCAATTTACAAGTTTCTATTAAAAAGAATACAAAATCTAGCTACATCGCTTCTAGGGAAGTCAAGTCTCCCACCTGCCTCTCCTTTCCAAGTCCCAATTTGGTTAACATTTGCTATACGGAATGACTAATAACAATATGAATTTAATTATGTCATCGATCTAAGGTAATTCAAATTTTTAGTTTGAATCCAGGCCATCCGATCTACTTTGGGATGGATATTAAAGGGATCATGTGCATTCCATCTAGGATCATATTGGTCCAGGTTCTAATCATACGGTCCGAATTTAAACTCAAAATTTGATATACTTCATGGATAAGAACTATAACAAGATTCCATTCAAAGTAGAACGCAAATGCTTTAGTCTTACTTGGGTTGCTTTATTGAGTTGCTGACCTCCACTAACAAGTTAAGTTGAATTTAGAGTGTAGCTGTCTTTTCACTGTAGAATTGCAGCACCCACAAACGAAGATTCATTTGCACGTGCGTGTATAAGTCAACTTGTTCCATCTCTTATTTTGTTACTTTTTTTTACATGAATTATTTATTTTTTTGTTTGCTAGCTTTTGTTTCAACAATGAATAAAATAAATCTAATATTTTCAAATTTCTTTAGTGTTTTTCCTAACTTGTGATGCCGGGATTCTGTCAGAACTTAATTTAATGAGCATGCAAAGTCAAGCAATCAAAAATTGATGAAAAATAAATTAATTAAAATAATTTGCAAAATTATTTTTATTTTTTGCATTTATAAAGTCATACATCACTTGTAAAGTAAATCGATTTCAATGGTATATATGAATTTGTCTTGTTTGAATTCAATATGATATATTTTATAGTTATGCTTACTACATCCTTTGATGAGCACAACACACTCTAGCTTTCACAAATATGCAGACCTTATAAATGACAAAAACCCTCTGAACCCAATGATTCAGTAACTTGCAACAGGATATGAACAAGAAAGTTTGTAACAGAGAATCTGAAATTGCTTTGAGCAGTATATGTGAAGTGGGCGTGTCTCACCGATGAAAGGGAGGACTCGTACCAAAAGCAGGCCGAACGGGTTCATAACCATGGGGTATAAATAAGAAAACACTGTAAGAGTAAAAAAAAAGAAGGTAAATTTAGAAGTCTCTACAAGCAAATAAGAAACGGTACAAATAAAGGGCAAATAGAAAATTATCTATTTATTTATTGTATGTTGTGATCTGATTAATGCATTCCACTCGCTATTTGTTTGGAAATACGAAATAAATTAAAAAAAAATCCATTCGTAAATAATTTCCTTAATTTTTTATATCCCCTGCAATCGATTTTCCATTGTTTTTCACCCAACATTTTAATTTATTGTATTTACCTTTAACTCTTAGAATGATTGCTAGATTCAGGGAATTCAAATCCAGTGCAGTACTCGATTTTACTCTGGCAAGAATCTCAAAATAGATCCTCTTTACTTCAAATAGGTACCAAATTGATTTTGGCTCTGCTATAAGTCCTCGTCGAGATAATAGGCTAATATAAGAATATGGTGAATAAAATAAGAATGATGAAGATAAGAGAAAGAGGAACGAGTTTCTCAGTCATTATCTTAATTAAAAAAGAGGAGTAGAATTAGGGTGTTTTTAAGGTCATCAAACTCCTTTGTGAATTCAACTCTAAAATTTATTGGATTAACTTCAAATGTCGAATCAAATCTATTGAAATTTTTCTACCTTACGTGTAATGCGTCTACATATGACATCTTTAAAATTTGAAATTAATTTTGTATAGAGTCAAGTGGTCAAAAAACATCCAGAAAATAAATATATTAAAATTTTCACATGTAGATGCATCACTCGTAAAGTAGAAGAATTTTTACCGTTTTAATTTGTCGTTTGAATTCAATCAAGCCCATTTTGTGGTTCCTGGTCCCGAGGCCAACTGAGGTGTTGAAACAGATGATGGCAATTGCTCGTTGGTTTTACCGAAATTGTTTACTTTTACCATCTTTATATATTTGAAATCGCACATCACAATTCAGAGGATTATATATATATTTATTTTGTTAAAATCAAAGCATTTTAATACATTCATTGGATGATTAGAACACAATATATCCAAATAACTTACAGTAAAAGGACCGCCCAAGCATCTAAATTATTAAATTTAATACAAACTGAAACAAAATGAATACAATATGTAAAATGTACTTAAGTTGTCTCTCAACTTTTTTTAAACTAAACAAGGTAATACATAATTAATCAATGGAGGCATGCTTTAATCTCCATCGCTAGCAGCACCCCCTTGCACAGCACCGCAACAAACTCTGGTCGGTTGATAGGGTTTAGAGCAAATCACCTGTAGATTATTAATTTCCAGATTTATCATGAAATCCAAATTTAAAGTTTACATTACCAATATGTATTAAAAAACATCACGACATCAATAATTAATTAAAGGGTTTTAATTCATCCTTTTGATGATTTGGACACAATATATCCAGATAATTCATATTAAAAATACTGGGGAAACATCTATATAACTACTGTAGTAATACAAGATGAAGTATGTACTTCTCTCAACATGCTTTTAAAATTACATATAATAAATCATTCTTAATAGTTGCTATTAGTTTCCATAAATCTCCATCATTCTTTATTCACCAGTATGGCTAGCACCAACCCTTACCACAACATTTGTCTCCACAGCAGCGTCTGGATGGATAGCGTTTAGGAGTTTTAGGACTTCCAGGTCCTTGGGTATATGGCGCTGAATTTGTGGAAAAGTAGAGAACATATGAATGAATATGGAGTTAAACTAAACAGCGTATAGAAAAACAACGAGGTAATGCTGCATGTACAAATTAATAAAGCAACAGTAACACCGGCCAATTTTTACGGTGCAAACATGAAAATATTGGTTGCACCGTAGAAAAATTTTGGTACGAGACATTTTTCCAACCTGGTCAAACCTCACGCAGTAAGTACCACACAAAATTAGGATTATATTGATTGCACCGTAGAAAGATTTCAGTGCAGGCATTTGTTAAGTTAATTACAACGGTAAAATAATAAACATTTCATATAAATTAAGGGGCATTAAAGTGTTGTATCAAACCCATTCCACCACATGGTATTGCTAGCTAATGTTATTTCACCATACAAAATAGGTTAGAGAAAAAAAAATATATAAAATGTACAAGCCAAAAAACTTTGTTTTACGGCGAAAGCAATATGACCATGTTTGCACCATAAAAATTGGTCAGTGTTACATATTTTTCGAAAATCAAATCGAATCCTTCCCTTTTCAGAAGAAAATTATTAATTTATAAAATAAAAAAATCTTATTTAGAACTGACTTCTAATCTGAATATAGTATTGATATTTTTATATGGACGCAATGCACAAGTAGTTTTTCTTCCATAATATTTAATTAATTCTTGCGATGCATATTCTACATACTAATTTAACTAAGAGTTTGTGTTTGAATCATTAATGGAATAATGGGAGCATAATGGTATATATGTTAGTATGTGAAACTAGTGCAAGAATAGGGTTAATTCAAATAGTATGAAAAAGGTGCTAATTTTGTGTTATTGTGAACAAATAAATTGATTTGGATTAAATGGTGCTGATGTTAAGAAAGCAAGTCCAATTTCTAAAAAAATATCAATTTTACATATCCATGAGTGTTATTTCAATCCGAAGCTATGATTTTTCTCAGTCTGAATAATATAATTAAAATAACATTTGCACTATTATGAATGAGTGCATGAGGCTATGGTACTATGCATAGCACGGATTGGTCCATACTACGGATTAATATTTTTGGTTTCAATATATTTTTTTAAGTAAGAATAGGTGTCTAGCTTCTATTTTTATTAACCATAATTGATTACAAATTTTGGACAGGATTTTGAGAGGTAACTCTGCAATATATGGATTTACATATGGATGGAAAATAAGAAAAAATAAAATACAAAGAAAGAAAATTTTGAGAAATAAAAAGAAAATGAAAATTAAAACATCAATTAAGCAAATTGCTCCTTTTCATTATATCACCATTCTACCATTCTTCTATTTGTGTAGTTCCACTGAATTTTAACTTATATTTTATTCTCGAGATTACCAGAGTTGGTTTTTCTCCTAAGTCATCGATGCCAAAAGAACAAGGGCCAAGGGTAACTAACTATGACCATAGGCCAATCCAGTTGAGAGAAATGAAATCAATTGACCCATTTATACCTTGAATAACTGTGTTTCTATCTTATTTTATAATTTTTAAAAAAAATAAAGTCGGTGTTTTTTTGTTTGTTTTTATTTTTTAGAATTTTTTTTTACTATTTTATAGATATGTACGAAATCATTATTTTTGAATGGTTGAGAAATAGTAATTTTCTATCTAAAAATAAGCAAATATATATATATATATATATAATTTGATCTCCAAACAGATTTCAATAAAGAGTTATCTTGAGTGATTCGAGTCGACTATTTAAAATTTGAAAACGTAATAAGAATGTGTGGCATGAGTAAGGCATCAAAGATATGAGACATTTGAACCCCCACTCTAGTTTAAAAGGGCTAAAGTTAATAACAAACCTTGTGTTGTACATGAGGGACCCTTGGGCCAGACCAACTCCTTTAGGAGCCTAATAGACCACAAGCTCTATTTATAATTTTTTTTTTCATTTTAGGAAATAAAAAATCAAATTGTTAGCCGACAGACTGATTTTTTTTTTTAACAAAAATAGTAAGACCGAATCAAAATTTCGGTTCAGACAGTGGATGAACAAAAATAGTAGTGGTGACAACACATGACTATTAAGTCACTCAGAAGTAGGGGTGTCAATGACACCCGTTTACTCATTTATCCTATCCGTATCGTATTCGATAAGACGGGTATCGGTAAGAGTTTTTTTCCGTTAACTTATTGGGTATGGATATGGGTAAGGATTTTTTTTTTTGTTAGATAAACGGGTATGGGTACGGGTAAAGACTATTTCGTACCCATTGGGTAACGGGTAATTATATAAAATAACTTGTATTTTCTCGTATGCATTTATTGAAAAAAATAATATTATGCTAAACATTATACTTTATTATTTGAATGTTTTGTTATTTAGTTAATGAATTGAATTTGTTAGAAGATATATTTGTGATTTGATTTTGTTTGCTTCATAAAAAACTATTAATTAGAATTGATTGTATATTTGTATTTTAATTTTATATTAGTAATTATGATTGCATATATATGACATAATAAGTTTCTATAGTTTATTTGTACAAATAATAAAACTATTATTATATTTATATTTTCATTATTTATCTGCTACCATTTCATTACTCGCTAGTTTTAACGGGTATGGGTAGGGTAGGGTAGAACATATTCGTAACGAGTATCGGTAGGATAGAGTAAAATCAATTCTCAGTGGGTATGGGTATGAAAATGGTTTCACCCTACCCGTATCGTACCTATTAACACCCCTACTCAGAAGTCAGAACAAACAAGAGAGAGCATTTACTTTCTTTAAAAAAACAATAGAGAGAGTATTTACGTAAAGGATTGTATCTGATCATTCCGCCAAAAGCAGTTTGCATGGGCATAGAGCTGAGAAGCAAACAGAGGATGATGATGAATTCACACTTCATTTTGCTCCAGAAATACTGTACAGCAGGAGTACAGTGTTTCTTGATTTCATCCATCTTCATCATTTTATAGTGAAAATTATAACAGGACAATAGTAAATCAACTCCCAAGTCAATTCCCTCCCTGCCTCTGCTTTCCCAAGTCTGAAATAATTTGTCTCGGTACAGAATAATACCTCTAACTTAATCAACTTTTCCTGCACGAATGGAATAATTACAAAATTCTGGTCAAGGTACAACGCAAATGTCCAACTCTTACATTAACGGTCAAAGAGGGCCTATACCAAAGGTAGGCGCACAGCCCATATTGATCTTGGCCCAAAAACGTTTCTATTAGCAAGTATCTACAACGAATATACTTCACATTTATAAACACTCACCATCCAATGGGCCCTCCAGTGGCCCATATTTCTTCTTCTGATTTTCTCGTGCATTTGTATTGTTATGTTGTCATCAGGTGCCAGGTGGTGATTTTGGAGTCCACATCCACTGCAGTAACAGAATATTTGAGTATAGATCCAAACCGTACAAAAGTTTGTGTTACCTGAGATTATTTCAATTCGGTAATTGCGTGCCCCTCGATATTTGTTAGGAAATGGGAAATAAAATAAAAAAATTCAATTCATAAATAAATCAATAATTAACACTCTCTACCTCTCTAATAGTCTAATGGCAGCACCAAATTCTCTCGTTTTTCTAGCCTTCTCACCTACAAATCTCTGCTCTCTCTCTCTCTCTCTCTCTCTCTTCCCCAATGGAGAGGATTGCTCTGCGCCGACCTCTCCTTTAGCCTCCAGTCCACCCCCATTCCCATCTCCAATGCCTCCGTTCTCTCCCCCTCTCTCTCCGTCACTGCATTTCCTTCTACTGCAACCTCCCTCTTTTATGCACTTCTTCATCGTCTACCTCTCTCTCTGCCACCTTTCCCTATAAAACCGGAAATCTAAAAGACAAAGGAAGCTGGTTCCGGTGTGAAGTCAATTACATTTGCTATATCAGTTTGAATCGGTCTAGCTATACGGTTGGTCTCTACAGCTGCCGGGCTGGTGCTTGGCCCTCTGCCGGTCGGTGCATGGGCTTTTTTCGGGCTCACTACATCTGTGCTGACAAAAACTCTGACCTTCTCTGCTGCCTTCTCGGCTTTCACTGACGAGGTAATTTTGTGATTGCAATTTCTGGAAACTAATAGCAACAATTAATTAAGGAAATTTTATGTTGTATCCTCCTTAATTGTTGCTATTAGTTTCCAGAAATCTCGATCAATCTTTCAGTAGCATCGCTAGCAGCACCCATACCACAGCATGATCTGCTGGGTTGATTAATTATAGATTTGCGGTGTAGTATATGGCCCTGAATTTGTGCAAAAGTAGAGAACATATCAATATGGAGTCATATAATTAAACTCATCGCAAAAGAAACAAGGGGCAACTATCACGATAACCCAATCCAGTTGAGAGAAATGGCTTCAATTCTGTGCCTTCAAATCTGAATTGATTTGACTTGATTTGTCTCGGGACAGAATAATACCTCTAACTTGGTTAATTTTTTCTACATGAAAAGAGTAATAACAAAATTCCAGTCAAGGTGCAACGAAAATGTCTAACTCTTACCTGGGTTACTGTCACTGCCCAACTTTTTTTGAACAGTATATGTGCAGTAATTTGGTTTATTGGATTTCTTGTTTGTTTTTGAATTTATGTTATTAATTTATCCTTCAATTTTTGTAATTTTTTTTATTTATCACTCATGTTATCTCTAATTAAATTATTAAAAAAACTGTAGTTTATCTCTAAATAATAATTATAAAATTAATATTATGTACTTGATACAATATTGTTAACCGTATAATATTTACTAAAATATGTTTGGAAATTTGATTACACATGAGGTGGAGACATATGATTTAGTGATTACATTCAATTACACACTTGATGCTAAATTTCCTTTACAATTATGTTCAATTTTCAATTAAGAAGAAACTAATGATCATAATTTTCAGTTGAGAGTCAACTTTATTTTGACTTTGTGATTCTTAATTAGAGGTAAACTAAGATCTTTAAAAATTTAATTAGAGTTAATATGAGACTAATTACATGATGGATAAATAATAAAATGTTGTAAGTGTTAAAAGATAAATAAGAAACAGTACTGATAAAGGGCACGTTGAAAATTATCTATTTATTGTATGTTGTGAGGAGGTTATTGCGTACCGCTCACCATTTTTTCAGAAATGTGAAATAAAAAAAATCAATTCATAAATAATTTCCTTAATTTTTTATATTCCTTAATTTCTCACCCAATACTTTAATTTATCGTATTTACCTTGTAACTCTTAGAATGACTGCAAAATCGAGGGCTTCATTGCAATAACTCACCAGATAGAATGAAATCTAAGTTGTCAGTTTTACTCTGACACGAATCTCAAAATAGACCCTATTTACTTTAATTTGATACCAAATTGATTTTCATCATGTGCAAGTATATATTCTACTTGAATCCTCCACTGTGTCTCAATTTCGTTTTCAAAGACTTAGTTTGAAACAACATCTAATCACAAAAGACGATCAAATACTGCAAGTAATCTTATGATATTAGTAAAATATAATTTGTAAAACATTTGAAAATCTGGAAATTTTGAGTTGAGTTCATGGAATAGATTCATTTCATTAAGGTGTTTGATGAAATGCTCAAACTGAAGTTGGATTTAGTTTTTGATAGAGTGCACTTGTAGAGCCAATACCATTTTCTTTTCTACTCGAATAGTTTGTATTGTATGAGAGGAGCAATGGACTGGAGTATCGGTTACAAGATTGAAATTTCGTTGAATTAAGCATTTTAATGCATTTATCAGATGATTGCAACACAATATATATATATATATATATATATATATATATATATATATATATATATATATATATATATATATATATCCAAATAATTATAGTAAAAGTACCGCCAAATGTACAATTAAAGTAGGTAATTACATAATAGATCATCCTTAATTGTTCATATTAGTTTACATATAAATCTCTATCATTCTTCAATTAGCACCAGGAGGCCTAACAGGATCCAACTCCGAGCAGCAGTTGCCTCCTCCATGGATTCGAGATCTTTTACGTCCTCCAATATCTGGGGCTGAATTTGTGCAAAAGTTGAGAACATATGAATTAATATATATATGGCATTAAAATAAAAAACCACGAGGTTATTTATGACTAATTTTGGTTGTACATGATTATTATTTTACTGACACACTCGGAACGAGAGAGATAACACTTACCTCCACCGGCTGCAAAATTGTTTTCACCGGGATTCTGTAACCTGGCTGTGCTGATATAACCAGCAGCAGTTTGCATGGCCAGATAGCACTGAGAAGCAAAAGAGGATCATGAATACAGTACTCCTCATTTAGCTTCCCAAAAACTATACACACTACCAGTAACAGTGTCGCTTCATTTCTTCCATCTTCATCATTTTATACTGGTAATTATAACATGAATGACTAAATCAACTCCCAAGTTCAAGTCTCCCCCCTTCCTGTCTCTGCCTTGAAGTCTTAATGGACTTGACTTGATTTGTCCCGATACAGAATAGTACCTCTGACTTGGTAAAATTTTTCTACACGAAAAGAGTAATAACAAATTTCAGGTCAAGGTAGAATGCAGTATATGTTTAGTTGTTTTATTGAGAATTCATACCATCCAAAGTAATTTGAGTTGCATATCCAGGCCGTTCAATATGCTTTGGCACAAATATTAAAGAGACCTGTAGATTTTTCTTCAGACATGATTGGTCCGGATTCTGATCGGACTGTCCGAATTAGAGGCTGATTTACATCAAAACTATGGGGGTTAATTGACCCCCATTAATTCTCAAAAATTGTGTTTATATATTTGATTTTCTATATTTTTGAATAAAATGTTATAAGGTAATGTGAATTGATTATCATTCTCACTATGAAAATTTTATATGATTGTTCTTTATTTATATTTAACCTGTGTAGTTTGAAAGTTGTGCTTAGCCCTAGTCCGAATGGAAACTCAAAATTTGAGGTACCTTCGAAGATCTGAACTTGAGGATCGAGACTTGTTTACAGGTCCTATGATAACTGCAATTTAGATCTCAAAAGTAACTTTTAATATGATTACTAACTGTTTGATCAGAATCTGCACGAATATAAAATAAATTTTACAAATTATACCTCAAACTAAATTTATCCGAATTTTGATCGTACTGTCCAGATTTAGACTCATTTTTCTTTAGTTACTTCAGGAATCTAGACCTCGACCAATTATGAATATGTAACCCTTCAGGGTCCGTATTTAATTGTAGACAAAAGAACGGTCTGGATTTAATCTCAGTCCTTGGAGGTCCGTTTCGAGATTCGTGCACGTATTAAATCCGGGGTGATCCGTATTCACCAATTATTATATCAACGATAAAAGGGCTCATGCCAAAGCAGGCCGTAAGGCCCATATTGACAATGGCCTACCAAACCGTTTCCGTTACCAAGTATCTACAACGAATATACTTCCTATTTATAACCACTCACCAGTGGGACCATAACACCATCCAATGAGCACTCCAGTGGCCCATATTCCTTCTTCTCATTCGTTCATTTGTATTTTTATGTTGTGATCAGGTAGTCATTGCAGATTCATCATCCTCTACGATAACAGAATATTAGAATACAGATCTATACCGTAAATATACTTTAATATTCGAGCTGAACAAGATCTGACGGTGGAGATCTATATTCAAAATTTGTATTACCTCAGGTTTTATGAATCCGGTAATTGCGCGCCACAAAACTCCCTCGTTTCTTTCGCCTTTTTCTTACCTCGACTTCTCCGCTCTCTCTCTCTCTCTCTCGCTCCATTCTCTTTCTCTCCAATGGAGAAGATTGCTCTACGCCGACCTCTCCTTTCGCCTCCATTCCACCACCGTCCCCACCACCTCCGATGCCTCCGTGCTCTCCCTCTTTCCCTCCTCACCTCCTCCTCCACCTCTCTCCGCTACCGCCACAACCTCCCATTACCTCTCCGTGCTTCTTCATCAATCCCTTTGACAAAACCTGAAATCCAAAAGATAAAGGAATCTGCTGGTAATGCCAGTACGAATGTCGGTGTGAAACGGGTTCCTTTTGCTATATCAGTTGGAATTGGTCTTGCTATGCGGTTTCTGATACCGAGACCGGTGGAGGTTTCGCAACAGGCATGGCAATTGCTTGCTATTTTTATGTCTACAGTTGCCGGGCTCATGCTTGGCCCGTTGCCGGTGGGTGCATGGGCTTTTCTCGGGCTCACTACATCTGTGCTGACAAAAACTCTGACCTTCTCTGCTGCCTTCTCTGCTTTCACTGACGAGGTAATTTTGTGATTAAGATAATAACGGTAGATTGTTATTTGCAAATGGAGATGCATGATATGTTAATTAATTGGGGGAATTTCATGTTTGCCCCTCAAAAACTTCAAAATTGTCTATTTACCCCTATAAAATTGAAAAAAAATCTCAAATAGACCCAATTCATTGTCTTTGTAAATAAACTCGTGCAAAATTTATAAAGTACCAATTTTACCCTTTTATTAAAAATATAATAAATATGAAGCATGTTAAGGGAAATTTAGTCCTCTAATGTGCATGCCTTAGTGTCACTACATATGTGTCACAGTAGAGAAATTTAAAATGAATTTTTATATAAAAGACACTAATTGGGTAAATTTGTCAATATTTGAAATTTAGAGAGGTAAATACAATATTATGAATTTTAGAGGGTGAAATACATAATTTCGAGATTTTTGAGGGACATGCGCTAATTAATTCTTGTTGTACTTCATTAAGCCACTGTTTAAGCCAAAATGATGTATCCTCTAATATATCTCAAATTTTAAGTTTATCTAATCAGGGCCACTTTTTTCTGTGACCATTCGGAATGTAAGGGGCCAGTATTATTGTGCTTTGAGATTTGTGCAGGAAGGATTTAAACTGTCCAGATTTTCCACATATCAACTCAAAATTTGAATTAGGCCACATTAGGTTCACATGCATTTTACACCTTGTAACAACTAACCTTCTCAAATAGTGGATTTCATGCATGCTAATCTAACATAAATTTTTAACCCATCTGTTCATACAGGTCATATGGCTCATTGTCATCTCGTTTTTCTTTGCAAGGGGTTTTGTCAAGACAGGATTAGGAGACCGAATCGCCACCTATTTTGTTAAATGGCTTGGAAAGAGCACTCTAGGTTTATCCTATGGTTTAACATTTAGTGAGGCTATCATTGCACCCGCTATGCCGAGTACCACTGCAAGAGCAGGTGGCATTTTTCTTCCAATTCTTAAGTCGCTTTGTCAATCGGCTGGAAGCAAACCAAATGATCCTTCAGCTAAGAAAATGGGGTCTTATTTAGTTCAATCTCAGTTACAGGTTTGTTTATCATTTGAATTTAGTTTGAAATTTCATAAAAAAATTCGGATTTTGGGGTTTTTTGTTTTGTTGGGTATTAAAAGTAAAGAACTTCAGCAGAGGAATTATGAAAATTATGGTAGTTTGATCAAATTGATGTCAAATGAAAAGTATGGTACTATGCATAGCGCATATTGGTCCGTACTATGAATCAGTTTCTTTGGTTTCAAAATGCAAATAGTGGAAAATTTACATGCAAACTATATTTCACATTTTTTTAGAATTTTGTTACTATTTTTTTAGATGAGGAGGGATAACTTACAACAATTTTTCAGTTACAACAAATTCCAACAACCATTTTTTACATTTTCAAAGTCCAAATTGTCGATCCAAACCATTAGATGTGATCTCCACAATAAAATGTGCTTGGAGACCAAATTTTACAATTTTTGAAATTTTTTACTATTTGTTAAGATGGGTACAAAATTCAATGGTCTGAATTTGACTAATTTTTGTACCCATCTTAATAAATAGTGAAAAAATTTCAAAACAAGTAAAATTTGGTCTCTAAGCACATTTTATTGTAGAGATCATATTTAATGGTTTGAATCGACGATTTGGACTTTAAAAATGTAGAAAATAATTGTTGTAACTTGTTGTAACTTGATCCCTCCTCTTTTTAGATAGATAGAAAAATCACTACTTTTAAATGGTCTATAATTTTTAGCTAATGTGATTTTCTACCTATCTAAATAATAGTAAAAAAAAGATTTTATAAAATCTAAAATTTGATCTATAAGTACATTTTCATATTGACTGTTTGGACTTTGAAAATGAAAATAGTGATCCATAGTACGGACCAATCTATGCTATGCATAGCACCATAGCCTCACTCTTCTTTATACTAGAGCATTTTGTGTCCATTTTGCTGACACATTGCACAGTTTCTTTCCTTACGAGTATGCCTAACAGTTTACATGTTTGCCCCTCTTTCAGTGTACTGGTAGTTCAGGCGCACTATTCCTGACAGGTGCGGCCCACAATCTACTGTGTTTTAGGTTGGCCGAAGAGCTCGGTGTCAAAATTGCAAATCCATGGGTAACCTGGTTCAAGGCAGCCAGTTTACCAGCAATCGTATCTCTTCTTACTATCCCCTTTGTTCTTTACAAAATATTTCCTCCCGAAACAAAGAACACACCCAAAGCACCCACTTTAGCAGCCAAAAGACTTGAAGAGATGGGACCCGTGACAAAGAACGAATGGATTATGTTGGGTACAATGTTTCTTGCTGTTTCATTATGGGTTCTCGGGTATATATATATTCTCTCAATATATGTTATTTTTGCTTTCAACACTTCTAGTACTGCAACCTTTTAGTATAATTTTGATCATAATAACACTTTTTAATATTTTTTTAGATAGGTAGAAAATCATTACTTTTGAATGGTCTTGAATCTTTAGATCAAGTGACTTTCAACCACTCTACAAAAATAATAAAAAAATTCTAAAAATTGTAAAAGTTGATCTACAAGTACATTTTCATATGTTAATAATATTGAACGGTTCAGATCGACTATTTGAACTATATATGATTACACTGTTGAAGTAAATCCTCATTCTCACTTCAAAATCTCATGTACTGCACAGCACCACTCTTGCCATACCAAATGTGGTAGCAGCAATGCTTGGTCTCTCAATCCTCCTCTTACTAGGCGTACTAAAATGGGACGATTGCTTAAACGAAAAATCAGCATGGGACACTCTTTCTTGGTTTGCTGTACTAGTCGGTATGGCGGGTCAACTGACCCATCTCGGCATTGTCTCTTGGTTATCTAACGGTGTTGCAAATTTCCTCACATCTTTCTCTCTCAACTGGTATGGAGCATTCGGCATTCTTCAGGCGAGTTATTTCTTTTTGCATTATGTGTTTGCTAGCCAGGTGGGCCATGTCGGGGCGCTTTATTCTTCGTTTTTGGCAATGAATTTGGCATCTGGTGTACCGCAAACTTTGGCTGCTCTTGCTTTGGCATATAATACAAATCTTTTCGGGCCACAAAGTCACTATAGTAGCGGCCAGAGCGCAGTCTACTTTGGAGGTATTTCATTTCATACAGCATTTTGACCTATGTTATTTAGAACACTTTTCGAGTTTACTTTGGGGGAATCTCATGTATATTCCTCAAAAACTTCAAAATTTAGGTATTTCCCCCTCATGTATATTTACCCATTTTATTGACTTTTCTAGTGAAACTCATTTTAAATTTATAAAGTACCTATTTTACCCTTTGTTAAGAAAAATAAAAGATATGTAGCATTTTTCAGAAAAATGTTAGTCTTTTAATTGGACAGTTGTCAAGGGCAAATGAGTCATTTCAATACTTCTGATGCATACACTGTTTTTCAGGGGTGTACATAAAATACCCTTTATTGAATTTGTTGTATGGTTATGTGAACCATGAAATGCTCATAGGTAGCGTACTGGTATAGTATATGTTTCTTTAGGAGAAATTTAATAGGAACAAAAGCATTTATCTTGTACCAGCCCCTGATGTTTCTTTTATTTCATTACAGCCGGATATACAGAGCTACCAGATGTGTTCAAGCTAGGGTTCATAATACCAATGATAAATACTTTCATTTGGTGCATTGTTGGTACATTCTGGTGGAAATTTTTGGGGTTATATTGAGGTATCTATTATACTTAAAAGAGACTTAATAACACTATTTTAGAGATGATCAAGAAATTTTGGAAGTTAAACTATAAAAGTTTTGGGCCATAGTACTTATGGTACTTTTTTTTTTGGCAATTTAATAATTTTTCATGGATTTATTTGTCAATTTGTGTAACTAGTCAATAACCCCCCAAAGTTGGAGTGGAAGAAAAATCAATTTAGAGCATGTATAAATATTGTTTTTCTTTTGCTGATATACAGATGAGAATATAGGAATTCAGCATGTATCTATAGTCATATTGCATCATGCAACCCTATATAGATAAATTTTGAATAAAATAACATATTGAAAATAATGAGATTGAGCAAACAATCAACAGATAAGGATCTTGTATTGTATAGTCATATGTTTATTTTCTTGGTTAAGACTAGCAATTAATGGTATTAATCTGCAAATTGATTATTCAACACTTATGCTGTGATTTTTTATATAATATTTTCTCTTACATTGAGGCAAAAAAATATCAAAACGTGCAAATGGACATTGTAAATACATAGATTTTCATGATTTGTGGAAAAAAAAATTAACTTATCCCCATAGAATTTCATGATTTATATTGTAAATGATGAAATATTTGTAAAATTCTCACGTATTTGTTCCAATTTGATGCACAAGTATTGAAATTTATTTAATGTTTAAAAATAAGGCCAGGATTTTTTTTGTCCATAGACAAGATAAGATTTACATATATCCTATAAAAATCGTTTCCTATACGAAAATTTTGTCTACAAACTTAATACAATCTCATATAGATAGAATCTATTTTGGAATTATTTAGGATAAATTTTGCCATATATCATTAAACTATCTTTTGTTACAAATTAATCAATCAAATTTGATTTGTTCTTATTCTAATAAAGTCATTATGTTAATTTTTTCATCTAAAATACTAATAAAATAGGAAGTAACATAAAATTGGATGCAAATATTTTGAACGAAGTAACACGGTAACTTTAATTAGAACAAATAAAAAATTTAATGACTAGAAAATGACAAATTAAACATGAGTGATCAATTTATAACTAAAAACAATTTCATAACCTCCAAAATTTACCCAATTATTTATATGATTTTACTGAATCCAAACAAGATGTTATTGGGTCAAAATTAGGGAAAATCCGTAACCTGCATGCTAATATTAGTCCAAATCATCTAAAAAAAAAAAACCAAACAAAAAAAAATGATATGAAAAACTAATAGGAAAGTTGAAAATATTCTACCAAAGTGTATGTTTCACCAAGACAATAGGATCTACCCTTCTTTAGGCCCTTTATACATGTTTTGTTTTCCTTCTCAATTAAACACCGTGAAATCTTGCAATAAAACCCAGAATAGAGTAACACAATTCCATATGCCCCACAACTCCATTCACTATACAAGAAAAAAAAAAACTTCTTTAAAAAAACAAAAAGAAAACAACACAAATCAAACCACTTCCTCTTTCTCCTTCTCCTTCTCCTTCTCCTTCTCTCTCTCTCTCTCTTTCCCCTCTTTCTCACTCTCTTTGGTTTTCTCACTCTTACCTTTTGAAGTGCATTCATAGAACAAAATATACCCATGATCAGTATTTCCCGGGTACTCCTGTGCCGACCCGAAAAACGTAGCCAAGTTTGATTCATCGACCATATCAACTGCTTCATCATCAAAAAACAACCAATTAGAGTGACTCTTGATAAGACTGATATAGTGGCCATGGTTGGGCCCACTTCCGACATGTACCACCACAGCAAAGAGAGAATATTCCCGATCCGCATAGTCTTCCTCTCCTCCTCCAGTTGAGGCAAAGTTGGTGAGTTTTAGTTCCATTGGGAACACGACCCGGTAAGAGAGCTTCTTGTAACGGCCGAGTTGTTCAATGTACTTGAACCGTTTTAGATGGATCACTAGTATGTGAGGCGGTTTTTTAATTTTCAATCTTTTTTGCGCCTCTTGTAGACTGTAAACAGTTAAAAACATACTTCAGGATTTCATGTATATATCAAAAGTAAATTTTACATTTTTTAAATTTATTTACTATTTTTTTAGAAAGGTAGAAAAACCCCATCGCTAATGAGTGTTTTGTAATTTAACTTTATTTAGGTAGGGGGGGTTTACTGATGGTATAATTTTTGTAAAAATTAAAAAATTTTAAGGACAACTGAAAAATTCCAATTTATAGGGGGGGTGCTTACCATCCCTGGTTCAACTATCTTGCAGCGAAAAGTAAAGGTAGGAAAAACTGTACCATGGATTTTCCGACTAAAAAAAGCACTAGCAAGTGTAAAGTAAAAGAAAAATTTATCAGGGGTTACAGAACAGTACCTACAACATTTGTCACAGAAGAACTTGTCATCTGCATTCAAGGTCTCAGTAGAACTGAAATTCTTGAGGCAACTGGTAATAGAGCTGTTTTGCATAACGTCTAGGCTCAAATCGAAGAAAGTTTCTTCCCTGGCAGTCACTGTTTCACACCTCAGGCACCTAGTCTCATTAGTCAGTATACCCTGCATGCATCATCCACATTTCCATAAAATATTCTATTACCAAGTTAATCAAAATCTCTTTTGAATTGGTAAAATCATTCTATTATCCCTTCTTAAGAAGATATTACCCCTTAAATAAGTACAATTCTGATTCTTTTCAGATTCAGAAGAGTGAACAGAATCTGAAAATTCTTAAAAATCGGATGAATTTGCTGGCTATTATACCTTTGTCTAGAAGTCCTAAAAAAAATTATTAGCTCGTAGAATTCAATAGCATATATAGCTCTTTTTGTCCTATCCAAAAAAAAATTAAAAAATTAATCTCCTCAACCTGAAAAATATTGTGAACCCAGGTGGCGTGGGGCTCTTTCTTGAGACCATTGGCCAGAGGAGGGTGGGACCCGTTAGCAAGTGAGGTTTGCCCTCCTGAAGAAGAAGAAGAGGTAGCAGGAGAACCCTTAGCAATCAACTCCTTTTCGACATTTTCAACCAGTTGGTTCAACAGGAAGTTTAGGAATTCATGTGCATCCTGCACAATATAATGAAAATTATATAATCAGAATATTATATAATCATTCGATAGTGAGGCTATGGTACTATGCATAGCACATATTGGTCCATACTATGGATCAAATATCTCCATTTTTAAAGTTCAAACAATCAATCTGAAAACCATTCAACATGATCTAAATATGAAAATATACTTGTAGATCAAAATTTACGTTTTTTCGAACCTTTTTTTACTATTTTTTAGATAGGTAGAAAATCGCTTGATCTAAAGATTCTAGACTATTCAAAAGTAGTGATTTTCTACCTATCTAAAAAAATAGTAAAAAAACTCTAAAATATAAAATTTAGTTTGCATGTACATTATTTTCATATGAAAATCATGTTGAACGGTTTAGATCAGCTATTGGGATTTTGAAAACGAAGGTTTTTAAATAACAGGAGGTGAAAAGGAAAAATAACGAACAATTGTCAGAGAAAGAATAGCTGTGTTACCGGAGGTCATGACCTGATCCGATCCATTTAGAGATCTATTATGAAAATCTATCTTTGATGGTACAATTCAAAGGTAACATCAGAATATAAAAAAATCTTTCAATCTAGATTAGCTAAGCTAAAATACTTCTCAAACTTGTAAGCGCATTAGCTAAGCTAAGATATTTTCTATTGTTTAAATAATAAACAAAGGTTTTTAAGTCACTAACCATGAAATTAACTATGAAATTAAGTACCTGGTGCATGTAGCTACGGAAAAATTCATTTTGTTTCTTCACTCTCTGAACAAACCTCTTTGGCGCAATTACACCCGTCTTTTTCTTTGAAGAGTTTATCTGCATAAGCAAGTTTAGCTTAATTTGCAAAAATAGAATGTATATTTTCCATATTAAGTTGACAACACTTTTCATGATTAAGTTTTTGGAGATAACACTCCAGTTTATTTCAGTTCAATCTGTGTTTAGTAGAAATATAACTAGTGCTAATTTACAAAATTGTAACTGCTTAATGGATTTTTTTTTGTCTTATTTTCAATTTCAGTATATAAAAGGAACTTAAATAAAACCAAGCAAAACCATGCCAGTATTTAACTTTGTAAAATCATTCTAATGAATGTTATATGAGCAATGATAGAAGGTGCCATGATATAGGAAGCACCTAATATAGTATGAGTATTCAATTTTAGTTTGATTTCAAGATTAAGTGGCAATATAGATCGATATACAAATAAAAACCATAACATATATACCTGATAAAAGAGATCAGCCAAGCATGAGAGGAGATTTTCTTCACCATCACTGTGGTTTTTGTTATTCGCATAGTGGTCCAATAGCTTCTCTCGAAAGGGTACACAGAAGTAAAGGGCCTGAAACAATAGCAGGTATTCTCACTTCTTAGATAGGAAGGAACCAAGAAGGATGTTGCAATTTTGCACAACTACCATAAAACCATCTAAAATTGAATCTTTTAAAAACATGAAGGTAGCAAACTATGCACAAGCATGTAATCTCACTTCTCAGATGGGAAGAAACCAAGAAGGATGTTGCAATTATGCAAATTTACCCTAAATCCTTCTAAAATTGAATCTTATAAATACATGAGAACAGAAAACTATGCACCTGTAAAACACTTACAAATAACATGTATTCTCACTTCTCAAATGGGAACAAACCGAGAAGGATGTTGAAATTTTGCAAAGCTACCCTAAAACCATCTAAAATTGAATCTTATAAATACATGAAGATAGAAAACTATACATATGTAAAACACTGTTACAAATAACAGGTATATTCACTTCTCAGATGGGAAGGAACTGAGAAGGATGTTGCAATTTTGCAAAACTACCCTAAAACCTTCTAAAATTGAATCTTACAAATAAATAAATGTAGAAAACTAAGCACCTGTAAAACACTCTTACAATAGAAGGTATTCTCACTACTCAGATGGGAAGGAACCGAGAACGATGTTGCAATTTTGTAAAACTACCCCCAAACCTTCTAAAATTGAATTTTATAAAAACATGTATGAAGGTAGAAAACTATGCACCTAGCATGTAATCTCACTTCTCAGATGCGAAGGAACCGATAACTAAGTTGAAATTTTGCCAAGCTACCCTAAAACCTTTTAAAATTGAATCTTTTTAATACATAAAGATAGAAACTATGCACCTGTAAAACACTTAAAGGAACCAAGAACAACGTTGCAATTATTCAAAACTACCCTAAAACCTTCTAAAATTGAATATTATAAATAAATATAGAAAACTAAGCACCTGTAAAACACTCCAACAATAGAAGGTATTCTCTCTACTCAGATGGGAAGGAACCGAGAAGGATGTTGCAATTACGCAAAACTACCCTAAAACCTTTAAAATTGAATTGTTTAAAAATATGAAGGTAGAAAACTATGCACCTAGCATGATATCTGACTTCTCAGATGGGAAGGAACAGAGAAGGATGTTGCAATTATGCAAATTTACCCTAAAACCTTCTAAAATTGAATCTTTTTAATACATGAAGATAGAAAACTATGCACCTCTAAAACACTGTTA
Organism: Carex pumila; assembly: GCA_033356055.1. Lineage (NCBI taxonomy): Eukaryota > Viridiplantae > Streptophyta > Magnoliopsida > Poales > Cyperaceae > Carex > Carex pumila. The sequence goes on from JARJHM010000256.1 coordinate 348,688, forward strand.
CAAATAACATGTACATTCACTTCTCAGATGGGAAGGAACCGAGAAGGATGTTGCAATTTCGGAAAAGTCCCCTAAAACCTTCTAAAATTGAATCTTTCGAAAAACATGAAGGTAGAAAACTAGGCACTTAGCATGTAATCTCACATATCAGATGAGAAGGAACCGATAACTAAGGATGTTGCAATTATGCAAAGTTACCCTAAAACCTTCTAAAATTGAATCTTTTTAATACATAAAGGTAGAAACTATGCACCTGTAAAACACTTGAAGGAACCAAGAAGGATGTTGTAATTTTGCAAAATACCCTAAAACATTCTAAAATTGAATCTTATAAATACATCAAGGTAGAAAACTATCCGCATGTACAGCACTGTTACAATAGTGGATTGCCGAAACTCTCTACATATAGCAATCAAGAAGGATGTTGCAATTTTGCAACGATAACCTAGAACTTTTTAAAATTGCATCTTATAAATACATGAAGGTGGAAAACTATTCCCCGGTAAAAATTGTTGGAATAGGATGTTGCAATTTTGCAAAGATACCCTATAACTTTCTAAACTTGAATATTTTAAAAACATATAGGTAGAAAACTATGCACCTAGCAAGTAATCCCACTTCTCAGATGGGAAGGAACAGAGAAGGATGTTGCAATTTTACAAAGCTACCTCAATACCTTCTAAAATTGAATCTTTAAAGGTAAAAATTATGATGTTGCAATTATGCAGAGGTACCCCAAAACATTCTAAAATTGAATCTTACAAAAACATGAATATAAAAAAATTATTCACCTGTAAAACACTGTTACAATAGCAGGTGTTCCCGAAATTCTCGAGGCCAAAGTACCTTTCCCCTTCGGGAAAATTGTCACCTAGCGCCTTCTCCAGTTTCGATCCAGTCGTTCCCATAACAACCCATTTATCCCACCACCCACTCACCACGCTCTTTAACCCTGTCGTTACTCCGCTGCTGCTCCCGCTGCCAGCGGGCCCCGCCGCCGCACCCACTGTCGTCGCCACCTTTACCTTCTAAAAGATTCGAACTTTTTCCAAGGATTAAGCTACAAACCCTAATCTAAACTCTCTCTCTTCGATCCGCTCTTCTTCTTCTAGGGTTTTTATCTCTATTTGTGATTCGATAATTTGGGATTTCTTGTTTTTTCCTGTTTTTAGTATTAGTTGAATTTCAGACGGCGAGAGAGAGAGTTCGAGAGGAATCCAATCCTCTGAGGTAACAGAATATTTATTTTTGAATCACAGCCGTCAGATCGTAAGTGTAACGCAGAACGACGCATTAATAGTCTTGTGGATTCTGATAGACGGTCCAAATACAAATATAAATATTATGTTACCTTAGGCAAAAAATTCGAGAGTGAGAGGATCTTGCTTCGTGGCAATGAGTATTGACCCGAATTGGAATCAGAACCACTGAAGTAACTTAATTTCTCAGTTTGGATGCGGATTGTCCGATCTACGCTGGCACGAATATTAAAGGGAACCTATCGGTACGATTTTTATCGAACGGTGCAGATCTGTGACAAAATTTGGGATACTTTAGGGGATCCGGACCCATTGGTTTTGACCCGTAATGTTTCTAGATTGTTTTTTTCTTTATTTAAATCTTTTTTATTTCAGTTTTTTGTTTCTCTTTCATTGTTTGATCTGATCAAGAAGGAACACAAATTTGTTTCTCTTTCTTTGTTTGATCTTATTATTTGATTATAATTTTATTAATCAACTGAAGAAACACAAATTTCGTGTTTAGATCCGGACCGTCCGACTAAAATTCGAGCCTATCTAATCTTAGGTGGAAGGCACAAGTTCGTGCGATAGCAAATTGAACGGTCCGAATCCAAAAACAAAATTTTAGTTACTTTAAAGCTATGTTACCTGACACTCCTAGAAAGTCATCATGTTCGTGTCCAACACGTATCCGACACTGACACGCCTCTGGTACAACTACGATACGTATCAGACACTTCAGCTGGCGTGTCAACTTATGCGGCGTATCATTAATCACTTGATACGGTCCCCAATACGGCCCTGACACTTCTGGATACAGACAGGATACGTCCACAGGAGCTGGATACGTCTGTAGACCGCACATCAGAGCTGGATACGTATGTAGACCGCCTGTAGACTGTGCAGGGACAGCGCCACGCTGTAGACTGCGCATGGACCGCGCCAAAAAATGAGCTTTTTTTTTGCGCCTGACGAGATTCGAACCGTGGAACTTCCTTTGGAAGGCATATATCACAACCACTACACTAGAATAATTTTTATGTTTGATTCTAGTAGCTATTATAGTTAATGTATACCTAGAAATTTTTATATTTAGTTTATATAATACAAATGGTAAATTAATAATATAATTAAAATAATACAATATAATAGTCGTATCGTGTCCTCTATTTTTTAGAATTGCTGTATCGCCGTACCCGTGTCGTGTTCGATACGATACCCGTACCCGTATCCATACAACATAGCTTTAAAGTATCTTAATTCTTTATTGGTCAGGTAGTGTTCGTCGTACTCTCATTATAGCTCCTTAGAGCTCATTTAAGAGATTAAGGAGTCTTAAGTTTATGAAATTTTTATTCCTTTGTAAATTTTAAAATCACTTTCTTAAATCTTCTTTTGTCCACTTTCTTAAGTTTGTCTCCATTTTACATGACTTAAGCAATTGAGCCTCTTTAAGAAACTAAAGACTCATTTTCTTAAATTTCTCTTGCCAAACACATCTTCCGATTATTTTACTTATATTAAAAAAAATTAAAAAAACAACCAAAAATCCGCATCTTAATAAAATGTGTTTCCAAATCAAATTTTATATATATTTTTTTAATTTTTTATTATTTATTAAGCTGGGTACAAAATTCAATGTTCTGAATTTGATTAGTTTTTTTTATCCATCTTAATAAATAGTAAAAAAATTCCAAAAATTCAACGGTTTTGGATCGACTATTTGAATTTTAAAAATGTAGAAAATGGTTGTGATAGTTTGTTGTAAGTCAAAAATTATTGTAACTTGATGGTGCATGGTTTCATTGTTGCATGTGTTGGAACTTTATTTTGAAAACTCAAATTTTTCAGTTCAATATATTTGTATAAATTCTCCATTTGTAATATCTGTTAAATTGAGGACCAAAAATAAAAATTATATATCTAATTAAAATATAGTTGTTAATGAACGGTAAACAGTTCATTCTTTACCCGAACCGTTGCACCTAGAGTATTAATTATACCCGTTAAGGGTATACCCTACACTACCCGCTCGTGCTCGCCATCCGTGTCAGAGCTCGGGTATGAGTTGGGTACTCGGGTACGCGGGTACGGACAAAAAACGAATCGGACCAGTTTTTTTGGACAAATACCCGACCATACCTGTACCCGACCTTACCCGTATCCGACTTTACCCTACCCGGGTACCCGTTTACCCTTACCCGTACCCGTACCCGTATCCTTATACCCGACCCAATAATTCAAACCCCAAATTCAAATCCCCCCCAAATTCAATTTAATTTCTGTTTTTAAAATTCTGTTTATTAATTTTTGTTTTTAAAATTCTGTTTTTATTTGTGTTTTTTAATTTCTGTTTAATTTGTGTTTTTAAATTTGTGTTTTTATTTGTGTTTTTTAATTTGTGTTTTTTTATTTCTATGTTTTTATTTCTGTTTTTTAATTTCTGTTTTTAAAATTCTGTTTTATTTCTGTTTTTAAAATTATGTTTTGTAATTTCTGTTTTTAAAATTATGTTTTAATTTCTGTTTTTTATTTATATTTATATTTACATTTTATTGTTTTAAAGTTAAAAAAAATAACAAAAACAGAAAAAAAAATAACAGGAAAAAAATGAAAAAAAAAATGAAAACAAAAAAACCAGAAAAAACCAACAACAAAAAAATATCCGTACCCGCCCTACCCATACTCGAACCGCCCTACCCGTCAACGGTACACGGGTATGGGTATAGGACGGGTAGGGTATGGTTTTTGAAAAAAATACCCGACATACCCATACTTGTATACCCTAGTACCTGTCATACCCGTACCCCGGTACTCGTGCTCGGGTATACCCGGAGTACCCGTACCCGCCCGACCATTAATACACTTGTTGGACCTTTTTATTATTTTAACCGTTACAAATTGGACTATATACTCTCTCTTAATGATCTATTAAACAGTGTTTTAAAATGCAGCCGCATGGGCCGCATATGCGTATGCGGTTGGCAGCTATGTTCAGAATGTCCATGCGGTTTTTCTATGCGGCCGCATATGAGGTCATGCAGATTAAAAATGCAGCCATGCAGTCTGAATATGCGGCCATGCAGTTTTTCCATGTGGTTTTATTAATTTGATTATATTTTAATTAAAATTTATATTAAAAAAATTAAAAAATTATTGTTGGTTATGTTATTATGTGAAAATAAATTCAAATATATTAATATGAATATATATATATATATATATATATATATATATATACGTGAATTTTTATTTTAAAATCCGCATATACATCCGCATATCGTATATACGGGTATGTAGTGACTTTTCACATGCATAAATAAAACCGCAATTTAAAACACTGCTATTAAATAAGGTCTCTCTCATGAGATATGGATCTCTCCTTTCTCTCTCTCTTTGCTTCAGACAAAGAAAAGAAAAATGATATATTTTTTTCTTTATTTTACTTCCACATAAATTATTCTCTATATCTCAATTAATTATATTATAATTAATTGCTAAATAGTATAGAGTTATCATCGATTACTTTCATAGTCGTGTTCTAAGTTGTGATATCTCCGGATTATCTTGGTGGTGATTCCAAATCTTATGCGCTAGAGATGGAATATGCTTAAAGACAGTGATGATATCACGATTTGGATATTATCCTTTCAATTTGATTTGCTTTATTTGATTAATTATCTTTTAACTATCCGAATTTCTGAAAGTTTATCCCAACAGAATGTACATATAAACTAATAGCTATTAATTTATCTTTTCTTATGATCCATGTAACTGGTATTATGTGATAAAAACAAATTTGCAGATCTACCAATACCAAAGAAGAGGTCCATGCAAATTAATTTTTTGGAGAAGCGTGATGAACGGTGGCTTAATTTTCTGATCACTGATATTTTTGGACATGTAACAAAAAAAAATGTTTGATTTAACTAATATTAATGTACTAAAAAGAGAATTTATTCAACCCTCTATCATATGAGCAATAATTTTCCTTTTCCATTTTTTTTGTTTTTTGAAAATTAGACTATGTTTCATTTCAAAAAAAAAAAAAAAAATTAGGCTATGCCTGATAAATATAAAAAAGAAAAATGAAGATGTAACTAGTGTTCCCAAGTCGAGAGTTTAGTGTCAACTGTCAAATGCTGTCAAAAAACCGAGCCGAACTAACTCGTTAATATCTTATTTGTACTGTGAGCTGCACATAGATTAAAGATTTTCTTTCACAAGTTTGAAAAAATTATCCTATATAACGTGCTTGATTATCTCAAGATGAGCACAAAGAGATAGACACAGCAAATAATTTAATTTTCTTCTAGAAACGAGCAAAACTGAATTAAGTTTGAACTCACTAATGATGAGCTGAACTATAATTGAACGACCTAATTGTAATTTTTTTTCAGATTCAATCTTGAACGAGTCACAAGTTACGATTTTCTTGTCTCAACTCAAAATTTTGAATTTAGATCCGGACCGTCTGATTGGTCTGGCACGAATATTAAAGGAATCTCGTGGGTTCCATCTTAAACCGGGTTGACTACATTTTTATCAGACGGTCCGATCCTCTGCATTAACACACCATTTTGTGTTTAGCTGTGAACCGTCTGATCATAACTCCGGTCAATCCGGATCTTTAATATTCGTGCGGATTTTAATCGGATGGTTGAGATTAAAACTCAAAACTTGAGGTAATTTACAGGAATCGAATTTCGGGGGATCCTCTCTCGGAGAAATGAAGATAGCGATCTGTAGAAAAAAGAATAAAAAGGAAAAAACAGGTATGACTGAATGTGGTGCTGGGTTCTGACATGTGGCCCATATAGGTATCCGTTGGAGTTTTTAATTGACCAAATTAGTTGTTCACAATGCCCACAATTCATGGCCGATTTAGTTTCACAGCTTCAAATTATATTACTAATCAACAATTTTCAAATATAAATATCATAATATTGATAATTGTAGGAAAAACAAATTTTGTCTAATTCAACCACAATTATATTTTTTTTCCTAATTTAATGATTTATATCAATTCTCGCATTTATACCATTTTTTTAAAATTAAATTTACTAATCACACCATTAAAAATTGTAGGTGTAAATAATTTTTTTCCTAATTCAATCCCTTTTGTAAACTGATGCCTTCAAAATTATGTACTGCTATTCTTTAATTTTAATTTAGTTGTATATTGATTGGTTATGTACTGCTATTCTTTAATTTCAATTTGGTTGTATATTTATTGGTAAATTATGCACTTACAATTTTATTTTTAATTAGGATGTCTCATTTTTCTTATTCTATAATATATTTCTAATTAGGTAGGTTACGTTTGCTAAATTTATTTCTATCATGCATGTAAAAGGTGAGGAAAAAATCAACTTAAGTTATGATTTAAGTCACAAGCTTCGAGCAAATAAATAATAGTTTAAGCTATGACTTAGACTAATCTAATTTAGAATAATTAACTCAGATCTCATTTAAGTCTCAAACACCATCAAATTAACCAAATTATATACGAAAAACATTCAAAAAAATAATCATGGATGAAAAAAATGTACTTTAAATTTCGCTAAAAAAAATTCATTGTCTCAAAATAATCATAGACGAAAAATTAAATATAGAGATACTAAATAGAACTTGTGGAATGGGGATTCAAATTAGCTGAAATTCGAGATCATCAATAGTAACTCTGAAATTCTTGGTATTTCGAATCTAATCGTTGAATTGTTTTGAGATACATGCACAGAAAAATCAATAATTTCGAGATCCATGCACATAAAAAATTGAATGGTTGAATTCAAAATTTTAAAAATTTTAGAGATATTGTTCATGGATTTAGAATTTCAGCTAATGGTGAATTGGTGATGTATTGTATAATTGTAATGTACTCGAATTCGTATCCTCTGAGATATCTCAAACTTTGCGTGACTTTATGGAAATCCCAACAGTTTAAATACGTTCTGCACAAATCTCAAAGCACACATAATACTGACCCCTACATCACCCCCCGAATAGGCACCGGACATGTCGGTCACGCAAAAGTTGAAATATCTCAGAGGATACACACTCATGTACTCCTGGTCTACAAACGATTCCCCATCTTTGCTGCGCTGCGCTAAACTTGGTCCACTCTCGTACACCGAATAACCCCCAAGTAATCAGGAATACAAGTATACAGCTTCGATACATACACCGGTCTGGGATGCCATACACACATAGTGCAAATTAGACACACACACACCTGTTTAGACCATGTTTAGCTTAATTACTGTCAGCTACTGTACTCCCGCCTCAGACCTATAAGGGGTCCGGTCCCCTAAAGTAATATAATATTTGAGTTTCCATCATCACCGTTGGATTAGAATCTGGGGCCTTTACTATTCGTGCCAACACAGAGTGAACGGTCCGGATCCAAACCCAAAGATTGGGTTTATGAACTTTGTGATCCGAATTCGACCTATAACTGTGTCTCCTCCCGACTTCAGTTCAGTTCATTCTAAAAGTGTTCCTTCCACTTCGAGGCAAAACGACAAAGCGCGAAAGAGAGATAGAGAGTGAGCGACTGAGCGAGAAAGCGAAATACAGAGAGAGTGAGAAGAATCGATCGAAAGTTCGAAAATCTCGAGTTTGAGCGGTGAGATAGCATCTCTTTCTCCCTTGATTCTATCATTTGGTCTTCTTCTTTCTTTTTTTTTTTTTTTTTTTTTTCGTTTTAGGCTTCATTTTCTTAATGCAGAATTGATAAAATCGATGATACCTGAGCAGATTATCTGAGATCGTATGGTTTTACACTCGAAATGCGTCGTTACCTACTTAATTTGCATTTCCTTGTGAAATTTTTCGATTTCCTTTGAGTCTCTGCTTCATTATCAGCAAAAAAATGGCGATAATTTCTTGACAGGTTTCTGAACATGGGGGATGGGAAAGGCGAGGGGATGAAGGGTTTATATGCATGATTATCGATTCACGCTTCATCTTTCTTTACTTTTTTTTTTTTCCAATTTCAGTGAGAAATCGTGTATCTCAGGGTTTAAGATGCAGAAACAAGGATTTTCAGGGTTTAAGATGAGATCTCTAATCGGATCAGGATCTGGTGCTGTTAGAGCAAGCTACACTCCTAACACAAAGCCATCATTTGAATCAAACTCGTATGAAAATATTGCTAAGATCAAACTCACAGCAGGTTGATTTCTTCCCTCAAATTGAGAAACACTAACTTCATTTCTTATATTATGCTAGTGGATCTAAGTGAATGTTGGAATTTTGATGAGATAATTTGGCAGTGAACCTCTGATTCTAGATATCATGTTTCGTTTAGTCAAGTGCAGTGTTAAACAGAGCATTTATTGGGGAAATTAGTTGAATCATATATTTCTTAATGCACCTAATTTTATAAATGATGTGATTATCATGTGATTTTGTTTAACTTTCCAGAAGGATTCATCAACTTTTTTGGAACTGTAATTAATGGAATTCTTAGGATGGCCTTCTCATTATTGAAATTGTAAATGAGAAAAAGTACACCTCTCGAATTCAAAATATAATATTGTAACCAGTGCATGTTGTTTGAGGTAAAGAAATTTTTCTGCAAGGATTTTGTTAGTTCCTCCAACGGCATTTTAATTATGGAAGTTTCTCATAAGATAATCTAGAAACATCATATCTATGTTACAATCTAGGTATTACTTGTACTCTTCATTTGATCAGTGCACTTCATTTTATTTAATGCACAATGTATATGACAACCACTTTGAATGAACTTTATTCCAGAGAGGATGGTCAAGGATCAAGCCTCAGTTAAAACTGACCTTGAAATGGCTGTACGTAATTTTGTACTTTTTTAAATGATTTATCATTATTAGATATTTCCATCAAGTGTTATTGCAAGGTACTCTTCTGGTGTGACTACGATATTTTAGTTTTGTCGAGGATTTTGTAGGATGTTTTGATTTATACTTCTCTGCACAAAATACCTTATTGCTTACATTTCACTGCTGAATTCTTTGGTTATTCAATGCCTACATGATTCATCAAATTTTCTTTCACTGCTCAACTCTATTATATGCAATTTGAGCAGCATGCTAAGCTAAAAAGGGCAACAGAGCAAATACAAACTTTAGAAACCAAGCTCCAACATGCTATAAATGAGAATGCAAAGTTGAAAGTAAAACAGACTGAGGATGCCAAGCTCTGGCTTGGGTTAGATTCGAAGCTCTCCTCCACTAACACAATGTGTGATCAACTGATGGAGACACTGAAGCAACTGGCCAGTCAGACTCAACAAGGTACTACTTAATTAGTAAAGAGTAATTATGAATTATGACACCAGATTACTTGTCAGTTATTTCCTTTTCTATATTTAGAAAAGAGTGAGGCTATGGTACTATGCATAGCACACTTTAGTCTGTACTCTGGATGCATATCTCCATTTTTGAAGTCCATATCATCGATCCATTCAGCTCCACATGATCTCAATATGAAAATGTGCTTGGATGCTGAATTTTACATTTTTTAGAATTTTTTACTATATTTTAGAAATTCTAGACCATTTGAAAGTGGTGATTTTGTACCTATCTAAAAGAATAGTAAAGTTTCTAAAAAATGTAAAGTTTGGTCTCCAAGTACATTTTCATATGTAGATCATGATGAATGGTTTGGATCAACTATTTAGAGTTTGAAAATGAAGATATGAATCCATAGTACGGACCAAATTGTGCTATGCATAGTACCGTAGCCTCACCCTTTAGAAGAATGCTTGGATGTATACCTCATGTGCCTACAGCCAAGTTCTATTAGTTTCCACAACTTGCTCCTTTGTGATGAAAGTAATGAGCGCCATGAGCTTTGTGTATTATGGTTGGCTTTGTCAATTAGTTCAAATACACTATTAACAGCTGAGAAGGATCAGAAGCACTATGAAGAGATGTTTCAACAGTATTCAAAAGCTATGGATGATTTGAAGAATTCGCTTAATGTTGTGAACACAAGGCTGGAGCACTCACAGACTGAGATCAATGATGGTAACTGTTAAATTATTCATGATACATAGCTACCAATTTATTCTTCTTTGTTTGAAATGAATTGCATGAGGTGTTATCACTATACGTCAAGGAGGGTTTGCTGCATTATTGCCAGTATGGTACTGGATTGGTGCTTTGCTAATTATTTACTGTAACAAAGTATTTTCCCAGATAAAGGCCGATATACACAAATTTTCTCTTTGTTTCACAATATCTGGCCACTTTGTATTTTAGTATGGTGAAGTTGATAAGGTCCTTTAATTTTAACAGGGAAACAAAGGATGCTACAAATGAAAAATGAGAAAGAAGAAATGGAAAAGGATCTCAAGGAGAAGCTACAGGCAACTGATATTGTAATACAGAGAAAAGGTACATTGTTGGGTCCTTGTGATTAACTACTGTAACTTTCTGTGGGCAATAACCAGAATAAGCTTTTATTGGAGCCCTGATCATAGATGTAGTATTGGTTTTGTATAAATTGTAATTTTGAAGCATAATCTTGTCAAATAGTGTCAATTTGCTTCACAAGAAAATAAAAAATGAAAAAGGAATATAAACTGAACAAATGATACAATGCTAATTAGTTCTTGTTGGTGAAATGGACTTAAATTATACCAAAATCTGGTACTATGATCTGTGGGTTTTATGAGAGCTCATTTCAAGTTGATCTTTGTATCATTGCATGAAGATTTCCTTCCTTTATACAGATTCTGATTTGAAGCACCTAGAGGAGACTGTAGAATCAAACAAGACGCAGCTACATGACCTGGACTCCCAGCTGAGAAAAATGGAGCTAGAGCTGAAGTTAAAAGAGGATGTGTGTACCAGCCTGGGAGTTGCAATTGAGGCTCTAGGGAGAGAAAAGGCTGACCTATGCCTTCAAAGAGAAGATCTATCTCTGAAATTAGAGAAATCTCATGCGGAGTATAGCCACCTTGAGAGGTCTCTTGTTGTGCTTAGAGACAATACAATCCAACTAGAGAGAGAAAGCAAAACTATAGAAACCAATGTCTCAGGCCTCCTGTCCTCGTATAAAAAGTATTATCAGTTGGTCCAAGAGGAGAAACGCTTAATTACTGAATCTACCAACAGCAAAATCGATGGTATTCAGAAGATGTACATCCAATCTCGAGAAGAAAATAATGGTCTTAATGCGCAAATCAAAGAGCTGAATGGTAAAATTACTGATTTGGAGAAGATGCAAGAGTTCTCTATGGTACAACATGCAGAGGAATGTCAGCTGGCTGAAGAAAAGATAAAAATAATGCAACTTGAGGTAAAAAATTTAGGTTCTGAGAAGGTTGAATTGGAGAAAACAAACTCGGAGTTACAAGAAAAGGTTAAGCATTTGACTGAAGCATCTGCTGAAGCTGAGAGTCATGTGGTATGTATAAACCTAATTTTTCTCTTGTTTTACTTCCTTTATCATTTGATTCAAATAGAACGAGCATGGTACCTTTGTTTTTCCTTGCTTTACTATGCATAGCCAATGATATTCACATCTGCAATTATGCTTTTCAGCAACAATTATTGCAAAAGATGTCAGATTTTGAATTGGATACTAACGACAAACAAGACAAGATACGCTCTGTGTTAGAAGAAAAGGCAAAGGAAATTGAGTCATTTACCTATGAGGTGACAAAAAGGGACCAGAAGCTTGAAGAGCTCGAAAGCGAGATGAGCCAGCTCAAGGTTTCTCTTGATGAGGAGAAACAGCTGCATCTGGCTTCAGTTGAGAGCGAAAAACAACTGGAGGAGAAGATCCTAAAGGTTTCTTTTTCTGAACTCCAAAGTTTATTGAATACCTGACAGGTTTGGGCTAACGGGAGTTTCAAAATTATCTATGTTATGTTGTTTCAGTTGGTGCAATTCATGCATGAACCTTGCTTGTTTGACTTCAATATTAGTTACCAATCTTTAGTTTTGTTTGTTGATGTGTTTGGTACATTGGTGAGCTGTTTGTGTATTGAAGTAACATTACTACAGTGAGGGTTAACTGAAGCAAAAGTAGGTCAAATTGAGCCATGGGAACCATAATTGCTTCTCCAGCTTGGAAATCATATAATTTTGTTGTAGTGTATTCTATCAAACTGGAAATATGACGTGTATTGTTCAGCTGTGTTGCCTATGAGCAATAACTTTCCTTATATTACACTTAGGAGCCTTTTAATATGAAATGTGGTATATTGTCTCCAGATTCAAGCATCACTGACGACAACTGAAGCAGAATTGACTGAGGCAAAGAGGCAATATGATATGATGCTTGAGGTTAAACAACTGGAGCTCTCAAAACATCTGAAGGATCTCTGTCAGAAAAACGATCAGGTTATAATTAAATCTTTATTTAAGCTCATACTGGTATTTGACTTGACTAATACAATCTATCATGTGTATAACTTGGTTGGTACTTTATAGTTCCTGAGATGGCTTCATTTTGTAGGCAATTAATGAAATAAGGAAGAACTATGAGTCTGAGAAGGTAGAGATTGTTAACATGGAAAAGGCAAAGGTACATCATTTTTTTTTTTATAAAATTGTGTTGTGGTTACCATGAAGAAAATTGTGAATTTTGCTGTTAATCGGTGAACATTGTTTAGGCTGACAAACTCCTAAAAGAGTTGGAGTCAAAATATGAGGAGAAACTGACACAAAACAAGGCAGATGCACAGGAGAACTTAATTCGTGTTAGAGAGGAGAACATTACAACGGTATGCATACATCATTTTTTGTTATAATTGAACTTTTAAAACATAGCATGATTTAGCATGAGAATATCTGTACTAATTTTATTTTCAGTATTTTTTTTTTTTTTGAGAAACCATTTATTGTATGGTTTGACCACTAGGATCTTTTTTTATTTAATAATTTAGTCTGACTGGCTTTGTTTCATTGTACATATAATCAAGGTTTATGATCAGTTTAGCAGTGGTTGAGATATTTAGCAATGTTCAACCTCATTTGGAAGTGTTTGGTACATTATGATACAAATACATCCTTGGGTTCAAATACAAATACAACTTGGACCAATGCTGAATGTTAAACCTGATAGAAAAAATAGACTTGATAAAGAATACAATTTCTAGTGGCCAAAATATGCTTAAATGGTTCTTGTAACTTCCAAATATTTATCCCGTGAGGAGTTACCTTGTTTCCAGATTCTACTAAAATAATGGTCTGGTTCTTGTTGTAAGAAAAATGGTCCTTGAAATTGTTTAGTCTATCAATAATTGATGCAATATTTTACTGAAATATGCAGATAAGTAAACTCCAACAGGAATTTAATGAGAAGGAGCTCAGCATTCGTACCCATCACAGGGAAGAATTGCACCGTCTCGAGCTCCATGCTGAAAATGAATTGAGAGATGTTTGTAACAATTATTTACATAAAACATAATTTAGTTGTTTTCTTCAAGGATGAAATTGCCGGGTTTGGTACCATATATGTACTCTAGATAGCTATACCTACATGTGTACCTAACAAAAGTTGGTCTTTTTCTAAATGGTTGTGTTAATAAATGCAGAGACTCTCTGCTCTTAGGAAAGAGCATGAAATCCAGATGAAATCCCTGAAGATGCAACATGAGGATGACTATGGAAAGCTGCAGGAGGAGTTGGAGCTACAAAAATCAAAGGTTCTTTGCATATTTTTCAAGTGAAAACATGTACTAATCTGCACAAATAAATTACCCCTTTCATGCGTAAACATGTTGCACAAGTCTTGATTTTTTTATTATATTGTTTGACCATATAGCTGTTCATATTGAAAAACCGATAAAAATGCATGAGTTTCTGGAGTGACGACTAAACCATGACATAATAATGCATGCATGGTGGTACTTGTACTTAAATTTATGACCATTTTTGATACAAGATGGATTCTAAAGCTACTTAGTTTCAATCCAGGAGGAGAAACAGAGAGCTTTACTTCAGTTGCAGTGGAAAGTGATGGGAGATAATCAACAAGGCGAACAAGAAGTAAATTCCAAGGTCTCTCCTATATCTTTCTGCTTTTCCTTCTTTAGAGTTTGGATAGAGGATGCAGCTTAGTGTGTAATTCCACCGTCGATATCATGGGGGACGGTCCGGTGCCTGGTCGGAGCCGTCCGATCTGCATCAAGATTCGTGTGAACTCGATCAGTGTGATTCTTATAGTTACCGGCATGAATCTTGATGTGGATCGAACAGCTCCGACTGAGAGGCTTGTTTATAGAATTAGGGATACATCCGTCTATAATGGAATTCTTTGCTTTGACTATCTTAATGAAATGCAATCCTTTTCTTCTGCTTCAATTATTGAGTTGCTTATTTAATCACATGTTTGCATATTCTGACCTTCATGTTAAAAAAATAAACAATGATGTATGTACCTCTATAGGAATATTCTGCTTCTTCAATGAGGAGAGAATTGCTTGGTAGAAGACAAAGTCAGCGTTCCCTGATAAGTCCAGAAGCCAAAAGGAAGGTAATTATAAAACCTGGAATTTTATTACTCATTTAATTTTGTATAATGTCTTGAAAGATGGCACTGTTATTGTCAAGCATGTAACTTCTCATCTATGACAAAAATTTTTATTCAAAATTGGTTAATTTCTTAATTGAAGCATTTTGAGATCTCAAATGAGGTTTAAATGTCAATATACGAGAAGGAACATTGAAAAGAACCAAAAGGGACTCATACTTTATTCGATCGAATGTGATTTTTTATTACCATCCAGAGCTTGAATGTATTTTTTTTTTTTTTTGCACTAATGACATGTGTGCTGATATATATATTTAACAGGATTCGAGCCTACCTACAATTTTGCCATCACCAATAACAAGTATAATGAGGAAAGAAAGAAAGGTACTTATTTTGAACTTGTTTCATTATTTCCTTCATGAAGCTCTGTTATAGCTTCATTTAAGGACTTTATACATGAGTTCAAATGCCTTGTCTTTCATGCCTCAATCATGTCTCATATCTTTATCTCCGTTTTCAAAGTCCAAAAGTCAATCTGAACTGCTCAAAATGTTCTCCATATTAAAATGTGCTCGGAGACCAAATTTTATATCTTTTGGGAATTTTTTACTAGTTTTTTGGATAGGTACAAAATCACTGTTTTTGGATGGTCCAGAATGTATGAAAAACAATGATTCTGTACCTCTTTAATAAAAAATAGTTTAAAATTTCCAAAAAAATATAAAATTTGGTCTCCAAGCACATTTTAACATGAAGATTATTTTGAGCGGTTCGGATCAATTGTTTGGACTTTGAAAACGGAAATAAATGTTTGTAACCATGTAATCAGTTTAATGTTTTGGTGTGCAGATGACACATAAAGAGTATGAGGTCGAAGTAGGTTCTGGTCGTTCCACAAAACGCAAGAAAACAAGGAACTCTGCTGTGTTTGAGGTACAAAGAGATAACTCATTATTGCTTCTCTTGTCTTGTGATGGCTTATTTATTTATGTACGACTTTATCGCTTTGTTTAGGAAACAAATGGTGGAACTCAGAAGTCAGCATTTAGCAAGCCTCCCAGACAAAGTCAGGTATGGCTGTTTTCAATTAGGGTTTTGTATCAGAAAATATCCTTTCTTAAGTATAAAATATTATAACAAGAGCTATATGATTGGCAGTAAGAGGAAATAATGATCATTGGGTTGTACTGCAAGCAACACTGACTTCATCAATTCATAATCTCAACTTACGGATTTTGATTTTTCTTTTTCCCTTGGCAATAAATCTTTGCTTCATGATGTGATTTATAGGCCCCTTCTGTGGCTGGTGGGACCCAGAAACGCTCGGCAATCGGTGACTTGTTCTCCGAAGGATCTTTGAACCCGTATGCTGATGATCCTTATGCATTTGATTAGATGGTACGTCACTTGTACTTTGGTGTAATTATGCTGTTTAGTCCAAAGGATTTCTGTTTTCAAAATAAAAACACCAAATAATTTGTTGGTCATTTGTCAGTATTGTTAGTTGCACAATAACATCATTAAACCAAACTAAGCCTCTTTTAAAACTTACAATAAACCCCCCTACAATTCTTTGTTGTATCTTTGCATAATCCCAACTGTCTGTTATATTTTAAATAAATGCTAACAATTGCCAGACCTAAGTGAAAATAATTACCTTTGCAAAATCTACTAATTCAGCTATTTTGAACTAACATCAAATCCTACTTACAGGCCTCAGTATAGATCCTTTCTGATTTCTCTACTTACCGTCTTAAACAATAAAGAACACATGACAATGCATTTCAAATGATACTGGTATGTTTAGCATTATAGCAAAATAATGTAAATAGTATAGATATTCCAATTTGTTTCTTGTATTGCAAGAATATAATAATGCGGGATTGTATCACAGATGTTTTTACTGTACTTTAAGGACTTTTGTAGAATGTGCAAGTAACGCTAAAATCTTGGGTTGTTGTTTGTTGGAGATGATTTGTAACCATTTTGATGTTAGTGCTATGTTTTTATTTGTGAATAATTCTTTGGAATTTAGTATGCTAGATTGGGGCAAATATTTTAACAGACCAGTTTTGACTTCATGCAGCGCATGACCTATAGAATCAGAGCAGGGCTGCACATTGTTTTTGCACTGCATAAAACCAAAACTGCTCTGTTAAATATTTACCCCTATTGGTTTTTAGTAACTTTAGCTTCAAGATCCCGGAAGGTCTGTTTTGAAATGCTTTGATGGAATTGTCTACTGTGCGTGTGAAAGTGTATATAGATAATTTGAAAACACGTGAAACAATTTGTTAAAAAATGGTTGTTTCAAATTCTACCGTAATTGTTTGGGAATTCATATCATCTAAGGTAACAGAATATTTATGATTAGACAGGACCAACTGATCAGAATTGCACCAATATTAAAGGAGTTCCGTGCATTCTATCTAGGGTTTGATCGGATGGTCTGGATCTAAATATGGACTGTTTGTTTGGTTAGTTCAGAACTGCTTCGCTCCGTTGATTCTTACTTTCTTAGGCCATGTTTGGTTGTGGAGTAAGAGGTGGAGTAAGCCCCTTACTCCACGTTTAAGAAGTCAAACGAGAAGTAACTTAGGCAGTTTAAGATGAAGTAAGATTTGAGTTAAATCGGAGTAACTTACACCATCTAGAGAGATGGTTTAACTTACTCCACCAAACACGGTTAACTTACTCCGGTTTAACTTAGAGTAAGAAATTTAATCCGGTTTAACTTTACTCCACAACCAAACATGACCTTAGTGTTGACGCTATTAATGTAATGGACTTGACAATCAAATGCGAATGTCATTAATTAGTACCCAAATTCGAACTAACCAATTAAGAGAAGTTTGAACAGCATTTAAAGTTAATGAATGATTTTATAAGTTTTGTTAGAACCAACCTTTAATCTAGTAAAGAAGATCAACACTCTCTATGTGGAGAGATTATGAATTCAAAATTAGATTGGCATTTCTTTATATAAAAAAATAATAATATCAATAATCGGTTGTTTTGATTAAGTACAATTATCTTTTATGGGTAATTATAAGAATAAGATTTTGCTGAGTCATTATTCCTAGATCTATTGGTTTAGTATTATAATTATAATATAATTTTGGAGCATATATGTGATGATGTGAAAAAGGAGTTTTTCTATCCATTTTTCAAGGTGTTTTATTGAGAAAATGCAAATTACAATTGAGACGGCTAATACGATATTGATCTTCCTTTCATTGATGAAGTCTAAAAAGAAAGGAAGATGCTTCATCTTTCTTTTCCTGCCAAACCGACATTTTTAGTAGTCAGGATCCGTCTCCTAACAATATACACTATTTTTGCACTGGGTTCTGAGTTGAATGGAAAGAAACGAAGGAAAAATATGAAATGGTTACATATATAGGGTGTTCAAAAAGAGAAAAGATATGAAACAAGGTATCTAGAAGAAAAAATAGATGTATAATTGGTTTTGGTCAAAACAGTCAAGCCAATTAATGGAAGTAATAAAATTTCAAATATTCTGCTCTATGCAATTTTAATATCTCCATTCTTATATTAGTGTCATTGACCCCAGTCTTTATCTAATTATTTTTTTTCAAATACATATGTTTATATGCTAAAAAAAATGAATAAAATAAAAAATTTAGACACTACAGCAGAAATTACTTTCTGCAATCGGAATTCCGGTCGCAAAAAGCTCCCACGCCGATCACAGAAATTAAAACTGGTCCTAATAGCTTATTCCGGTTGCTGATAGACTGGTCGCAGATGCTCTTCTGCTGATGTAAACGGTCGCTAATACTTTTTCTGCGACCAAATTGTTTTGGTCGCTATTTGTTTTTGCTAACGTCAGGAAGTAGTTTCAGCGAGCAAAGTAACAGTCGCAGAAAGTGTTCTGTCAGTTTTTTTTAATTTTTTATTATTTAAATTTGCACCATTTAATAATTGATACGACACGTACCAACATACAACATAAACATTAATATATACAAAACATCGATACATAAAAAACAGATATAAACAGAAATATCGAAAAACTGATAATATATCGATCAAACATAACAATCGAAATGTCAAGTAATATATCGATCTAAATGTCTCGCATAACATAAACAGATAATCTAAATGTCAAGACAACATCTGAACAACATATAGAAAACTAAACTAAACAGTACCATCGTCGCTGTTATTCTCGTCATCCTGAGGAGCGGAAATCGAGGCCGACTGCGAGCCTGAACCTCCCTGTGAAATTGTAAAAGGATATTTTAGATAATTATACATACAAGATCTACAGAAGGTCTAGACAAATTATAGATGCGTTCTTCGATATAAAGGCGTTAAAATTTAGACAAATTTATATATTTATTTATCTTCTCATTAAATAATTTAATTTTTAACAGTTGGCTTTTAACGATTTATTTAATAAATGACCAATTAAATTTTAAATTAACTCAGGTCAACTATTCACTATATTCAAATAATGAAAGATCAATATTTTACTCCAAATATTATTTTAATTGTAGCCGTTGGTGGTTCTCAACATTTACAAGCTTAATATAAAAAATGAAGTTAAAAGATTGGGTTTTCACTATATATGATATCCATTAAAATTAATAACTCAATGATAACTTTTTCATTTATCTCGTGATGCAGAGAAAGTGAGTGAGATTAAAAATTTAAATAGTGCAGAGACTAAACTTTACCATTTTTTAGAATTTTTTTACTATTTTTTTTTAAATTGGTAGAAAATCACATGATTTAAATATTCTAGATCATTTAAAAATGATGTTGAACGGTTCAGATCGACTATTTGGACTTTAAAAACAAAATTATTAACCAATACGTGCTATGCTTTCATAGCCTCACTCTTTTACTTTTTTTGTTTACTAATCAATTCCTCTAAATGACATAAAAAAAAATATAACAGTAAGAAGTGTAACTCATATGCTTTGTTTATACAAACCTGTATTCAACGTTACCTATGTAGTTGAGCATGTATCAATTAAACACATTGCCAAGAACAACCAAAAAAATAAGAAAAAAAAGGTCCTCCAAAAGCAGCTTTTACTTTTATTATAGCAATAAATTGTACAATATATTTAAATGTTGCAATCTTTTTTTTTTCTTTTTCTTTTGAGGCACAAACTAACAGAATCACAAAACTTGGAAGGATTTTGGAGAAGATTTTAGAGTCAGAGTGAAATTGAGATTGAAGATCGAATGAGAAACACTATCTATTCATGTCTTCCAATTTATTCAGAATATTCATGATATATTTTCACTTGCTATCTAAATTGAAATTTTGCCTATAGTTTAGGTTAGTAAATTAAGTTTATTTTCATTATTTATATTCAAATTAGTATTTTGTGTATATATTATTCTTTTGATATTAGGATCAAATTTATAGAACAAAAATTAAAAAGGCAAAATTAACCATGTACTAAGCATTTTTAACTTATATAATTATATTGTTCTTAAATTTTGTGTATATGTACTTTGATTATAAAATTTAAGATATAATAAACTAAATAACTACTATTTGATTTACTCTAATATCTAAATTGGAAAATTATAAAAGTTATATTATATATATTCTATTTAGCAAGTTGTATAGCACGTTAACAATTGGACGTGAACAATAAGGCGAATAAGAAATACAACTAAAAAATAGAAATACTAGTTTGGCACACAATTCATTTTTATTCATACCATGAGAGTGCATATTGATTCTAAAATTCATTTCAAAATCATGAGAATAATCCAACAATTGAAAAATAATGTGAGAAAATAAGTACGAAAATAAACATGACCTGATAAGTATTCTTTTGTTAGATTTTCTGTAAAATATATTGTGTTGCGAATTATCATGTAACAAGTAGAATAACAGTAGCAGTGTCTGTTTTAGCTTGATACAAATTTTAAAATTAATTTCCAATAATGCAAATATAAACCGAAATAATTTTAACTCGGCTGAGAGTTATTCTATCTCTGCGGTACTGCAATGATTACTCATCTTCTATTATAAAGGTTTAGATCTTCTAAATTAACTTAAAAATTGAGTTAGATCAGGACTGTCTGAATCAATCCGGTTCGAGATGAAATGTACAAAGTCATTTTAATATTCATACCAAAATAGATTAAACAATTTGGATTGAAATTCAAAATTTAAGTTACTTTAGTGGACCCAAATTCTTAGTATTTGTATGAATTAAGTTCGACTTGTATCAAGATTCGTACAACTTCCTAATTTCTATGCATTAAGTTCGTACAAATGTTAATACAAAATCAAACGGTTAAGAGCGAATATCAGACCATTTTCACCAGCAAACAGAATCAGTTTAGTTTGTGACACGTGTACAAAAAATCTGTTTTCTTGATACTCTGTTGTATGAAAACAATAATATATATGTTGTTTTGAGTAACTTAAGCGTGAAGATTGTTTTGAGCTGGTAAATATTTAAATAATAAATATAGAATCAAAATAGAGTAGAACTAAGGGTGTTTTTAAGTTCATCAAGTCATTTCGTGAGCTCAAACTCTAAAATTTATCAAATTAGATTTAAATGATAAATTCAGACCATTAAAATCATTCTACCTTACGAGTGATGCGTCTACATGTAAAAATTTTAAAGTTTCAAATTAATTTAGTATAAAATTAAGTGATTAAGATTAAAAAATTTATGAACTAATTTTAATACATCCATTTTTAGATGCCTTTTTGACTCCTTGACTATATATAAAATTAATTTAAAATTTTAAAATTTTGACAAACTTGTTCTGTTAAAATATTTGCTCCCACTTTAACGTCAAAATTCAAGGGATCAGGTTTCATGGAGTTCATATCCTCTTAGGTAACATATTATTTTGTCAAGATTCAGACTGTTCGATTCAAAGTGAAATATACGAGATCTCTTTAATATTTGTGCAGATTCATTTCAGATGGGCTTGATCTAAACATAATATTTCTTTTACCTTAGATGATCTAAATTATGGTTTGATGTTCTAAGTAAATGTCATTATTTAATATCCAAATTCGAAGTACGGCATCAATCTTGATTTTTCAAAGTAGAAATCATTTCCTACTTTCCAGTAAATTTTATCTTTTTTTTCAAAAATAATAAAAGATATTGTATTTATGAAAAAGAAATTAAATCGAATTTATCTATACGAACTGCGTACATTTATTTTTTGAATAAAATTTCTCAATAGTTTTTTATTCATTTTTTTTTCTTTTGGCATTTTCCTATATTTCTAAATTTGTTACCATTTCCATTTTTGTTTTGAGCCAAAATGATGGGAAAAAGTGAAAAACTAGGGAAAAATTAATCCATGCATAAATTCATTAATTTATTGTTGAAGCAAAATTAGAAGATTATTTCAATTAAAATGATTAAAAGACAATATTTTCCTTATTTTTTGTTCTGAATTTTAAAAGATAAAAAATTATTATCATCCCTAAAAAGAAATTTTGTTAAAATTTCAGAATTTGTGAGATTGAGAGTGGTTTAGTGTTTTGGCATACTTGGAGGCTGAGAAAATACAAAAAATTATGATATGTTGTGGTCCTAATTTATATATGGATGAAATTAAATGATAAATTTACTAAAATGTTTCTCATAATAACAGCTATTAGGTCTGACCGCCTGAATTCAAATTATGTAACAATTTTTGTGACATCTACTTAAAGTTCTAATTTTATCATTGTGCTCAAAATGATGCAAAAAAAACAAAGATTTAATTTCTGAGCTACTGCTACAACAGATCCCTTGTCGGATCCGGGTCTGGAACTTCTAAAGCGGGCTAACCCGCCTAATTCATTAAATTCAAACCTGTATTATTTGGTAATTCAACAAAGTTCCTCATTTTTGTTTCACATTACTTGGTCATTTTGTATTTTCATATTGTATATGGTCTTTTATAATATTGTATATTGTTTCTGAATTCTTATTTAGTATTGTTATAATATAATTTTTGAACAATTAACTATGTGAAATATGTAGGAGAGTACTTTTAATGTGATTTTTTTAGTTCTCACAATATCTTTTTTATATTGAAACTCTTTAATTAGTGAGATAATATGAAATTACTTCTAGATCAGTCTAAATCTCTAATCTCATAATTCATTTACTACTTGTACAATATTTCCTTTTTTATTTCCAAGTTGTACGTGCAATCAACCAATTAATTAAATAAATATTGAGATATTATTTTTTTTAATTTGGGGGTTTCTTTCTATTTATTTTAAATTTCAAGTAATTTATGCCTTAAAAATTATAATTACTAATGAATATGTTATTGCAAATAGAACATGGAAATCTCAACTCTTCAAAATTAAATTAAGAAAATGTAAAATACAATGAATATAGCTAAGAAGATATTTTTTTTTCATTAATCAATTCTAAAAAGAAATAGATATTCGAAGGAAGGAAATAAAGACAAATAAAATATAGAGAGAAAATAAAAATATGATTAATTGTTTTTGTTATAATATCTAAGCTAGTCAAGGAAAGTAATAAATTGGAAATGTTTTGTTATATGCAATTTGAATATATTATATTTGTATTGATAAAATGTTAAAGTCACTATTTAAAAATAGATAAAATATATAAATTGTGAGATATAATAAAACAAAAACAACTAATACTTGATTTACTCTAATATCTAAGATGAAAAATTGTAGAAGTTATATCATACATATTTTATTTAGCAAGTTATATAGCAATAGTAATGAACAATTGTACATAAATAATAAGATGAATTAGAAATACATTCAAAAGATAAAAATAGTAGTTTCTCACACACAATTCATTTTTATTCATGACTTGAGAGTACATACTGATTCTAATGTTCATTCCAAAATCATGAGAAGAATCCAACAATTGAAAAATAATGTGAAAAAAATAAGTACAAATATAAATATGACCTGATAAATTTATTTGTTAGATTTTATGTAAATAGTTGTTTGCGAGTTGCCAATTATCACGTAACAATATATTATTATGAATAAAAATATTCTACCGTGTGTAGAATAAGATTTGCACTGTCCAATTTATTTGACACGAATTTCAATGCGGATCTCCTATAATTCAAATTGGTACCAACAATAATATATGTATTGCTTTGAGTAACTTTAGCGTCAAAATTGTTGTGAACAACTCTAGCGATAAATGACTTTATACAGCGCACAAAATATAAAATCAAAATAACACTACGTATTATTGGTGCGCTTTGTGCGCTGTATGAAACCAAAACTGCTCTCTTAAAATCTCTGCTACAACTTCAATGTCAAAATTCAAGAGATCTGATGGAGTCCATATTATTTGTTAGGTAACATATTATTTTTGTTTAGATCCAGTCCGTTCGATCTAAGTGAAATACACGAGATGGTTTCTTTAATATATGTGCGGATTTTGATCGGACGGCCCGGATCTAAACAAAATATATTTGTTACCTTAGATGATCTGAGTTCTGATTTTATGTAATGAACTTAGCAGTCATATATTAATGCCATTATTTTAGTACCCAAATTCTGATTTTGCATCAATCTTGATTTTTCGAAGTAGAAAACATTTTCTACTTTCCTATGAATTTTTTTTTTTGCCAAAAAATCATAAAAGATATTGTATTGATAAAAAATAAATCAATTAAATTAAGCTATACGAACTCTACACACACATTATGAAGTGTTAACTCGTTAATTAATTTAGCTCAAATGAAAGAACAAGACATACAACAAAATAAATTATAGGTAAGATGAGAGAGATATTTTATATATTTAAATTCTAGAACCATTTTTTTTTTTTAATTTTAGTTGTTACTACTAAATTGTGCATTTAAATAAATAAAACAGTAAATCAATTACAACCATCCATAGGTGTTTCATTATTACAAAGTCATAAAAAAAACCTCTTAGCTTGTTATAACCTTATCACCTAGAAATAAGAGTTACTGTATTATCAGTAACAACTTACTTAATTACCATCCAATTCAAATCTAACAGCGATAATGCATCGCTCTGCTCTCTTTTTTTTCGTTACCGGAAACTTAATCATAGGGACTTGAGTAATGATTTTTTCTTTTTTTTCCTTTCTGGCTTGACAAAATCTCTCAAGTACCTAGAGCTATCACAGTGTCAATATTTTCCCTCTCGCTCTTAAGTGTCAAAAAATTAGTTCAACAAATTAGTTTTTAACTGTCTTGACTCTACCAAGCGCCTATGCGTGAAGAACTCAACCTCAATCACTTTAAATATGCTATCGGTAATCCATCAATAAATATCTCTAGTTTAACCTTTTCAATTAGTCACTTTAAATCAAATTTGATATAATATTGGTTTTTCATTTTATCAAAATGAAATTTAAGATAAAATAAATAACTAATATTTAATTTACTCTAATATCTAAGATAATTTTTTTTAATTATATCAAACATATTATATTTAGCAAGTTATATATGAAAAATGGTTAACAATTGAACGTTAAACAATAATGTGAATTAGAAATATAACAAAAAGATAGAAGGGGGAATTAAATACTAGTTTTTCACACACAATTCATTTTTATTCATGACTTGAGAATACATATTAATTGTAAATTCATTCCAAAATTATGAGAAAAATCCAACAATTAAATAATAGTGTGAAAAAAAGTAATTACGAAAATAAACATGACATGATAATTTTTTTTTTTTTGTGTTAGATTTTTTGTATCCAATGCGGTATCCTACCGTGTAGAATAAAATTTGCATTGTCTATTTTAACCTAACACGAATCTCAAAACAAACCTTCTATAATTCAAATAGGTATCGAAATAATTTGCCCGCGTGGTAGTTATTCTCACCCCTGCTAAAGACACCAAAGTTTATGAAGTTGACCTATAAATTATAATGCGTCGTATTTCATATCAAATAAAAAGGATTTGTATCATAATTTGAAGAAGATGGTTCCATCTGTAAAAGTGGCTCCATTGTCATGCCTCTCGCTCATGGATGTGGGGCCATCTGTAGCCCACTTGGACCACCAGACAGAATCAATATGTGACTAGGGGTGTTCAAACGGTTCGGTTTAATCAGTTTTGAACCGAACCGAATTAGTTCGGTTTAAACAGTTCAGTTATTTCCATTTATTAGATCGGTTTGGTTGGCTTTTCAAAACTGAATTATAACTTCACTTCGGTTCGGTTTGAAAATTTTTAAAACCAAAATAACCGAACCGACCAAACTTTCATATAATATGAATTTGATCAGAACCATCCCGGTTTAATTTTTAATACTCCAGTTTATTTCTTAATCAATTGCTTTAAATACTTAGTTTATTTCTAAGTATCTTAGCTTATTTCTTAATACTCCGGTTTATTTTTTAATATACTTCGGTTTATTATAAATCAATTGTTTTAAATAAAAAAATTTAATATATTTCGGTTTGAACCGAACAAACCGAAATAAAACTTTGGTTCGATTGCAATGCTAATTCGGTTCGGTTCGGTTCTATTTTTAAAATCGAATTATAACTTTGGTTTGTCAAGTTCAGTTCGGTTTTAACCGAACCGAACCGATGAACACCCCTATATGTGACATGTGGACTAAAATTGTTCTCCTGATTTTCTGTTGTAGGAAAATACTTTTAAAGTCAAAATCGTTGAACTTAATATTGTATTATTATGTGTTTGAAAATCAAATTTTGTATTTTTATAATATTATTGTGTTTGCAAACCGTTTAACAGTTATTAGGCGTTTTATAAAACATTTTTTGTAATATCTACTAATTTACAATTTTATGATGGTAGCTCGTTTTATAAAACACAAAGATTTAATTAATTTTTGAGCCGAGAAACCAAGTAATCTCAATTAGTTATTTCATTTAATCAGTATTTCAAATTAATTTACACCTCAAGAACATCAAGAACAACAATTTGCATATTTTATTGTAGAGATAACATGTGAGTCAGAAACTCCAATAAGCGAGTTCTGAAAATGTTTCATTAAGAAAACACAAAATGCAATGAAGGCTGCTAATTAGAAGACGAACTTTTTTCTTTAGTCAGTGAAGTCTAAAATGAGGAAGGGAAAAAAAAAGTTATTGAAAAAAAGAAAAAAAAAATATTAGAATGATTGTCAAGCTATTCAGCCTTATGTAATTTAAATATATTTTATTTATATTTATATTTATAAATATTAAAATTAATGTTAGAAGAGTTATAATTGATAAAATCTGAGGTACAACAAACTGCAAACAAGTAATATTTGATTTACTCTTTTATCTAAAATGAAAAATTACAGAAGTTATATTAAAAATGTTTTCTTTAACAATTAATATGTCACTAGTGACTAAAAACTTGAAGTGAAATATAAATAGTAGATTTTCACACATAATTCATTTTTATTCATGATTTGAATGATTCTAAAATTCACTTTAAAATTGTGAAAATAATCTAACCATTGGAAAACGAAAATAAACATTGCATGACAATAATTTTTTGATAGATATTTCTGTAAAATGCGCTTTACGAATTATAATTAATGTAATAATCTATTATAACATGTTAAATTTTTGCATCAAATAGAGATGATTTCCATCATACTTTGAAGTGGTTGCGGCATGACATGCGGGCCCATATGTGGCCCACTTTGACCACCAAACTGAGTCAATGTGTGACACGTGGGCAAAGGATTCATAAATATTTATTAGCCTTGGTACTACTCAAGATTCAAATCAATGTAATAAATTACTATATGCCACGTACATGTTCTACCTTTGGGCAACTTTTTTTGTTAATAGAAATTATTTGATAATAATATAGGACAATAGATAAACTGTTTTGAGATTTTAATTCCATAGAAATAATTAGAAAATTTTCAAAAACTTAGAAGAATAAAATAAATTTGTAACTATTTTTTTTTTAGAATAATGAATATTGACTATCATGAGTTTCAAAGGTGTTATACATGATGTTCGGAATTACATAACACTTATGAATGGTTATTGTAATATTGAATACATTGATGCAGCTAGGGATATAATGCAGGATTCGAGCATGATGTGATTTGTTATAGCACCTTGTTAAAGAACCTATGCAAAATAGGGGACTTAGAGAGCGCTAAACAAATGTTTTACACAATAGTTGTCAGAGGGCATAAGCTGAATGTTACAACGTATAATACCTTAATACATGGGCTGTGTAGAGCGGGTGATACAAAGACAGCTGAGGATGTTCTCCACGAGATGCCATATGACGGGCTCTAGCCTAATGTTGAGACATACAACATTCTTATGTATGGTGTATGCAAGAAGGGTTACACTGAGAAGGCTATCAAATATCTTTGACTCCATGATTTTTAAAGATATCAAGCTTGATTCAGTGACTTCCAACATTCTTGCAAAGGGTCTGCTGAACAAAGGTGAAATTCACAAGACATGTGCTTTATAGCAATATTTTCAACTGGCTCTAGCTATGATAAGAAAGGTGAAGTTAATTCTAATTTCTTTAATTTTTTTTATAAAATATTTTAATTCTAATTTATGTTATTAATATTGTGCTCTACTAATTCTAACTTTTGTTTTTGCTTTGTTTCAAATGTTGCAAGTTAACAACTTGATCTCAACAAGAAAGGATTGCATAGCATATGTTATAATTAGATTAGTTTATCAATATTTTAAATATATAGATAATCAGTTAGTTGTTTACTTTGCTTTGTTTGGTATCATTTTGTTAAGTTAGCTGATACCTTTTACCATTACTGGCCCCAACACATTTTTTATTTTATTTTATTGTTTTTTAGAATAATAAATTTGCAGCTAAATTTCAAAAAAATTGTAAGTTTTCCAAAGTAGAAAATATTTTCAAAAATTCCTGTAAAATTTACCTTTCTTCCAAAAATAAAAAATTATAAAAGATATTAAATTGATATAAAAGAATTAAATCAAGCTATACGAACTGCGTGCATACTTTTTTTTTTTGCAGAATATTCAAAAAATTCACAGAAGACAAAAAAATGATTTAAAGAGAAATACCAATGCATATAAATCAACTATCATACAACATTTTTTTGTCCTTTCCCCATTTTATTTTCCAATTTGATTAAAATTTTTCAACAATTCTTTTTTGTTAGCTAAAATGATGAAAAACATTGAAAATATAGCGAAAATTTAATTGATGCATAAAATCACCAATTTCCTATAGTAACATAACTAGAATATTTTTCATTAAAATGATGAAAACCATAGTTATCTCATGTTAAATCTACATAAGTAGACTTCTAAACAGTTAAATATTTTTAATTATTTTTATTGCACGGGTTTTTATTAAAAGTAAAGTTTTTTCTGAAATTTTCTCAACAATTTGTTTTGTCAAGGGAGACAATCTATTGGAACCTGTCAAAATATAAATTGTAAATATCAGAACGTGCACAAAACCTTACATATTCCTAGAATATAACATGCAATTAATATAGGACGTGCAAAAATATATATATATATTACAATAAAATGGAGTTTAGGATTAGAAGAGGCTAATCAGTGTCATTCTCATCCGATAAGAGATTATTAACCCTATCAGCCTATATGTGTCTCAATCCTAAAATTAGTCAATTCAAGTATCATTTGCTTGATAGTCTTCCTTGCTGATTTTCGGCAGCTCCAAAGAGCAACTTTGATCTGTAGCAATTTCAAATTTCAATATTATTAAATGCATAATGTAAGCAATTAGGTCTCTATTACATGTGATTAAATTTAAAAGTTTAAAATTAAGACATACTCTCAATTCATTTTACTCTTGACTTATTTTCCAATAACTCATATCTAGTTAATATATTTTAATAAAATAAGCAATATTTAATTCACTCTAATATCTAAATTGTAAAATTTTAGAAATTATATAAATTTTTTTTAACAAGTATATATCAGTAGTGACTAATATTTAAAAATGAACAACAAGATGAATTGAAAAATACAACTAGATAAATAAATATAGTGGCCTTTCACACATAATTCATTGTTATTCATGTCTTTCATACATATTTATTTTTAATTTCACTACAAAATTATGAGAAGAATCTAACAATTGACGAACATTGTAAAACGAAAATAACTAAAAAAATAAACATAGCTCAGCAAGTTTTTCTGTAAAATGATTTTTGCGTGTTGCAATATATATCACATAAGAGTTTATTTTCATAGTAGAAAACATTTTATAATTTCATGTAAATTTTATCTTCCTCCGAAAAAAAATCACAAAAATATATTGAATTGTTGAAAATAAATTAAATTAAGTTAAGCTATACGAACTGCGTACACACTTTTTTGGAGAATATTCTCTCTCTCTATATATATATTTTAAAGTTTGGTATAGGTTTAGTTTATATTCAACACAAACACAGAAAGAAAAGAAAAATAAAAAGAAAAACCCATGCGTAGAATTGAAATCAACTACTCTCATGATGTAACCTACAACTATTTTTTTAGCATTTTCCCATATTATTTTCCAATTTTATTAAATTTCTCAACAGTTCCTTTTTTGAGCTAAAATCATGAAAAAAAAAGTGAAAATATAGGGGAAATTTAATTGATGCATAAAAGTATTATTTGCATTAAAATGGTGAAAACCATATATATATAGTTACATCATCTTTTCCGAATTAAAAGGCTTAACAAGTTTATTATCATCTCTAAAAGAGAATTTTGGTTAAAAATTCAGAATTTGTGAGGTTTGGTAATATCTGCTAAAATTCCAATTTTATCATTTAATTTTGTTATTGCTCTTGCTTTATGATGGTTAATTTGGTTGGTTACATATAGAAATAGCCGTATTTTGTTTTCTTAGATATTTTAGAAATGATGTTATAATTAAAATTTATTTTTCTAAAATGATACATATTAAAAAAAATAGGCCGACGTACTACACGATACAAGCTAACCGTTGGAAAATCCCAAATTCACCCAATTCTTTTAAGAAAATACCAAATTATGAATCTTTTAAAGGACCTTTAGCATTTTAGAATGGCCTTTTCATTGCTAAACCTTTAAATGGAATAATTTGAAAGCGCACCTTGAAAAATTATATTAGAGCGAATATTCAAACTGTATCGTATTCGATTAGACGGATATTAATAAGTTTTTTTTTTCTTTTTCTTTAGCTCACTGGATTTGGGTATAGGTGTGAATTTCTTTTTATTAGTTTATTGGTTAAGAGTATAGATTAAAATTATATTGTATCCGTTATCCTGTAATAATTTACAAATATAAAATTATATATTATAATTTTTTATTCATACACATAATTATTTAATTTTATTATTATAATTAATTGATTTAAATTATGATTTATATAATTTTTTATTTATTAATTTATGATAAATTGATTTATCCAATATTTTATATAATTATTATAATTAGTGCTTTATGACAAAATTTATTTATACAATATTTTATCATTTCATTTATTTAATAAATTTTATGTTTTGTGATATTAGTTATATGATGTATGTAATATATGTATATTTATTTGTTATATTTTATTAAAAAATTTATGTACCAATTTATTCATTATTTATCACGTTTCGTTACCCGTTATCTTAATGGGTAAGAGTAGAATATGAGTAAGCTAATTAATGTTTAATGGGTACATATAGAGTATAAGTAAGACTAATTTTAAGTAGGTATGGATATTAAAATATCTCCACTCGATCCATATTGTACCCATTGGCGCTCCTACATTCATTTGATTAGTACTGTTTAGCTATATAAAATATTAGTAATTGTTTAAAGTGCTGAAAAAATACTTGTTAGAACCTATCAAAATATAAATTGTAAATATCAGAACATGTACAAAATTTTACACATTCCTAGATTATACTATACAATTAAGAAAGGACGTGCAAAAAAAAATCCAATAAAATGAAAAGGCTAATTAGTGTCATTCTTTTTTTTGAAAGAGAAACAAGAGAGTCAAGCTCCCAGATTCCATTAATAATTACACCAACAGTGTAATATAAGAGTTTGTACAGAGTGATATATACAAAGTTCAAAGAAGAAAAAATGGAAGGAAATAAAAATAAAAATTAAGTAATCATGCAAAAACATAATTTAGCAGTGGTTTATTCCTCAGAAAACCAAAGTCTGACTTCATGCCTAATCTCGTCACACACTTGCATAATTAGTGTCATTTTAATTCGATAAGAGATAATTGAATTCAATTAAGTATCATTTGTTTGATGTCTTCCTTACTGACTTTTGGCATATCCAAGAAAGCAACTTTCATCCTGTAGCTATTTCAAATTTCAATATTATTAAATGAATAATGTAAGTAACTTGATATCTGTTACATGTGATTTAAAAGTTTAAAATTAAGACATACTCTCAATTCATACTATTATGAATTATTTTCCATTAACCCATATCTAGTTAATATATTTTAATAAAATAAGCAATATTTGATTCACTCTGATATCTAAATTGTAAATTTTTTAGAAATTATATTATTTTTTTAACAAATATATATCAGTAGTGACTAATAATTTAAAATGAACAACAAGATGAATTGAAAAATAAAACTAGATAAATAAATATAGTGACCTTTCACATGTAATTCATTTTTATTCATGTGTTTCGTACATATTTATTTTAAATTTCACTACAAAATTGTGAGAAGAATCTAACAACTGACGAACATTGTAAAAACAACAAAAAAACTATAAAAATAAACATAGCTCGGCAAGTTTTTCTTTGTTAGATTTTATGTAAAATGCTTTTTGCGTGTTGCAATATATATCACATAAGAATTTATTTTCATAGTAGAAAACATTTTATAATTTCATGTAAATTTTATCTTTCTCCGAAAAAATCACAAAATATATTGAATTGTTGAAATTAAATTAAATTAAGCTATGTGAACTGCGTACACACTTTTTTTTTTGGAGAATATTCTAATTTTTTTTTTTTTTAAGTTTGATATAGGTTCAGTTTATATTCCACGCAAACACAGAAATAAAAAAAAAATAAAGAGAAAAACCAATGCATAGAATTGAAATCAACTACTATGTTGATGTAACCTAGCTACAACTATTTTTTTGGGATTTTTTTTTAAAATAGAATTACATGGAAATAATTTAATAGAACAAGCCCAGACTATTGGAATTTTTGAAAACTAGCCGATCGGTGGAGCAAAAAAAATACATCCTACACCGATCCCTAGGATTAGTGCAGCCCATTTATCACTCCACCATTCTCTTGCCGCAGAATGTCACAGAAAATCAAAACAAAATAGCCCTCCACCGATCCTATGGATCGGTGTATTTTTTTTTTAACAGAAATTTCTTATTTTTTGTATTCAAATATTAGAAATGTTGAATATATTTCTTTGAAAATAGATGTAATACAATATAATTTGATTTATTAGAAAGACTGCAACAAATAACCAGGATCAATATTTTTCAGGCCGGATTTTTCGCGGTTGTAAGAAAAATTAATATATTTCTTTATGTGTTGTTGGAAAAAAATAAAAATGCTTAGATTCTGAGTTATTGATCCTGATTCAAAAGTCACTTCTAGGTAATCTAAAAAATATTGTGATCCATCTAGTACATTTAATTAATAAAAAGTTGTATCTATTTTGAGAATTTTTTTTGAAAACCAATCATTAAATAAATTAAATTTTTTTTTTCAAAAATAGATACAACTTTTTATTAATTAAATGTACTAGATGGATCACAATATTTTCTAGATTACCTAGAAGTGACTTTTGAACCGGGATCAATAACTCAGAATCTAAGCATTTTTATTTTTTTTCTAATAACACATAAAGAAATATATTAATTTTTCTTACAGCCGCGAAAAATCCGGCTTGAAAAATATTGATCCGGGTTATTTGTTGCAGTCTTTCTAATAAATCAAATTATATTGTATTCCATCTATTTTCAAAGAAATATATTCAACATTTCTAATATTTTAATACAAAAAATTAGAAATTTTTGTTATATAAAAAAAAAAAAACTACACCGATCCATATGATCGGTGGAGGGCTATTTTGTTTTGATTTTTTGTGGCATTCTGCGGCAAGAGAATGGTGGAGTGATAAATGGGCTGCACTGATCCTAGGGATCGGTGTAGGATGGTGTAGGATGTGTTTTTTTTGCTCCATCGATCCTAGGGATCGATGGAGTTAGTTTTCGAAAATTCCAACAGTCTGGGCTTGTTCTATTAAATTATTTCAATGTAATTCTATTTAAAAACAAAAATCTTTTTTTGGCATTTCCACATATTATTTTCCAATTTTATTAAATTTCTCAACAGTTCCTTTTTTTGAGCTAAAATGTTGAAAACAGTAAAAATATAGAGAAAATTTAATTGATGCATAAAAATATTATTTGCATTAAAATGGTGAAAACCATAGTTACATCATCTTTTCCGAATTAAAAGGATTTAATTTTTTTTATCATCCCTAAAAGAGAATTTTAATTTGGTTAACAATTCAGAATTTGTGAGGTTTGGTAATATCTGGTAAAATTCCAATTTTATCATTCAATTGCTGTATGATGGTTAATTTTGTTGGTAACGGCTACACGGAGGAAATAGATTTAATTGCTCTGAAAATATAGAAACGGCCTTCTTTTATTTTTTGATTTTTTAGAAATGATGTTATAATTAAAATTTATTTTTCTAAAATGATACTTACAAAAAAATTTGGTCGACTACACGTTACAAGCTAACCGTTGAAAAATCCCAAATTCACCCAATTCTTTTAAGAAAAATATCAAATTATGAATCTAATAATCTTGAGCGTTTTAGAATGACCTTGTCATACTAAACCTTTTAATGAGATAATTTTATACACCTTAGGAATTAAAATATTATGTTATGGTTAGTACATTTTGTTTGAGCATATTTATAAGCATATTTGTATGAAGTAATCAAATATTCTCTTTAAGAATTTCGTTAGTTACTCAAACGACTTATATTTGGAGAAATTTCTAATAAAAAAATTAGAAATTATATTTACTATGGAATGGTATGTATTACTTTCCATTTATTTAATTATGAAATACTAGTAAATATTTAAAATGCTGGAAAAAAGTTTCTCAAATAAGGAAATTTACTTTATTATTATTTGCAAGTTTTTATGACCTACACACAAGGCATACATTTTAAATGAACTATATGTCAGATTAACAATTTTTTAAAATAAAAATTAAAACTAGACCAAAACAATAATTAGCTGAAAATAGTCAAGTATACGTAATTTCATCGTGTTGAGCATGTTCGGCAAGCAAGATTATGACAATGCAACTAATTAAAGGAGTTAAGCTATAATAGAGAGAGAGAGTGTTCAGTAGAGAAAAGATTAAAAATGAAAGCTTAAATATAATAAAATATGTATTATTGTCGTATGAGATGAGATGTTAAAGACCAAACTATCTTTTTTTCAAACATGCTCAACTATTTACAGTCCACTATATTACAATCATTCGACTGCACAACACTAATTCAACAAACATATCAGAGAACAAGCTCAAGAACAATGTAAATAATAAAACTTACCTCTAAAGTTAATACAAACATGATGATAACTAATAAATCATACAAGAAATAATATAACAATAAAAATAGTTCATACAATTAAAAATTACAACAAATAAACGAAATGATAATAAATAGTTCATACAATTAAAAATTACAACAAATAAACGAAATGATAATAAATAGTTCATACAATAATTAAATTAGAGGAGCTTTCCACGTCTTTGACGGTTTTTGTGAATTTAGATACAAGATCAAGTAATAACAAGTAATGAATAAAAAAAAAAAATTGAATTGAGTTATACTAAGTAATGAACCAAAAAGTGTTATCAGCCTTCTGGATGATGTTATCAGTGTAAGAATCATAACTTGTGCATCGGAATCAGAATTTGGTATAAATGAAAGTTCACATATCAATTTTGTTTTCTCTTTGAGAATGTTTGAGAACCAAAACCTGTATTTTCACTATATCAGTACTGGTACAATGAGTTTGTTGCTCTTTGTAACATAAAATCAATGAGTTTATCGCCGGTGAACTCACCAAGGAGATTGGAAGAAGATAATTTTTGTTTTTGCGCACCTAGCTAGGAAAGCACTCAGCAGGAGAGCAGTTAGGAGATACATAAAAC
Organism: Carex pumila; assembly: GCA_033356055.1. Lineage (NCBI taxonomy): Eukaryota > Viridiplantae > Streptophyta > Magnoliopsida > Poales > Cyperaceae > Carex > Carex pumila. The sequence goes on from JARJHM010000256.1 coordinate 384,537, forward strand.
ATAAAAAATGGAAAAAGATTTAAGTTGAGGGTAAAATTGTAATTAGAAAAGGTATTGGGCTCTAAGAAGATGCTAAGGAAGTTAATTTCTTGAGAAAGGAAAAATCTGAGCTTAAGATTTAAGATTTTGGGCTCTAAGAAGATGCTAAAAAATACAAAGGAGAAACTTTTAAGCCTGTCTAAATAACACATTTTCGCCCCCCTTAAAGCTTTAAGAAAGTCTAAGGATGCTAAATCCACACTGTCGAACATGTATGTTAAGATTAATATATCAGAACAAGTAAAATTTATAAAATTTAAGTTATAGCAAACAGTAAATAAGTAATATTTGATTTAATCTAATATCTAAATATTTGAAGATATATCAAACATATTTTCTTTAAGAAGTTATTTATCAATAATGACTAGTAATTTAGCGCGAACATTGAATTGAAAAAATACGACTAAATATATAAAATAGCGGCCTTTAACAGGTAATTTATTTTTATTCATAAAATAGTGGCCTTACACACATAATTCATTTTTTATTCATGATTTGAAAGTGTGAAGAATCTAAAATTCACTCCAAACTTATGAAGAATCTTACAATTGAAAAATAATGTGAAAAAATAATTAACTACAAAATAAACATGGCATGGCAAAGTTTTATTTTGTTAGATTTCCTATAAAATGATATCAGTTGCTATTGTAACAGCATCAAGATTGATAAGGTACATCTATAATGTGTTGTTTTTTGGATGAAATAAAGAGGATCTATTGTAACCATTAACACCGATCGACAGTTCATTAACACGACAAAATACAATTAGAATCAGAGACATACTTTTAATTTATGAAGAAAACACATACAAAAAATAGGTTAATTATATAAAAAATTTACAGCAACATTATGGTAATCAAATTTATATATTACTTGTGATATTTTACTCTAAAATATATAACAAAAGTATATATGATCCGTTTACATTTCATGTAATGTGCCAATGAACAATTTGATTCTAATTCATAACAAAGTACCAAAAATAAAAATAGTCTAAATTTCAAATTGCAGAATTTTGGAAACTAAACTCAAATATTTGAAAAGTAAACATATAACCTTAATATTTATTTAAAAAAAAAAACTGAACAGTTTAGACAATTTAATTTGACTTTAATTTTTTTGGTGAGGCACAGGTCTTTAATACCTATTTTTTTTCCTCCAGAAATTATTTACTTGAAAACTAATATTTAGTATCTTTGTAGGAAAACTCTAAATTCCTTTTTGGATAATATCTAGGATTGGTAAGTTTAACTAAAAAATTTATCAAATTGATTTCAAACGATGAATTCAAAATGTTGAAATCAATATGTTTCATAAGTAATGTGTTTATATACTTAAAATTTTTTTAATTAATTTAGTATAAAATCAATTAAGCAGTAAAAAATAATGAAAAATAAACATATTAAAATTAACTTATAACCTTAATTTAGTATAAAATCAAGTGGTAATTCTTCATTTTTTTACCACTTGATTTTATACTAAATTATTGGAAAATTTATAAATTAGAAATGTAAGCTCATCCTTTATACAATAGAGCGATTTCAATAATTTAAAGTCTTCGTTTGAAATTAATCTGATATATTTTAATTTTAAATTCATCAAAAAGTTTGATGAGCTTATGAATATCCTTGTTTACTTCTTTTTCTTTTTAGTATCTTGTAATATTTAACAAGGAATAAAAGAGAGAGAGAGAGATATTTTTATCTGAGCACAACACAACACATTCAATGAACATGAACACTTATATTGTGTAAAATCTATACATACTCCAATATAGCCATCTTACATGAAAATTATGTACATACAGATGTTCAAAGTAAGCATGAACATATATGAACTCAACAAGACGATCCTTCTGGCACCGAAACGAACCGACGCCAGTACCAGTGTCTAGCCCAGACAGTTCCCATTGATTCAAGCGGTACCCCCTTTGTTTCTGGTAGAAAAACTGCTACAAAAGTCGTCATGATGCAAACCCATCCGGCAAAATACGCAAAAATCCCATACTTGAATCGGCACATCATTGTGAGAAACAACTGTGTTTGGATGAAGATACTGGTAAAGCTGACTGCTATGCCTACTCCCTGTGCTGCTGATCGTATCTCAACAGGATAAATCTCGCCTGAAATGATCCAATATAGTGGGCCCCATGACCACCCGAATCCCGCTGCATAGATGCATACGATTACGAGAACCGCTAATGCATAGGCCTTTGTCATCGGAGCAGTACCGCTTCCACCGACTTGTGCTCCCATTATCCATGATACTGCCACCTTGAAACAAGAAGAGGAAAATGTCAAGGACATGAGAACTACTTGAAAGCTAGATTAATTGAAAGTAGGGGTGTTCAAACGGTTGATTTGGTTAAAACTGAACTAAAATAGTTAAATTAAAATTTTATTCGGTTTATAAAATCTAATCGAATTAACATTGTCAACCGAAAAAGAAAATAATTTCAGTTTGTTTGGTTGAACTGAAATAAATAAATATCAAGATATATATTAATTGAACCCAAATAAAAGACATTAAATTGAACTAAAGATAAAAAAAAATTGAAATTATTCAAGTAAATATCAAATAAATTTCGGTTTATTTGATTGAACCGAATATTAAAAAAAAATTAATTAAAAACTCAACCGAACCAAACAATCTAAACCAAAAAACCAAACCATTTAATCCAAAATTTGTCGGTTCAATCTATTGAAAACCAAATAAACTGTATCCAATTAACACCCATAATTGTAAAGATAAATAATTAACAAAATATTTAATAAAATAGAAACATTTTTTTACCTGACAGATGATCATCTGGATACCACCGATCATGAACAATGCCTTCCTTCCTAATCGATCAACGGTGAAAGTCGATATAAGGGTTGAACCGAGATTGATGGACCCAAGCAAAGCCGCGCCTATCAATGCGCCGTCACTCCCGAATCCAATGGTGCGAAACAGCTGTGGAGCAAAGAAGGCAATGACAATCACACCGGTAAGCTGCATGAAAGTCGGTATTGCGAGTGCCATCACCAAGTGAGGCCGGTATTCTCTCATCAGTAACCTCTTGAATGCGCCTTGGTTGTTCTTTTGTCCCTGCTCAATCGAATGCATGATCTCTTTTATCTCTACGTTCACGTCGGCATCAGCCCCTCGGATTTGTTGAAGTGCCACTCTGGCTGTGTCGACTCTACAATTATTTGAAAAGTCGGCAGGTAGGTTAGCAGCCTAAAGTCGGTAGACCGGTATTGGGTTTGGCTACGGCGCTTCAGGTAGTAAGGATGATATGTATTACTTTCTGCTCGTATCTTTATTTTTTAAGTTACAATAGCCTATCAAACTACTCAATATGATTTCCATATTAAAATGTGTTTGAAGACTCTGTGTGAGAGATCTCAGGTTCAATAAAGTTTCTTGTGAATATTAAATAGTAGTTGGATTGCTTGACTTCTATCATTTACTAAAAAATAATGTAGTTGGAGATCAAATTTTATATTTTATTTGAAATTTTACGTTAGTTTTGATTTTTTTTAAATCACAGGTTTTAAAAAAATTGTGGATCATAAAAAATTAGTGATTTTAAATAGTTCCATAAACCATTATAAAAATTTCCAAAAATATAAAATTTAATCTCTAAACACATTTAATATGAAGATTATGTTGAACAGTTTGAATCAACTGTTTGAACCTTGAAATCTGAGCCCAACTCAACCGATATATTAAAAAAAATTTGCTTTAACATCCAGGCAAGAACAAATTATGATGCTAATGATCGAAAAGCTGAGATTGAACAGCATGGGTAATATATATACCTGCCACGTAGGATGAGACTGCTCGGGGTGTCGGTGATGAGAACGCTACCGAGCAAGATTACAAAAGCCGGGGCTGCAGCAAGGCCAAGCGAGAGGCGCCAACCCCATTCCGGAATGTGACTAGCAAAGTAGTTTGTCAGGTTGGCAGCCAACACCCCGATTCCATTGAAGAATTGGAATGCCGCTGTGAAGGCGCCGCGATATCGAGCTGGCGCTATTTCTGCCAGATACACCGGTGTCGCCTGTATGATTAGTACATATTGTAATTAAGTAGTTAGTTGAGGTTTAAAATGCATAATAACTTAATTAGGTTGCTTGCATCAACTTGGAAAGTTAAATGAGCCAAAATTTCATATTTCTGTTTTTAAAATTTAAATAGTGAAAATCTGAATATTAAACATGATATCTGTATAAAAATATATCTAAAGATCAAAATTTATATTATTTTCACTTTGTTATTATTATTTTAGATATGTAGAAAACCACTTGATCTAAAAAATGCTGTAGCATATAAAGTAGTGAGTTTCTACCTACAAAAAAATGGTTAAGAAATTCTAAATATGTAAAAATTTAGTTTTACTAAATACATTTTCATACAATGATCATGTTTAACATTTTAGATTGACCGTTTAAATTTTGAAAATAGATATATATTCATAGCACAAGTCGATCTGTACTATGCATAGTATGATCATAGTCTCACTCAAAAAAATAGTTAAAAATTTCTTAAAATGTAAAAATTTAGTCTCTCTGAGTACATTTTCATATCGTGATCATATTTAATGATTTAGATTGAATGTTTGAACTTTAAAAATAGTTATGTATTCATAGCACAAGTTAATCTGTAATATGCATAGTATGATCATAGTCTCACTCAAAATTATAAATATAAGGCATTGGCACCTGATTGGTAAATCCAACTCCGAAGCCGAGGAACACACGACCGAGAATGAGCATGGCGATGTTAGCAGCTGCGGCATTTGTGATGGCACCGGCAAAGAACAAAAACCCACCGAGCAACATGACACCTTGTCTTCCAATCCTTTCTGTGACATAGCTAGCAAATAAAGAAGCGAACAAACCGGCGATGTAGAGAGACGATGTGAATGCGGTCAGCTTCGGGTCATCATACATGCAGTAGTCGTTATGCTCGGCCTCCACCATTTTTTTCGACACTTGCGGGAAGAACTGTTTGAGGAACGACTCCATCGCCGTCACGCCGCCTACATACTAGCCATTAGATGAGGTTGAAATTTTCATACAAATTAAATGAAAGCAAAATAAGAAGAAGTTGATTAAGTACCAGAGATGCCAATGTCATAGCCAAAGATGAGACCACCTGAGGCTGCCACGATACACGTTACCACCACCGACCACGTCAGTGATCCACCGTGAGCCACCGTCGCTCCATTACCTGCGGCAAACTCACTTCCCATTTTATAAATTATTAATTAATATTTTTTTTCCACAAGATGTTACTTGTACACTCAGTGGAAGCTTGATTATAGAGTATGAATTCCTCTGTATATTCTACTCTCTGTTTTATCCGAAATGGAGGTATCCAGCTGCACCAGCTGATACGTAGGCTGATGTAATATCTAGATGTAGCAAAGATAAAATATATTGACTTAGTTATAAGAATAGAAAAATAGTAGATGTAATTAACAACAATTTGTCCTTGAATCAAAATGGAACTGAATATAATAAATATAACTTGTCTGGTCTTAGTTAGATAATGTTAGTCATATATGAATAAGGGCAGACTCAGGATTTTCATCAAGGGTACAAAAAAATATCTAATCGGTTTTAAACACTTTAATTAATTAGGTATTCGATAAAAAACTGTTTTGACTTATACTTTCTAACATTCTGACTTGTAATTTTTTATTCTGACTTGTAATTTATAATTATCAATTATAAAATTTAATTTAATTTAAAATATAAATTTAATCCGAATTACAAATCAAACATCTAGAGAGGAAAAAAAAATTTAGGAGGAAAGGTCGATCGTAACATTCCGATCTCCACTAAAAAACTATGTTTTAACTTATATTTTCTAACATTTTGACTTGTAATTTTTTATTCTCTGACTTGTAATTTTTTATTCTGATTTGTAATTTATAATTATTAATTAGAAATTTTAATTTACCATGTTAAGTGGAGTAAAGTTAAACCGGATTAAATTTCTTACTCCAAGCTAAATCGGAGTAAATTAATCATGTTTGGTAGAGTAAGCTAAATCACGTCTCTAGGTGGTGTAAGTTACTCCGGTTTAGCTCAAATCTTACTCTATCTTAAACCGCCTATGTTACTCCTCATTTGACTCCTTAAGCATGGAGTAAGAGGTTTACTCCACCTCTTACTCCACAACCAAACATGGCCTAGATCTTTATTTTTCAATAAAAAAATAAATAAAATATTCCTACACTAAGCTAAAGGGACAAACTTTTGCAGTACATAATGCATAATCAATCGATTTTCAAATTGCAGCTTACTTAGTGCATAATATGTTTAAATTATAAAAAATGTCTACATCATATCTTTTTCTTAATTTTGATTATTTTTTATCAATTTTTTTTTACTTCTTACCATGTTAAGTGAATGTGTTATAATTTCCTTTTCTTCAACTAACATTGATACCTTAGATTGAATGAGTCACAATCAAATGACAAAACAAAAGGGTAGATACCTCTCTCTCTTTTTCCATTGTCATTTGACCAAACACCAAACAATACCAAAACATCAAACACCAAACAATATAGTAGAAATAGTGTTATTGGAAAACATTGGGAAACAAACAAAATATAATTTGTAGATGATGCATTGCATGGTAACTGATTGCTTCCAATTTGGCAATTAGCATGGAACTATGATTTCATTGGAATTTCAACATAATAGTAAATGGTGCTGACATTTGCAATCCACTATCAAACATTAGTGTTGTTCTTCTCTCCAGTACTTTTATAAAATGGAAGCCTCCATTGGTTAAGATGAGGTACATTAGTCAATCATAAATGCAAAAATTTATTCAATATTTTATCATTTATAAAACTGAATTGAAAGAACTGCAAAATTAACATCTTCCTGTTTAAGCATTTTTAAATGCATATTATTAATTGTTTATAGATGCTATACCTTCCACCTTAGAAAATTTAATTCCAATTAATTATTTTGTCTTTGCATACCTTATATATTTTCTTTTATATTATTTTGAAAATATCATTTAAAGCAGTTAATTAGAAAGCCTTAATTATTATGTCGAGTTTAACACTAATTGCAAAAAAAAAAAAAAAAATCATTGAGAAGATCCAGCAAAAACAAGAAATTGTGATTAGGCAAAATATTAAAACCCATGATAGTTACATCAATCACTAAGAGGCAACTTTACAAAAAGAAATGAAAAGTAAAGGTATGATTGCAGCTTGAAATGATAGCAAGATATATTTCATCAGCAAGAACAAAAAAAAATAACAATATTGAACAACATTTTGTGCAAAATAAAAAATGAAAAATTACTCACTTTGGCTATATGATCATGCCAAGATGGAGATTGCTCAGAATTTTTTTTTTCTTGGTTTCTGATCAATTCTGAGCCTCCATAATCTTCTCTCCTTTTTTCTTCCATTAGTACCCTTCTCTCTTGTTGTTCAATACTTTTTTTTTTCTTTTTTAGCAATTTTTATTTGCAATTTTTGGATATTTAACAGGTGTTTTTTCTTAAGTGAATTTAAAAAAAAAAAAAACTGTATAAGCAGGAATCTGAACTGTTAACATTTTCAACTGTTGAGATTTTGAAAAGAAGAGAACAGCAATAGATTTTATCTCCAAATCAGGACTGTTAAAAAACATTTCAATGGTTGAGATTGAAAAAAAAAAAACAGATTACCGTTGATTTGTCTTATTTCTAATTTTAGTTACCTTTATTAATCCATGTTTTTAATCTTGTATTTTTAGGTGGAGTTGGTTTCTACATGTCTCCAGCATGTATGACAATTTAATATTGTTTTGATGTATTAATTAAGTTGGCAATTCGCAAAAAAAAAAAAAAAAACCAACAATTTTGTACCCAAAAAAAAAAAATTCAGAAAATTGGAAGATTAATTACAAGAACTTAAGAAATCCTTGCACATGTTTTGACGGTGATTTTTATTCCTATATATATAAATTCCACCCGGTTTCCCAGCAAAATTAAAAAAAATACAACTGACAAGCTGCAAATTTAAATTATCCTTTTCCCATTTGATTTCCCATTTGAGATTAGACCACAAGAAAAACAAATAAAATCATGGTTGAAAATGAGAACCATGAAGGTTTTTATTTAATTTGGGATTAATTTGGTACCAACAAGAGGATCTCACGTGGCATAGGAATGGAACCTTTTTTAAGGCCGAATTCCAGAGGGTTGTTAGAATTATATGTAATGACCTAACTTAATTTAATGGGAGAATTTCATGTATGCCCCTCAAAAACCTTAAAATTACGTATTTCTCAATAAAATTCATTATACCATATTTATCCCTTTAAATTTCAAAAACTCATATTATTATTTCGGAGGAATTTAAAATGAGTTTTAATAGAAGAGACAATAAATGGGTACATTTGTTAGTTTCCGAAGTTTAGAGTAAATGTTATACTATGGATTTTGGAGGGGAAAATATGTAATTTTGAATTTTTTTAGGGGGTATACATGAAATTCCTCTTATTATTTTTAATAATAGATAAAATGTAAAATTCGTAAATTTAAAATGGGTTATAAACTTATAATACAGACAATAAATTGGGTAAATTATTGAGTTTTTTAAATGTAGCTAGAGGGCTAAATATGATATTATGAATTTTAGAGGGGGATATATGTAATTTTGAGATTTTTGAGGGGCATCTGTGAAATTCCCCCATAATTAATGAGCACCATTCCAATTATGCAGGGCTCTGATGGATCCCACATCAGACATTGTAAAAGCTACTTTGTGTTGCTTCTCAAATTGTATTATGATCATATTTATGCAAACTTCACTTTCATATTTTTACCAATGAAACAAATTTTGCATGAAATATATCAAAGAAACAACCAGCGCACTACCTAAAAGATAAAGCACTAAAGATCCTTACTTTCTAGATAAATACACAAATTATCCTAATTAAAATTTATATCATCATCAATTATTTTTTATTTTTTATTTTTTTGGAAAAACAAGATCATAAAAATTTGTGTGGTATCCTATTATGGAATTTAATTAACTTTGCAAAGAATATGGAGTTCATGGATTATATATATCCTCCTAGGTACCTGACTAAACTTGATCGAAATGGACGGTTCAAATTTACTCTCAGCCAGTGATTACTCGGGATGGCGTAGAAGGCAGTATTATTTGTGCTTTGAGATTCGTGCAAATTTAAAAATCAGGACTGGGAATAAATCTGGGCCGTTCGTTTCAGTCAAGTCAGGTACCTGGGAGGATACGGATTCAGAGTGCATATGTAACAATGCAAGTGTACAATGTTGGTATGGAATGGAGGTATCCAGTGCGCATTTAAAATGGAGAAGCCAATTATGTATAAAATACCAACGTCCTCTGTAAATGGAATTGTCTAATTAACACATCTCAAATAATTAATTTCAAGGTCACTATATGTATAATAAATTAGGTAGTAGATGGAGTGGTAGCTAGAACAGCCTGGTACCACTACATTGGATGCAAAAAATAATAACAATTATTATTAGTCTAACAAATTTGAATTTCACAAGTGTTGACTATATAAATATCTATCAACCAGCTCCTCCACTTAACACTCCACTAGTCTTAATTTAAAATAGGTCTATCTTGATCTGGGTGTTCAAACGGTTTATATATATATATATATATATATATATATGAGATGGGCTACGGTGCATTGCAATGCATAAGCACCCTTGTGCATTTGATTATAAATTACTGATTCAAAGTCCAAATGACTGATCCAAGTCATTCATCTTGTTCTCCATATTAATATATATGCTTGGAGACCAAATTTTACATTTTTTGAAATTTTTTTACTATTTTTTTGGATTTATTGAAAATCTGGATGAACAGTAAAAATTTATGGACCACTGGATCAGCGATTTTCAAAATGACTTAATAAATAGTAAACAAATTCTAAAAAATGTAAAATTTGGTCTCCAAGCACATATTAATATGGAGAATAAGATGAATAGTTTGGATCGGTCATTTGGACTTTAAATCGGTAATTTATGATCCAATGCACAAGGGTGCCTATGCATTGCAATGCTCATTAGCCCATCTCATATATATATATATATATATATAAAAACCGTTTGAACACCCAGATCAAGATAGACCTATTTTAAATTAAGACTAGTGGAGAGTGTTAAGTGGAGGAGCTGGTTGATAGATATTTATATAGTCAACACTTGTGAAATTCAAATTTGTTGATAATAATAATTGTTATTATTTTTTGCATCCAATGTAGTGGTACCAGCTGTTCTAGCTACCCACTCCATCTACTACCTAATTTATTATACATATTAGTGACCTTGAAATAATTATTTGAGATGTGTTAATTAGACAATTCATTTACAGAGGACGATTGGTATTTTATACATAATTGGCTTCTCCATTTTAAATGCGCACTGGATACCTCCATTCCATACCAACATTGTACACTTGCATTGTTACATATGCACTCTGAATCCGTATCCTCCAGGTACCTGACTTGACTGAAACGAACGGCCCAGATTTATTCCCAGTCCTGATTTTTAAATTTGCACGAATCTCAAAGCACAAATAATACTGCCTTTACGCCATCCCGAGTAATCACTGGCTGAGAGTAAATTTGAACCGTCCATTTCGATCAAGTTTAGTCAGGTACCTAGGAGGATATATATAATCCATGAACTCCATATTTTTGCAAAGTTAATTAAATTCCATAATAGGATACCACACAAATTTTTATGATCTTGTTTTTCCAAAAAAATAAAAAATAAAAAATAAAAAATAATTGATGATGATATAAATTTTAATTCGGATAATTTGTGTATTTATCTAGAAAGTAAGGAACTTTAGTGCTTTATCTTTTAGGTAGTGCGCTGGTTGTTTCTTTGATATATTTCATGCAAAATTTGTTTCATTGGTAAAAATATGAAAGTGAAGTTTGCATAAATATGATCATATACAATTTGAGAAGCAACACAAAGTAGCTTTTACAATGTTTGATGTGGGATCCATCAGAGCCCTGCATAATTGGAATGGTGCTCATTAATTATAGGGGAATTTCACAGATGCCCCTCAAAAATCTCAAAATTACATATATCCCCTCTAAAATTCATAATATCATATTTAGCCCTCTAGCTACATTTAAAAACTCAATAATTTACCCAATTTATTGTCTGTATTATAAGTTTATAACCCATTTTAAATTTACGAATTTACATTTTATCTATTATTAAAAATAATAAGAGGAATTTCATGTATACCCCTAAAAAAATTCAAAATTACATATTTTCCCTCCAAAATCCATAGTATAACATTTACTCTAAACTTCGGAAACTAACAAATGTACCCATTTATTGTCTCTTCTATTAAAACTCATTTTAAATTCCTCCGAAATAATAATATGAGTTTTTGAAATTTAAAGGGATAAATATCGGTTATAATTGATTTTTATTGAGAAATACGTAATTTTAAGGTTTTTGAGGGGCATACATGAAATTCTCCCAATTAAATTAAGTTAAGGTCATTAAATATAATTCTAACTAACCCTATGAATTCGGCCCCTTAAAAAGGGTTCCATTCTATGCCAGCTCGTGAGATCCTCTTGTTGGTACCAAATTAATCCAAATTAAATAAAAACCTTCATGGTTCTCATTTTTCAACCATGATTTTATTTGTTTTTCCTTGTGGTCTAATCTCAAATGGGAAATTCAAATGGGAAAAGGATAATTTAAATTTGCCAGCTTGTCAAGTTGTATTTTTTTTAATTTTGCTGGGAAACCGGGTGGAATTTATATATATAGGAATAAAAAATCACCGTCAAATACATGTGCAAGGATTTCTTAAGTTCTTGTACATAATCTTCCAATTTCTGAATTTTTTTTTTTTGGGTACAAAATTGTTGGTTTTTTTTTTTTTTTTTTTGCGAATTGCCAACTTAATTAATACATCAAAACAATATTAAATTGTCATACATGCTGGAGACATGTAGAAACCCAACTCCACCTAAAAAATACAAGATTAAAAACATGGATTAATAAAGGTAACTAAAATTAGAAATAAGACAAATCAACGGTATTCTGTTTTTTTTTTTTTTCAATCTCAACCATTGAAATGTTTTTTAACAGCTCCTGATTTGGAGATAAAATCTATTGCTGTTCTCTTCTTTTCAAAATCTCAACAGTTAGAAAATGTTAACAGTTCAGATTCCTGCTTATACAGTTTTTTTTTTTTTTAAATTCTACTTAAGAAAAAACACCTGTTAAATATCCAAAAATTGCAAATAAAAATTGCTAAAAAAAGAAAAAAAAAAGTATTGAACAACAAGAGAGAAGGGTACTAATGGAAGAAAAAAGGAGAGAAGATTATGGAGCTCAGAATTGATCAGAAACCAAGAAAAAAAAATTCTGAGCAATCTCCATCTTGGCATGATCATATAGCCAAGCTGAGTAATTTTTTCATTTTTTTATTTTGCACAAAATGTTGTTCAATATTGTTATTTTTTTTTTGTTCTTGCTGATGATATATATCTTGCTATCATTTCAAGCTGCAATCATACCTTTACTTTTCATTTCTTTTTGGTAAAGTTGCCTCTTAGTGATTGATGTAACTATCAATGGGTTTTAATATTTGCCTAATCACAATTCTTGTTTTTGCTGGATCTTCTCATATGATTTTTTTTTTTTTTTTTTGCAATTAGTGTTAAACTCGACATAATAATTAAGGCTTTCTAATTAACTGCTTTAAATGATATTTTCCAAAATAATATAAAAGAAAATATATAAGGTATGCAAAGACAAAATAATTAATTGGAATTAAATTTTCTAAGGTGGAAGGTATAGCATCTATAAACAATTAATAATATTGCATTTAAAAATGCTTAAACAGGAAGATGTTAATTTTGCAAGTTCTTTTCAATTCAGTTTTATAAATGATAAAATATTGAATAAATTTTTGCATTTATGATTGACTAATGTACCTCATCTTAACCAATGGAGGCTTCCATTTTATAAAAAGTACTGGAGAGAAGAACAAACACTAATGTTTGATAGTGGATTGCAATTGTCAGCACCATTTACTATTATGTTGAAATTCCAATGAAATCATAGTTCCATGCTAATTGCCAAATTGGAAGCAATCAGTTACCATGCAATGCATCATCTACAAATTATATTTTGTTTGTTTCCCAATGTTTTTCCAATAACACTATTTCTACTATAATGTTTGGTGTTTGATGTTTTGGTATTGTTTGGTGTTTGGTCAAATGACAATGGAAAAAGAGAGAGAGGTATCTACCCTTTTGTTTTGTCATTTGATTGTGACTCATTCAATCTAAGGTATCAATGTTAGTTGAAGAAAAGGAAATTATAACACATTCACTTAACATGGTAAGATGTAAAAAAAAATTGATAAAAAAATAATCAAAATTAAGAAGAAAGATATGATGTAGACATTTTTTATAATTATAAACATATTATGCACTAAGTAAGCTGCAATTTGAGAATCGATTGATTATGCATTATGTACTGCAAAAGTTTGTCCCTTTAGCTTAGTGTAGGAATATTTTATTTATTTTTTTATTG